>WBNH01004153.1:0-328099 GCA_013401255.1 Urocolius indicus | reverse complement strand
TGTTTCCCCCTGGAAGAGTCACTATGATTATGCCAAGGCCTGTCAGGCTCATAGTTTGTGATAAACTGGCATCAGTACTACTCACTTCACCTGTATTTTTCTGTCAATTTACAGCACACACACCTTTTTGCTTTGTTTAACAATAAGGTTGCTACTTAACACAAGTAGAATAAAAATGAAAGCACAAACTTCATGAAACGTTTAAGGTTTCAGCTTTCAGTAAAGGTGATGACTTTTGTCATGCATGCACATGTAAGGAAAGCAGAGCTCATTCTAGAACAATGGGAAGAACTTTTCTGTTATATATCCAGAGACAGATTCTTCTTTTTAATCTGGAGATGGAGGAAATGTTGAAAAATGGAGTATCTTGAACTGTGGGATTTTTGAGGATTTGGTGAGGCATCTTGTTTCTATTAAACTAAAAGGATTTTGGGATACTTAAATCCTTTAGGTGGCTTTTGCAGCCCTTGTCTTTACTACTTACTTTTTAGAGAAGTCAGCAAGCAATTTAAAGTGTTATTCTAAAACTTTTTTGAAGAACTTTTGCAAAATACAGAAGCTTGTATTAAAAACATTTAATGATTTCTCTTTCACAGAATTTATCATTTTATTTGCCATGAATTATAACACCCAGAACTAAGGACTTTTGTTTGTGACATATGCCAGTTAGTACTGCTGCATCAACTCTAGTGTTGACACTGTTCATCTTCTCTAATTCATGTCCTACTGTATCCATTGACTGCTGTCACTGGCAAAGTGTCAGAGGTTTCTTGAGACACATGGGAATAAATTGTAGTTTGAAAAAAAATAGGATAAACTGCCACAGAAAGTAGGTACAGAGAAGAAAGAAGTTGAAGTAGTGTTACCATGGAGGTAAAAGGATATAACACTGTAATATTATCTGCATCTTTAGTTTATGAACTTGAGAATTAGGTAGAGATCCTGTAGACAGTGATTTACACAAAAGATGTCTATGCATACAGGTTTTCAGGACAGATCTTTAAATGTTCATGATATGACAGAGATTTTCCTATGTGAATGAATCTCACCACTGTCCATCTGTAGGCAGTGTCTGAATTGGTGCACTCTTACCCCATCCTCTCATTACAACTAACCACATTTTCTAGATACTTCTGTGGTCCAGTTTCTCTGGCTTATCCTCCAGTTGCAAAAAGGTGCCTATATTCTTAATCAAAATGTATCTTTTTCACTTGTGAAGGATCTGGGGCTCTGACTCCATCTCCATGAAAGTAAAAAGCTTTTGGGGTTCAAAATTCGATCTCTCTTTCCTGATGGCATATCTACCTTGTCCCCTGCATCATACATTCAACCTGTAAACCTCCCTTTTTGTTATTTTACCAAATCATATCTCCCAGAAAAACTTTCAAGCCTCTACTTTAAAAAAAAAAGTAGAAATTTGAGATGCTTTTAAAAAATAGAGCTGTGATCTGGCTGATTATTGCTGCCATAAATATTGAAGGCCTTGGGTGGTTGCTGTATGTATGGGTGACAGCAATATGTACTCCTTTGTCAAGGCCTTAAAATAAAGAAGCTGTGATTGTACTCGCTTCTCCTGAGAAACAAAACAATAAAACACCTTATTATTTTATTTCCTGCCCCAAACTTACAGGTTGCAATCTTTTCAGGGAAACAATTTTCTTGGAATGACAGTGTTTTTCTTTTCAGACATGAAAAAAAGAGACAGATTACCTCAAATTTTGTATTTCTTTTGTCAGTGGTGTATTGTTTCCTCTCTTGTGGTTCTGTGGCAGAGATTATTAATATTATTGACATCACTGCATGAAAATTGCTTATTCAGGGTATTTTAAAGGATTAACTTTGAGCCATATTTCTACCTTTAAGAGAAGCTAAGAAGGAATAACAATCAGTAAAAAAAAGGGTACATTTTAGAAAACCTAATTTCAAAGAATCTTTGGAAAACTTGGAAAATTAGGTCCCTTGGGAGACTGGCCTAAGGAAAAGAGAAAAGAGACATTTCAATTCCTCAAAGAAACATTAGTAAATATTTGAGTTGCTTAGTGCACTCTCTGAATGCTGTAATGGTAATAATTAACATTTAATTGGTCTCTGGCAGTGCCACAGTCCTGTTTTTAACACTGTCCTTTTTCTGCACTGCAAATGTAACTTTTTTCTTCACATTTTAGGTACAATTGATAGTAAAACCTACATTTACTATGAGTTCACAGTTTCCAGTGTAAGTATTTTATTTTTAAATTAACTTATTATTGGCATCTTGGGATGTATCAAGAAGAGTGTGGGCAGCAGGTCAAGGGAGGTTCTTCTCCTCCTCTGCCCTGGTGAGGGCTCATCTGGAGTCCTGTGTCCAGTTCTGGGATCCCCAGCTCATGAGGGACAGAGAACTGCTGGAGAGAAGCCAGAGCAGGGCCATCGAGATGATCAGGGGACTGGAGTATCTTCCTTATGAGGAAAGGNGGTTGGACTAGATGATCTCTAAAGGTCCCTTCCAACCCTGCCCTTCTATGATTCTATGATTATTAATTTTAATCAATACTATCTTCAAGGAGTATTCTTGTCTCCCTCATTTTATCAGATCTACTGAGAAGCAAATTGTTTTATAGACTCAAAACAGTCATGTTCAATCTACAGCAATTTAACTGGATGGAAATCTACTATTTGTCTTTTCTTCTCCTAGTAAATAAAACTATCTAGATAACTTCTGTTTCACCTAACAAGCTCAGCAGCAATATTTATTGAGCAAGAGAGCTATAAAACATGAATGGGAGTCAAACCAGAGTCTAAAAGAAGGTGACTGTAGTGCTTGTGGTTCTTGAAATTTGTGAATTTGAAAAAAACCCTCTTTTTGTAGAATACAAAAACATAGTATACAAATATACAAAATACAGTATACAGTATAGCTGAATGTTTCCAAAGAGTGAAGACCTATGTCTTGTCCAAACTCATCAAGTCTACTTCATGACTAACTTTTACTTGTAAATTTTCTTTATACTGAAACTGTCTTGGCAGGTTTATTTTATGGCAGAGTGAAGTCCAGATAGTGCTTCTATTCAATACTGACTGGAGGTATTGTATTACAAGGGCTTCAAGTAACGTGATAACATTTTAGTTTTGTTAATAATATCTGCTAAAGGTATTCTTTCCCTTGCCATGGGCAAACAGCAGAGCAGCAACTGAGAGAGGACAGGTACACAGAGTGGAAGCAAAGGAATAGAAAGCCAAAACATATGCATCAGTTGGGGTTTTTTTTTTTAAATTATACATAATCACACAATCTTTTGTTGATAAAAATCCCTCAGTTCCTATTCTAGTTGGAAACTCCTGTAACCAAATCAACAGTTGGAATTAAAAAATAACAAATTTGAATGTTGAGAGTCATAAGGAAGTCATACACTGGCATCCGTGACAACCATGGTACAGTTCCACCGTTTGCACTCTTAAACTATTAGTAAGTGATGTTATCAAATAGGACCTAGTATTTTTGTATTAGGAAAAGTAAATATGAATCTTCAGTTGTTAGGACTCAGTGAGACCACAGTTGAGCAGAGATTATCTGCCCTGTGACAGATACATGTCAGCCTTTTCTTATTTCAGAAACAAGCAAGAAAAAGAAGCTGGAACATAACTATGGAACTTATTATATACATGGTAGAAAGGCTTTGTTGTGATAACAAACAGGGCAATGATTAGTACATGAAAAAGAAGGTATTAGCTTAATTAATGCTACAGCATGAAGAGAAAAAAATTATAAATCAGGAAAAGGTGTTAGGTCAGGAGGATTTTTGGCAGATATTTTTCAAATAAGACTGTGATCACTATATTATTTTTCAGAACATCCTATAAATGACTGCTGTAAACAGCAATTATGCTGATCCAAACAACCTGAGGTTTGAAGAAATCAAGATATTGGGAGCACTCCAGGAAATAACAAGAGTTACTGTAACTCAGAACAATGTGGTGCAAAATTTTCCACTGAATATCACCTATTATGCTTCAGAACAGGTAAAACAATAAGGGGCAGATAGGAAGTAAGCATCTTTGAAATAGCATCACCTTTATTTTATATCTTGCAAACGACAGGACTTGGTATCAATGTCATTGCAACAGAATACATCCTGTATTTTGTTACACAACAAAAGCACAATTGCATTCAACTCAGTCACGTACAAAGTGCATCCAAGTTTTTTTCTTGGACTCCTAGTGCAACAGAAAGTTTAATTATGCAGTTATTCATGTAGCAACATCTAAGAGGAAGTATAACTTTGTGATTTTTGCCTGATATTGGAAGAAGGTAACAAATACTTTTGGTTTAGATGAGTATTTATGCATTCATTTTAAAAGAAAAGCCAGCACAATGCTTAAACCTCCTTTATCACTTTATACTGAGTTTTTCACAGGATGAAGAGAGGAAAAGAGCAACACAGTACATTCATGTGCAAAGCAAGCAAATGTGCTGCTGCTAGTGGGAAACTTTCATGAAAGTGCTTTCCCACACTAAAGGTAGTGCTGATATTGCTTTGAACTTGAATTCCCCACCCTGTTTAAATATTACAGAAACCTCAGTTATCTGTTATATCAGTTATTGGATCAAAAGTGAAATATTGTAGCTCGCTCTTACCTCTTGCACTTGTATTTTAAAATGTAAAGAGCTGTGCCCTTCTCTCTTTTTCTGTTTGCTTCCAAGGAAGCTGTGAGATTGACTCATTTTTTTTCAGATTCTTAATTTTTCAAACTTTATCTGGAAGATAAAGTGGGGGGTTCTTTTTAAAGTGAAACTATATCAAATGTTACAGGACAGGCTTTCTTGTGAGTTTTCACATAGGAAAATGTCTTATTCCTGAGGATGGGCATCTGTGCTGACTGAAGGAAAGATGGACTTCATTTAATAACTGTTTATTGTTTAATGTTTATAGGTTGCTCATATCACAGGATTTCAGCTTGAACTGGGAAAGTCCTACACAGTAAATTGGGCTTAATAACTGAGTGTCAATGAAGGCATGATTGTTTCGTGATTTAGTCCCAGTCAGCAACAAAGAACCACGTGGCCACTTGCTTTCTTCTCCTGATGGAATGGGAAGGAGGATTAGAAGAGTGAAGTAAAATCTCTTGGGTTAAGGACAATTTAACAGAACATGCCAGGGAAGAAGAAACAGTCATAACATCAATATTAATAAAGGAATATAGAAAGTGAGTGATGCATGAGGTAATTGCTCACCACCCAGCACCTGGCACAGCCCTTACCAAAAAACATGGTTCCCACTCAGTGTGGTATCAACAGCTCATTGGCCAGCTTGGGCCAGCTGTCCTGGCTGTACACCCTCTCATCTGGTTGTAAAAAAGAACCTTATCTCAACCAAACCCCAGACGTGATCCACCCTTTATTCTATAGCATCTATGTCATGCCCAGATCCACACTTCCCAATGATTTATCATCACCTTGCCTGTCCTTTTAAAGTACATCTCTAGAGAGAGAGATATCATTCCCTTAGTCATCCCTCCAATGTATCAATTAGTCAATGACTTAGGGGCTCCATCTGTCCTCAGTCTTTCCTGGCAGAAGAGATAGGGTATATGGTATCCTGCTGTTGTGTGCTGTTGAAGGTTGCGGCTGGTGTGTTTCCTACAACCAATGCCCATGATATGCAGGTTGAAGATGTTGATCTTGAGGTCAAATTGCTGAATGCCAGTTCAAGTTCCATCACCTTTGCATTTTGCTCGCTTTCCTCAAAGTCCACCCTTCAGTGATCTGGGTGATTCTTACTGTAATACCATTGATATGACACAGAGCAACTCTAGTAGCACTGACATACAATGGCAGGGCTATTTAGCAATTAACATCATACAGTTTCACTCACTGACTGTTCTCACCCACAATCAAAGCCTTTTGAGGTACACATCAAATTTCCCCATCCTTATGTGTTACCGACCAAGAGCACCCAAGTCCTTGACCAAAAGTAATCCTGTAGATTTTCTTCATGTTCCTCTGAATCTAATATTTACATCTTGGATGCATATCCTAGGCATGAAGACCAAACTGCTCTGCTAGGTACTCCTGAACCAGCAACTGCTGAAGCAGCTGATGGACTGCCCAGATTTGTTGCACAGTTAGGAATATTTTCTGTAATTTTGGACATTTGGAAATGACTTTTCATGTGAAATTGAACTCTAGCTTATCTATGGACTGGGTATCTTTTGAACCCAGCTGAAAGAAGCTTTGAATTTGGTGATGACAGATGAATAAATATTCATTAGCAATTAAGATGTGCAGAGCCAGTGTAGTTTCATTGGAACAACTAGGCAGGATTGATGGTAAGTATCCAGAGGTGGAAGGTTAATGCATTAACTTGCATCGGCTCGTCTAACCTCAGAATACCTAGATCGAGTGTTTATGTTCAGCTGTAGCAGGAAGCTGAAAGTAATTTTGGTCTTGCTGTCAGGAGATCTTAGATAAATAGCATGTAATTCTCAGTGGCTGTTTTAGGGATAATTCATATGAATAAAGCCAATGGGAAGGTCTCATCTGATGTTGCCTGAATATCTAATGGAGTTTGGGGAACATCCCCTTTAGGACAGAGACCAGGAAGCAATGAGATTAAAAGAGAGGAAGCTTTAGGAATTCCAATAGGTCAAGACTAAGCCATGTTATAGGATTGAGCTGAACATCACAGATATAAATCCATCTTCATTGTACGAGGATTCAGTTTCCTCACTGAACTATTTGTACAGCCTTGACTGGATTGTTTGATTATATCTGATTTAGTGTCAAGATCAATGGGGTTCTATACTACTTCTTTATTGTTTGCTTGTTGCACTAAGTTTTCCCCCAAGTTCTATATTTGACAGGCACCTGATAAAAAGGAAGCTTTGGATTCCATTCTATTAACTAACAAAAAAAAAAACCCACCACAGCAGGCCAGTATAGTTCACTAACCTGTAGCTTATTTCTGTCTGCAGCAGCTAACATCAAACTCGGATATTCCACCCTGCTATTACAGCTCCAATGCTTAGACCAAACAGAATGCACCTCGTCAGGTTTGGCAGCTCATCTCATCTTAAACAATGCCAAAACCAGAGCTAATGAGACTTTCACTATGGCAATTAGTACATTATGCTTGGCAATGAAATATCATCTCAGCTACATGCTGCTATTTAAAGTAATGTCATTCCAGAATTTCTATGACTACGTAATATTCCATTGTTAAAAAGTCTTCTTTATGGAAGTTATAAGGGCTTTTTATAGTCAATTTTATATTACACAGACAGTAGCACCCTTCACAAAATATGTTTCTGCTTTTAACCAGTTAGTTGTTATTGCACTTAACTTGCATCTTTTTTTTTTTGTCTTCTAATTTTGTACTCATTTTTAAATGAAACTACACATCAAAGGTATAACAAGACATAACATCAATGTATTTGATAGCCTAGCAGAGAAGGCCACAGTATACGTACTGCTCCTGAAGCTCTGAGGTCATCGGGTGTTAAATTGCCATGAAAAGAGAATAAAGAATAGGTTGGGCGAAAAACAAGCAGAGCACCAGGCAGAAGATGAGCCCCTAGCCAAAGGCACACTTTGGCTCTGGGTTGTACCTTTGTGCTGCCTCAGTATACTGTGACACTGTGTGTAGAGGGGAACCAGAGACCAGACCCACTGCTCTTCCCTTGAAACACTTTGTTACTCCCTGTCCCTGCACCTTACCACTTGTGAATATGTCAAGAGAACATGGAATGGCAGACCAAGACAGCAACTGCAAGGGCTCCTGAGGACTTTTACAATGCTTCTTGTTTGGATTTTGGATTTTGGTGTGTTTTGTTGATTTTACTCTATGTAAAAGAACAGGACAAGAATGAATCAGCTGCTTTTCTGAATGGCTCCATGGTTAGTCATAGAAATCATCTGCTAAATAGGCCACCATGTGTACCTGGTAAGTCCAATCCCTTCTTAAAACAGTTTTAGATCATTCTGGTTAGTACATAATTTCTAATTTGGTATGAGTGACATAAATGCCAAAGTTAACTGTATAAAACCACAACTCCTACCAGAAAGTGGCCCTTTATTTTTGAGATTATGGGCACAATTCATGCCCACCTATTTCAAAGGAAGCCATAACTGCATAACACTTTAAAAAATAGTTATTTTCAGCATATGGATTTTGATACTTATTTTATACACTTCCCTGGTTTCACTATGACCTGTATTATCAAATAAGATGTCCACGATGCTGTTCCTCACACAGCTTAATTTAGATGTAATTACTCGTCATTGAGCATTTCCCTGATCCAACACATTCCAACATAACATGTTGCCTTTTCAGCAGAGATTTCCATGATGGTGTCATGAGCCACTGGGACTGTGCTGAGGAGATACTATGTATTGTGAAGAAGCTCAATCACTCCACTGCTCAGGTATTCATTCCTGAGGCAGAGTGCAGAACAGGTCTGAATATTTTGATCAGCTGTTGGGAGCAGTAATTACTCAATTATATTCTCACATAATCACTGTGATTAAAATAGAAGAAAATTTTTGGTTCTAGCTTTGCTGGGATGGCTGGGTTTATTCCAGCGTTGATATTGGTTTTGCCAATTGCTGGACGTGCAATGAGGGAAAGGGAACATAGCTCTGTAACAACATTGATTTAAGAAGGGAGAATTTAAGTGAAAAGGAGAAATAGAGAGTTTTAAAAGGCAAAGTGTGTGCATAAGACTTTACTTTTAAGAATATATTTTCTCAGTTCCAAGGCAAATGTCGTTATCTATTCCTTTCTGAATGGCACCCCAGCCCGCTCCAGATAACAGCTGATCTAATGATAAAGTATCTGTGCTGTTTCTTTTCCAATTCAACCGGTAAGCAAGGAACAATGTTTCTTCATAGGTCTTAATGACCTTAAAGCCCTTGGTAACTTTGATATTACCATAAAGAAAGAAAATATCAAGGCCGCTTGGATGTTTGACAGAGTGGATGTTCTATTTGGCAGCTTGCCACTGCAGCCCCACCAATCAAGGCTGGAGCAAAACTGCTGACAGCACAGGAAGGAAAGTCTGATGCCTCTTCTGTCAGCTGCATCACATGTGATTTGGGCATTGTAAGTAGACGATATTAGACACTAACAGGAATATTGCCATTTTTTCTGTGTATTAAGTATGCACTGAAAAGCAGTGAAATATTTCCTTGTGTTTTGAGAGGTACCGTGACAGAAACGTCTATAATAAATTACACAGCTTATACAGATACTCTTGCACTTGAAATGTAAAGAAAAATATGATGCTTTTAAATATATATATATATAAAAAAATGTATTTCTCTCAATTTCCAATTTATTTTTTGGTACTAACCAAAGGAGTACTAGTGCAACACAAGTCATGTTGTAATAATAATGTATTCCAGTACTAAACCATGCAGACAGGAAGATTGTACACAAAACTCACAAAAGCCTGTAATTTAAACATGAACAGCAATTTTTGATGTAATTTGATCTCTTTTCAGTTCTCCATCTGCTAGAGCTTAATGCTACTCTTTCGTAATGAAGGTTTTGCAGAGGCTTGAAAGTCAGGATCATTATTTGTGAATCCAGTAACCATTTGGAGGTATGTTCGGGCTCTGTCAGATGGGAAGAAGTTTTTCATGGGCACAGATTTGACTCAGTTCTGGAGAAAAGAGCTGGCAGTTTGAATCAGCAAAACACCCAGGTTGTGCTACTACTTGACCAATTCTATGCATGACATCCACTGTCTTTATATTTGAAATTTGAGCTGCAAATTCCAAAGCATTTTTGTAGAATAAGCCAAGCAAAAGGTAAAAGTGTTTGATAGTATGTTAGAAAGAAATAAAAGAGACTAGAAAACTTACTGTTGGTCTTTGAAGAAATAATTAGAACACATTAGTCTAGTTTAATTTACAGTAATTTAAGTGACTTGTGTATTTTTGCTGTAATTATAGTGTCACTAAAGTTGCAAATCCTATGGAAAAAGAAATACATAGTGCTTATTGAAGCAGCTGTTTTGGCAATTATTGTGGAGCAGTGTGATTCAATTGATGTGGCTTTCTAGCTTGTTTTGCTATAAGGATTCATGGTAGGTGTGCATAGCTGCAAAGGAATTGTCCTAAGGAAACAAAGCAATGATGTGACTATGCCAGTCACATCGGATAGGCTGAGAGTATGTGCTGCAGAGAAAGTGCTCATGTCCTCGGTGCAGCCACTAGGAAGCATAAATTCCCCTGAACTCTGTGATTTTTTCTTTTCCTTTCCCTCAAGCTGACTTGATTGCCTTTGCAGGTCCTTTGTGCTTTGTTTAAGAAAACAAAGTTGTGGGTTTTTCTGTTAATTATTTGAGGAATAAGGTTAATTGCTGAATCAGTTTTCTATCCAACTCTATCACACACAACTCCAGGGCACTTCTGAGTCACTTGGCAAGCTGCAGTTTGCCCTCCAATAACAATGATTCTGAGCAAGTCCATAGGCTTTTGGTGCCAGACAATCCTGAAATGTCTGTCACAGTCTTTGCCTGATGCTGTTTCCTTCTGTCTCCAAATCCAAGCACCTTTATGTATCTCTCCCTGTGGGATTTTGCCTCTAATTTGGGAAAGAGGAGTTAAGTCCCACCATCCTCAAGAGCTTACTAACTCTGGCTGAAATCTTGTCTGCTTGTGAGGACCCCAGTGTAATCAGAAGAGGTCAGTTGTGTAGTTAAGGTAGTCACACACACTGGTAGTCAGCCCTTAGCTATAAGGTCTCTTACCTGTCCCCAGCAGAAAAAAAGCTGGCTTAATATTATAGAATCATAGAATGGTTTAGGTTGGAAGAGACTGTAAAGCTCCAACCTCCTTGCCATGCAAAGGGACCTCTTTCACTAGCCCCATCTAAACTGCCCTTGAACACTTCCAAGGACTGGGCAGGCACAGCCTCTCTGGGCAACCTGAGCCACGGTCTCACAACCCTCATAGGAAACTATGTTTTTTCTGTCTATTTTCATTGTCAGTGTTTTGCAGAGTGTTGCAAAGGATCATAGGATCATTATTACCCATCCCTTGTATCTCAGTAGAGGAAGACAGGGTGGACAATGATGCTTCAGCTTGGGATTGGCTAGTTAAAGCATTTATTGGCATGTAGAAGAAAAGGATCTGTGTTTCATTTGCTGTCTGCATTTATTTCTTTTCCTTCACCTACTTTCTTTTAGTATTCATGTACTTTTAGCTGAAATAAGCACTTTAGGTCAAGAACTATAATTTCTTTGCTGCTTCTTTGCTACCAGTCACCTTGATGCACTTTGTCCAGTCACTCATTACTTTCTTTGCTCCTGACCAACCAGCTCCCATCTTTTTCTGTATCAGGAAATCATGACACATTAGAGAAAGAGTGGGGTTTGTGACTGTGGCTATTTTTCCTCTCATTCAGCATTGGATGAGTTCCTGTATGACCCACTCTAGATGGTCCTGCTCTGGCAGAGGGGTTGGACGTGATGATCTTTCAAGATCCCTTCCAACCCTTAAGATTCTGTGATTAAAAAATTCTTATCTATGTAACCATCAGCTTACCAGAGAGGGGAAAATAATGTCGGATTATTTTTGCTTTCAGGTATGATGGACCTTATTTATGCTAATGAGTTATTACCTTACTTTTAGTAATGATGTTGATGCTATATATGATTTTATAGTATTCCCATTGGATCATTTTAAAATCTTCCTGCAGTAGTCAATATCTGTGGCTTTTCTGGGCTCATTTTAGCCATGTTTGAGGAATCCCAATTAGAAAGGAAAAATGGTGAGTCACGATTTTTGAACAATTCTTTTGTCTCTTTATCAAATAAAAATTGTCATTACTTCAAGCCTAACTGCTGTAAGCCTTTCCCTTACCTAAGAATATTTATATACCCACAAAGGGGCTGCTCTGGGATTTAAACCACTTGAAGGGAATATATTCTAAGTCTTGCTTTGACTGAACCAAACTCCAACATGCTTTTCCCTATGTACCATTTCTATTTAAACCCATTTCACCTGGCAAGACTTAAATCAAGTGCTTTTATGGCAAAGGCACTTGAAAGAACAAAACTGACCTTGGTGCTCCCAGCCCTAATTGTCCATAATTATACAACGAATCAGCAAATGGAGCAGTGTAATAAGATTCTGGAGTAAGACACGGCCGTTCCTTTACTTTGCACATTTGCCACCATCAGATATTGTATTTCTTTTAAGAGTAAAAGGAAAATAATTGCCTAAATGTAGGTCTATGCTGGCTAAGGATTGCACTGGAGAAAGCTGTAAAACAAGATAAGTGGAAAAAGAAAAAAGAGGTGGAAACGGCACTTCTCTTCCAGCTCAAGCTTGTGGGTCTAGCGGAGGAGAGCTATTTGTATGGCACATATCTAATGGATTAAAGTCTCCTTTTCAAACCCCCTGTACTTTATCTTGCAGTGGCACACCTTTTGGTAGGACTTTTAAAGCCTCTCAAAATGCAGATTCAGGGTTATCGTGTTGCTTCCAGTCTCACCCAATTTGCCACGGTATTGTTCAAGACATTTAATAAAGATTGGAAGTGCTCCCTGACATCAGTCATTAGTGCTCTGGTCTCTTGCAAGTCCTGAGTGCTGCCCTGCAGAAAAGAGGGATAATAAATGATGTGCACTGGGATGTGTCACACCTGCAGGACACTTTGCATAAAACATTTTATACTATACTCTCCCCCAGGTTTTTCTCACCTTCCCTCTTGGAGCTGACAGTGATCCTTACTGTTTCTAGTGTCACTTACTCCTTAATCAAGGATAAATAAGTGAAGGTTCTACAGCTTAGTGAAGGAATTTCCTCAGTTTTGGCTTACTGTGTTGATTTAGATGCCCATATGTTTATTACTAACAGTAATAGATTATATGAAGTGATATAAAAATATTATATGAATGTTGTGGGTTTTCCCTGCTGAAAGAACAGTAACATAAAAATGAAGAGATGTTGCATGTGATGCCTCTTGTAGATATTAGCAATTTCTTTAACCTCTTCTTATTTGATTTTTTTCCCTGGTTTTTTTTTTTTTTTTTTTTTTCCCCTGCAGGGAAAATGGTGCTTGTTATCCAAGTTAATATAGTAGGTTTCTTTAAAAAATATTATTATACACATGTTCTTTGTCAAACGGGGACTCTTTCTATTGTGGAGTTAGATGTGATGCAATATGTATGTGCATGTCTTGGCTGAGGAACACTGAGCAGTTTGCATGTATCAACTTGCTGGTTTCAAAGCAAATGTCTAAGAAAAAAAGTGGCATAAATTAGTGGTTCCCAAACTGTCCACTATCTAATCTTATTATTGCTAATAACAGCCTACCAAACAGTAATTTTAAGTTTAGTGATCTAAATATACTGAAAGGAAAATGCAAAGAAATTGGGGGGGAGGTGGTGGAAGCACTAGGTAATACTTTACATTTCTCTAATGAGTTTCACATTAGGATCTTTATGCATTCCTGTCAAGCATTAATTGATCAATGAATTATTAATACTAGAATAAAGATGAGGAAATAGTAGATCCTAGGAACAGTGGATTCAATTACTGACAAAAATATCTTGAAGAAGGAACACTTTGGAAAAGTTAAGCACTAATCATTCTGCTGTTAACTCGAAGGTTTGTGGAAGACAGACCAACCTGGGAAAGATTAGAGCAGTTCTTTTGGTGACCTGCACTGCTCATCAGCCCTGTTTTGCAACAGGTATAGTTTTAAGCACTTATGAAAATGTTAAAGTCACTTCATCTAAACTTCACTTTTTGATTGAAGGTGTCTAAAACATGTTATCTTTGATTTCAACTGGCTGTAACAGTGAATGCTTACATACCCAGTGCTCACTAGCAGAAGAGATCCATAGTCTGGATCAGGCCTCATAGAATCATAGAATTGGTTTGAAAAGATCTTTAAGATCATGGAAGGAGAGAAAGATCATCACAGGAGAGGCTGTGATAGAGAAGGAGGGATTTGTTCAGGCAACACTTTTTGCCCAGATCAGGGGTTAAGAGCATCTCATTTCTTCACTCATCACATCTACTGAGCAGCTATTAAAGCCACAGTGCAGCACAGGATCTATCCAGATGAACAACATGAAGGAAAATGAAGCCTTCAATAGCTTTAAAATAAATAACAACATACAGGTATGTTAAAAAGAAAAAAAAAAAAAAAAAAAAAGGAGAAGGAGAGGGAAGCAAGTGAAAAGCTCAAGTGGCTTTGTATCAGTCTAATGACAATCTCTGATGTTTTTTTTTTTCCTTTCCCTTTCTGAATCATGATTTTGCATCGTGGTTACATGGATCCAACCAAGTTAATGTTCACTGGAACTAGTGTCCTAGGGGTGCTCACCAGCACTGAGCAGGTGACTGTATCACAGAACAGAGGGACAATCAACTCATCTCACAGTGGACTATAATGGCACTAAGAAGGTAAGATGCCATTTGTATATGTGCAGCTAAGCCTTTGGAGATTCATTCTCAGCTGTAATCCCACATTTAAAATACATTTCAGCAAGGCAGGTAAAGTACCATCAGGTAATGGATATATGACACACTGCTTAACATAAATATTGTGTAATTAGTGTAGTAGAGCTTAGAAATTGCTGTTGAGGAACCCAAACTGCTGCAGACAGTGGAAAGGGGGTGGATTTTGGTTTGTACTTGATTTTCACTCTCCCTAATAGGTTGCTCACAACCTGTGAGATTCAAAGGAAGTAAAAGCAACTCCATGTATTTTCACAGTCTCTACATGACCCCGTTGTTGTCAGTCTTGTCTGACAACATTTTCATTTCCCAGGGTAAAGGCAGTTGAGATAAATGTGTATAACTGCATTTCCATTTGGGATAGCAATCCTGTGGAGCATCTTCCAGATATGAACAGAACTGCTGAAGCATTCAGTCTTGCCAGTCTTCTGGCAGAGAGAGGCTGCGTGTTACTGGGATCTTACTACTCTTCCATTGAAATTCAGTACTTTGCTCAGTCTCAGCTCCTCCCCTCTTTCATGGAAAGCCAGAACAATGTAATTTTTGTACATAGCCAAAAAGAGGGGTTAAAAATGTAAAAGAGAATGGAGGTGTTTCAATCTGCTGTTGACTTTTGCATGGGAAAAAAAAAAAGGCAATTCATAAGCACAGTTGAATCACAGTATGTTCTAGGTTTTGCTGCTTTTTAGAAATTCCTTCCTTAAAACAGCCTCTGAATAAAAGAATCAGAGTCTCATGATGAGGAATCTGAAAACATATGATGGTTAAGCTGTGCTTGCAGCGATAGAAACACAAAGGTAAAGGAAGAGCATTAATTTTTTGTAACCTAAAATGAGAAGCCTCTATCTCTATAGAGTGGATCTTCAAGGCAGAATTACTAATTACTCATTTTGTGTGTTTTATTCATCCCTCCTGACAATCACCAAGCTTCAACTTGAATTAGGCAGACTACACTGTGCATTGGAGCTGAAACTCCTGCAAAATAACAAGGCCAATACCACTGAATTTTCTCATTTTTTTAAAAACCCTATCTTTCAATTTTTCAATTGTCAATGTGCCTCTTATCTTAGAATAATTTTTTTTCCTATAAAAACAAATTAGTTACAGTCAGTTCATGCTCAGGTATTACGTGCGTGAAGCAGTCACGTTTCAGTACTGTTGAAGACCAGCTGTATTTTAATCAGAATGGCACTTCAGTCTGACTTCATCTTTCAAAACTAAGAGCGACTGAATGTCAAAGTCGTGTTTTCTCAGAGTAGAATTCCTGTCTGACTTCATGCATGCCAAACGTTGTAAAAAAGATACAGCTGATATTTCCTACATGGATTTGGGGCCATAATTCTGCCTATGTTTAAGGCCAGATGAAGTAAATCTTTTCAGGTTACTGATTTAACATGAAGCAATGTTTCATGTTGTTGACATAAAATAGTCAAATACTTGCAAAAGTAATTTGCAGAGGGCTTTTTTTTGTTTTTTGTTTTTTTTTCTATGGCTTTAACCAGATATTCATGTTCCCCAGTGTTTTGACCTGAAGCTGTAAAATCAAACCTGAAATTTCAAAGTGAACTAATGAATGTTGGTTTCTGAGGGTTTGTTTCACCAAAAGAAACACTGTTGTGTGTTTACTGTAGCAGTAATTCATGTTAAAGACTCTTTGCATCCCGAGTGTGCAGTAAATAATCTAAACAAATTGGTAAAGCATGTTTACAATTAAATTTGGTGGTAATAAACTGCTGTCAAGAGGTAGTAGTAATCTCTAGTGACTGTGCTTAAGATTCATTCAAAGAATTCCTCTCTGCTTTAAAATTCTGTAGTAAAACTGCAAAGAAGTCAACATCTCATAGATGGATCATTGTAAGTATAGAGCTGAATTTACTGGAACTTCCTCATAAAATAATAATGAAACTGCCAATCAGGGGAAAAGGATCATTTAGGACTAAAGTTACCATTTTGACAAGTATATTTGTCTAAAGGATCAAATGCCACTGTTCCTTTATAGCTATGGCTGACCAGCTGCATACGTCAGCAGATATCCATCTCTGCAGAAAGGGGAGGTGCAGGTCGCTGAGTCTTTGACCCATTCCCTCTTACATTACTTCCCACCGACTGATGTGTGAAACATGAGATACAGTCAAAGGCTTCCAAAAGCCTATTTTCATCATTTTTCTTATCATTAGTTTTATTTGAGGAGCCTCACTTTTCTGCTTTCTCAGCTTTAAGAGGCTCACTTTTGAGTCAGCTGAACCACCCATTTGTCAGACACCAGGGAAGAGTTTTACTGAGTCTCCAAGACAATAATTCATGAACAAGCTGAACAGACTGAGAAGTCACAGCTTCAGACACATGTTGGCTGCCTTAGGGAGCTGCTCCTCACTGTAGCTCTTCCAATGGGCCCTGGTAGGCAGCTAGAAAGTGTCAAAGACACAAGAAACCACTGGAAATGAGGAGGATGAATTGAAAACACAGTCCTACATGTGTCCTGCTCTGACATTGGCACTGAGAACAGCCAAGGCAGGACTCTGGGCTAGTGGCTCTTTGCACTGAGCCAGTGTCTGTCCTTGTTTGGGTGGATGGACAAAGGGAAAACTTAACTTACTTCTTAATGAGGCATCTTACATTTAGTTTTCTTCAGCTAATGAGGTTAAAGCCTGACTGTTTTCCACAGGTTTGTGTCATATGTACAGCTGAAATCTGCCTTTGAGATAGACTAATAGATATATGAAGTGTGTGAGTGTGCATTTATGTGTGTGTATATCTATATATGTGAACATTTTATAGGCATACATACACGTCACTATGTATGTGCATACACACATATGTATATAGAAGTAAGTATATGCATATCTATTTATCCATTACATATACATTAACACAATATATGCATATATATGTGTGTGTATTTCAATTTATCATTAATAAGTGGAACATAAGGAGAAACTTCTTTGCTGTTGAGGTGAAGGGGTCCTGGCTCAGGCTGCCAAGGGAGGGTATGGAGGCTCCTTCTCAGGAGGTTTCCAAACCCACCCAGATATGTTCCTGTGCCCCCGATCAAGGGGAATCTGAGCTTTAAAAGTTCTAGAGGGCCTTTCCAAACTCCACCATTCTGTGGGTTCCTCTTTACTGAGACTTTTAAAAAAAATGCTAATAATGTTGAGGTGTCAGGAGAACTACACCAGAGACCAACCAGGTACAAATAGAACCTTATGAATATACTTTTGCACCTTCAAGGTTCAAGTTTTAAATAGCTCATCCCAGAGCTGATTCAAACCTCATGGGAAATGATGACTTTCTTTCAGTGGGCTGTGGATCAACTCCTGAAAGATGAGGCCCGTTTTTTAAAACCAGTCCCAGTGTGGGTCTGGCTTCATTTACCAAAGCAAAAAATGGCCTTTGGACCCATTGTTGCAGAGCAAAGACACAACCTGGGGATTACATCAAGGTCAAATAACAGGTTAATGAAGTTCATAAAACTATCTGTCTCAGCTAGCTGCATAATTAGCAGTTGTAACCAAACAAAACCTTTGGCATTGCAGTGGCTCTGACCTTGGCACAAAAAGGACTTGGGAACCATAGCAGTTGCAGTTGGGAACCATACAGCAGTTGCACTTTAAAGATATTGGTGGCTGTGCAGAGCCCTCCAAGCTTTAGCCAACATGCTTCTGCAAGACAAACAAATGCTTTAGCACTGCGAGAGTGAGACGTGGATAAAATATCCCATGACTCCCCTCCAGATGACAGCTCTTCAGGTACTAGCAGATAATCCCAGCTGTTTTAAAAACTCTGTTTCTTTAACCACATAAGGAATGGTTATTGTTGCAGTTATTTATCACAGTACAGAAGCATTTAATATCCAATTATTTTTAATTCATCAGCTGGTTTCACAACCACTTTACTTGCTCATGCAGCTGACCCACAGAACATGTAATTGCATGTGGCATATTTTGGTTGCAAGACCAAAATGGGTTTATTTGGTGAATTCCCACTTGGCTTCTTTATCCTCTACAAAGAAAGCTCTGATTTTGGTCTTGAACAGAGAGAAAGCTGAGAAATTACTAAACTGGTTTGATTTCTTTCCTCTTCCTCCCTCATTCTCAAGCAGCAAATATGTCAGGTGGCTCTGCAGACTCCTGCACCATTTAGTAGTTTATCTTTGTATTTTAAATGGTACTGTGGTTGTAGCAACGTATAATATTCTGATCTAATTACCTTTCTCGTGCTTGGGAAGTAGAAGGATCCAAGAATCCTTCAATAATATAACACAAGAAGCACAAGGCTGAAAAGAGCTGGGAGCTTTCTTTCTAGTAACCATAAGGTGACGAGCACTATCGAGGTGACAGCTCTGTAAATTACATCCTTGCCAGACGAGTAGCTGGAGGACATTCTTAGGAGTGCTCTGTAATAACCAGAGGGTGACTTAGCTTAAACAGATTCTGACTCAAAAGCTATGGAAACAATAATGAAACATCAATGCTTCCAGGATGTTTTTGGGTCAGAACAGAGGTCTTCTGGGCTGCAGGGTTAATTCTTGCAGCATCACCTCTGGTGTTACAGCTGTCTGGGAGGATGACAGAAACTGCAGATTTGAGTGATAGATTTGTTATAGAATATGCTACGTAAATAGATCATTTTATAAATATTTCTGTTTCTCATGGACTAAAAAGTATTTGAAAGGCTCACATTTTTTGCCTTGTGGAAGATGCTATTGTGTGATTGTCCTTTCTCCTGTCTCATGAGGCTATTAGCAGTGAGCTGTTCAATACAAGATCTCCTCCTCTAGGTTACATCTTTCTCCATGAAAGTACTGCATTTTGAAAGCAGCTCTTTCAATGTTAAAAAGAAGCACCCATGTATGCCAATTTACAGGAAAACTGCCACTAACTGATCTGGGGAGGAGATTACAAGGAATCAGCTCACGTTTGCCTCCAAACGAGTTCCAAGTCAGCACCTGCTGACTCCAAAGGACTTGTCTTGGTTACAGCATATCAGAGTGAGTGGGTGGGCTGTCAGGGGTGGAATGTCTCTGTTGAACAGGAGCAGATAGCATTGTGCTAAAGAGACATTGATGGCTCTGAAATTACTATTCCGGGAATGTAAAACACAAAACCGTGTCACACTTGGCTGTGCTTGTTCTAATGAAGCTGCCACACACACAGAGTTAATTGGATTTTTTCCTTGGAGCCTGGAAATAGCATCTGGATGACAACATCTGGCAGCAGGATGGGAGCGTGGTCTGGTTTCAGGATGGCACAGGGAGGGAGTGGAAGTTCCCAAAGATCTGTCTTTGCTGCTCCAACACAAGGAGTTCACTTCTGCCTCCCCTTTGGAACAGCTTATTGATTATGAGATGGTGAAGAAAGTGGCATGGTCATATCTTTTAAAGCTTTTCCCAGCTCCATAGATAGGCACTGACTGCTTTAATTCTGTTTTATAGAAGAGTGCAAGTGGTTTGGTTAGTTTTAATACCATCAGCTGATGAACTTTTGGGGTTTTCTTTAGCTAAACCAGGAAATTTTGATAAGGAGCTACCTCTGTAATGAAAAGATTGTACATCCCTCTTTATATTTGCTAAAAATATTAATCTGATCCTGTTCAGAGGTTTAAGGCAAGCTTGATGACATTTTTCACTGCTGTTAGCAACATAAATATGTTGCAATATGAGTTTGTGGATGCTGATAAATTGAAACAAAAATGTTAATAATTAATCAAGGGTGATAAATCAAATTATCTTATGTGGAAATGTTAAGTGTTTAAATGCACAACATTTGGTATATGCTACATGTAGATAATTCATATGTGCATGTATGAGTGTGTATACTTCAACACACAAACTCTGTATTCTTCAATTATTAATATTTAAAATTATATAAAATAAGTGGCTTTACATATTATATGCTTGTTCTCAAATTCAGAGCAATTTCAGTTGAATGTTTAATGCAAAAGAAGCATTATGCATGTTATAATAATACTGTAATAAGCAATTTAGAAATGCTCCCTGACCAGTGGTTCCCCTTTAATAATCTCACGAGACCTTTCAAGCAGCTCTAATGCACCATTTACTCCCACTGATATAAACTCTATATTCAGAGTCAGGCCATAAAGCAGCTGATACTAATACATTCCAACTAGTTTAAAAAATTTAAGCAATTTGCATTGAGCATTCTGTGCCGGAAAAGCAAATAAAAAATGACATTCAGATGGGATGGCCAAAAAGTATTTGTTAAAAATATTAATTGCCATAGATTACCTCTTAAAAATACCATAGGGATGGACGAGAGGAAAGAATCTGGTCTGGATGCATCCCTCCAGCTCTGTGTTTTACTTCCATGGCACAGGAAAGGCTGAGCTGGAGGATCTGCTTTGTAACATGGGAAATAACCAACCCTTGTGTTGATCTGAACATCCAAACCGAAGGCTTGTAAGGATACAGCCACAGGTGAGTAAAAGAACTGCTGCAACATCCTTTCTGTTCTCTTTTTTTGTGAGTTGTTCCTGTAAGGTGTCATGAGGACAGTTCTGTTAAAAAAGTCTCATGTCTAGTTTTGACATTTGGATAGAAGTCCAGGAGTGAGGAGTGTAATCTGATACTCTGAGGCCAGAAACCTCTGCAGCTGAATTACAGAACTTCGATAGCTCATGTTATTTCCTCATGAATATGAATACAATGGAGAGTAACACACTGTGGCTTGTGATTGTAATGCTGGAAATGAAGACAGCAAATGGAAATGGGACAGTGGTGGGCCAGTCAAGCCCAATCACTTTGCTTAATTCATTTTGTTATTGCTCTCATTAATGTACTTAATTCTACTAGTTATTATTTTTAACAGATTTGCAAGCATAGAAATGGCCTTTTTCAACAGTATTTACACTGACATAAATGTAATGTTATCAGTAATGACAAATTCTGCCTCCTCAGAAAAGACTGCACAACTCAGCACCTTCATTTCAAATAACAGCTGCACTATCTCTTTTCCCCTCTCTGTTGTCTCCTGTTTGATCTGCACAGTTCCTCGTAACATCCCGACACTTTTATCATTTGTGCTGGGACATTCGGATTAGAAGAGCCAGGGGGAAAAAAAGGCTCAGGGAGGATGTGTCCTGTTCAGCAGCTCAGCTGGGTTTGCTGTTCCGTGATGAATGTGTTATCCTCTGTGCTAGAATTAATACACTTGGCTCTAGCCGGTGATGAGTGATGCTGAGGAAGGACCTGATGGGCATCAGCTGACCTAGACATTGCTGAAGGACAAAGCTCATCAGTGCCAGGGAAAGGGATGGGTTTTCCTCCTGTGTTAATACCAGTAAATAATACCTCCTTGGATAAGAATGTTATAACAATGTAAATCCTAGGAGAAACAGTGACCCTCGTTGAAAGGACTCTAGCAACTGGCAGCGAGCTCAGAAACTGCTTTTCATCTGCAGTGTGCTGCTGTGTCCTGCTATAGGAAAGGGTGCACACCTGTTGCACTCCTGTATTTCCTCCTGCCTCTTAAGTTTAAGACAGTTTCTGGATCTTATCTTTGGACAACACAGACTCTGAATTCCTCAAAGCCACGACTTAGGGCTTGAGAGTTGGAGATTTTTTTCTGTTGCCTACTGCCAACTCATTATTTCAGAAAAGGAAAGCAACCCGTGGGCCACTCGAAGCAGAGCTTTCCCCTCTCCTCACGTGTCGTCCCACTCTGTCAGTCAGAGGATTTTTCTGATGTGTCAAAGTTATACATATCCCTTGTATTAAATAATGAATGAAGACAGAATTTCCTTCACTGCATATGAAGCTCTCCAATGACTTTGTTGCTATGCAATATTCCTGGGCTCATTTTCTCTTGCAGCAGGCAGCGGTGTTGTGTTATTTTTTCCATACCGGGCAGCTCTTGATTCCTTTACAAGTTTCTGATTTCTTTAATGAAATACCTTTCACAATTGAGCTAATCTCTCCCTCAGCTACCTCAACTCTCATTTTCACTGCCAGCCTTTGCCTTCTGTTCAGCACTCTGTGCTGCTATCAGGCTTGAGAAAACGCTTTTACGGGTTCTGCCTATTACACGTCTAACTACAGAAAATGAAACATTTTGATGCCACTTCTACACTCTGCCATTTTAAATAGATCTAATCAGTTCTGCCCTCTACCATCTAAAAACCAAAAACATTTTCAAATGGAAACTGAGATAACCCATCCCTCAGCGATAGCCTAATCTCTCTCTTCATATAATGTTTAAAGCAATAAAGTTTGCCTGACTTTGAGAACTTAGCCCCAGCACAAAAGCCTTTTTCCAAGAGTTTTAATTGAAGCTAAACATCTATTTAGGTTACAATGTCCTACATTTAACTTGAAGAGAATAATTCCTTTTCTTCTGTTTAACCTTTGATCAGCTGTCTACCTTTGAACTCTTGGTAACTACCCTCTTCCTTCTTGTTATCCTTGTCCCATTCCTCTCATAACTCTTGTGTAACTGCACCCTATAAATCAAAACAGAATTCTCTTCAGTGACATAATCTGTTCTTCTTTTACAGTGAGGGTCTCAGGCATTCTGTTTGTCCTATTTTTTTTTAATATAAGCACTATAGAAATCTGGGATATAATACTGAAGGATGTTTGTACAGTCTTAAATATATTGCAAAAATGTGTGTGTTGTATAAACATTGAACATAATATTGATATTCCACATATGAAAAATCAACTTATCTGTGATGGACTGAGCCCAGCCTGCTCCCTCCTGCACATTCCCATGGACCACAAGTAGGACATCCACCTACTCAGCAGGATGCTGGAAAAACCTCTGTACTCAGATAATATTTTATTACTGTCTTATATGTGAATCAAATACTCCAACACTGCTCAAGAATGGTAGTGTTGGGTGCCATTTCAGTCAGCAAAACCTGCCTGAACTGAACTGATGTAAGAAGTGCATTAAAGTGTGTGGAATATTGACTTGCAGTTATTAAGAATAGCCACAGTTAACATTTTATTATCTGACCTCAGTGGTTTTTTACACTTGTTTGTAAACAAGCTTTGACCAGTCTCATTGTAAGCAAAATTAATGTGCTGAGATGAAACAGACTGCAAGTCCTTCTATATTATTTTATAACAAAGAGCTTGAAGAATACCTCAGATTTTTATTCCTTAAATTGTTTCATGGAAAACAGGTTACTTAATGCTTTTTCTCACATCTATATGAATGTCCCAGGAACAGGACAGGATGAGCATGTTGAGAAGGAGGACTCTCTCTTTGTAGAGCAGCTATGTGCTGGCAGAGCTGTGGGCTGGCAAATCCATGGAAAGGGACAGACCATGGTGCGAAGCTGGTCTCCCATTGCAGCTGCATTTGGAGGTGCATTTCTTATTGAGTCTTCCATTACAATTCTGGAGAGGTAACTCATACTTTCCTTCTGTTGGATGTTTCCTTGCAAGAGAAGAACAAAAGCTGGAAATCTCAGCCTACTGCTAGACAATTCCTATGAGATTTTTTAATTTATTAGTGGTAGATGTTAGGGAATATAATTTCTACCATACCATAAAGCATAGTTATGAGAATACAGATATATATATGGCTCAAAAAGGAAATGACTTCTGTAAATAAATGGAGAGCAAAGCCAACAGCTTTTTTTCTTTTTTTGCTTTAATGACTATGCATTGAAAATGTCAGCCTTTGAGGCTATGGATATTCCACCTAGATTAATTCAAAGTTCCTTTACATATTGGGCAATGAAATATCCTATTATTTTTGTTATTCTTGTGTAGAAACAACACCCCAGAGAGGAAATACTTTTGGCTGCTGGGAATGTGGCTTTCACATTCATGTACAGCATATACCCATATGGAATTTGTCTACTACAATGAATACGTACACATACGGACGGGCAGCTCCCTATAGTGCAGAGCCGATTATGTCAGGAGGAAAACAGTTGATGAAATGTAACTGTTCTCTCTTTTTAACATATAATGCATACAAAAAATTTATATTGTAATTTATCTCCAGCATTTATGAATACTCTTTTAATGGGATGGTGATTTTCTAAAGAGTTTACATGTTTAAAGATTGTGCATATTTGTTTTTATGGACATTGATGCTTAGAAATCTATATGCCCTGTACTTACATCCACATCTTCCTAGCTACCTATTCAGCTGTGCAGATGCAGATGCTTTCCTTTTGAGATACTTTTAAACAATCGTGACATTTAATAACCAGTACATCTGTAGTAGCATGACTTAAAATGCCACATTCTTAATATTCTGGCAACTATCTTCACAAAAGATGACAAAATAAAGTCTCCATTTCTTATATATAGGAAATGTTTTTTTTCATGTTTTAAAACTTCTTGAATATACCCTCAGTTTGTTTCACTATCATATGAAAGTGAAAAGCAGGAGCTATGCACTTATTGGAAGCATGTATGAGAACAAGGCTCCTGTGCTCAGCTGCCCACTGGAGCCAGCATTGGGAATCTGCTGTAGATGAAAATGTGGTTGTGCTGCAGCAAATCCGCAGTGGATTGCAAACACTGCAGCCAAACAGTGGGCAGAACTGTGGAGAAAATGCTGCTGAGATACTTTAATCCCTCAGTCCCTTTATGAAAAGTATCATGCCTCTATTCTTATTTACTTTATAGGTCCCTTATAAATATTTAATTTCAGCAGGACTCGTGGAATAATGTGAGAGCTTAGTACAAGGTGACCGAGTGGTTGGTTCGTTTCATTTTCAGGTGCATTAAAGCTTTTGTTACCATCCTGCTGGAAGGGTGCAGACATGGTAAAATATGTGAGATGAGGGAGTCCAGGTCAGGTGGAGCTTCCTAAAACCCCAAGAGCAACCTATATCCTCATGGCTCTTGGGGCAATAAGGAGGAATGCAGCTGGAAAACCCCCTCTGAGGCCATGAGCAGGGGAGCAGCACAGCCCTGTACCTCAGCCTCTGCAACTGGGGGGAAAAGAAGTTTGCTTGTGTTATTGAGGGAAAATAACAATTACAAGTCACATATTTAAACCACAGGAACAATACCCCATTACTATTGAAACCCAAACATTTCAACTTCCCAGTTATCTTTTTTTTGTTGTCAGCTTCAGACGTTTCCAAAGACTAACAGCATTATTTCAAAAGCATTTGGTTTACATGTACACCAGATAATGAAATAACATCTTTTAAGAGCATTTTCAGACACATAAAAACCCCCAGCAAGCTTAAACAACTGACATTTTGACAAATGACGCAGCAACAAAGATCTGGTCCCAGAAATGAAGACGGTGGGGAGAGTGACACTTTCTCTCCTGCTAATTGACAACTTGGGAAACAAATACATGAAAAGACATATATTATGGTATTCCTCTTGTGAATAGTCTGTCAGAGAATGCAGCCTGTTTAGTAGTTTGCAATAAGCACTCATTTTGATCTCAGGGTGCGTGCAGAGAGGAGCTTTGGAAGCAGAAGGAAACTGTGAGGGCTCACAGCACAATGTGCTCAGAGAAGCAATGAAGACATGTCTGAAAGCCCACTAGACAGCAGCAAGGGAAGCTGAAAAAGTAGACACTTCAATATGTTTAGTCCTCGGCAGCTTCTTGCTTATCTAACAGCTTAGCAGCTTCCCCTCATCTCAAAGGGGGAAAAGGTCTTTGCACAGGCGTTAGCAGGGCTCATTGATACAGAGTTTTAAACTAGATTTGAGGAGGGAAAGGGATAAATCCAAGCTTGCTAGGGACAAACCTGGGGGTGTCATGTTAATGTTTGAGGTAGGATGTGCTAACAAGGTCTCGGTGGAGGTGGGAGGTGGAGATCCATCAGGCAGCAAAGACCAAGGGTTGCTGCTATGTTAGAAACCACATAAGCACCTGAGAATGGTCATGTAGGAAAAAAGGGGGATGCAGGGAGAAAAATTAGTAGAGTCAAGGCCCAACTAGAGCTGAATGTGGCTAACGCTGTAAAAGTTAATAAAAAGTTTCTGTAAATGCATTATTAAGAGAAGGAGGAATAAGGAGTATCTCCATCCTTTACTGGATGCAGGGGGAAACACAGTGATATATTACAGGTGAGCTGGAAGTAACTTCAAGATGGGAAGTTGAGTTGGGAGAGTGTTAAAGGCATCACTCAGCCACTCGAATGACTCTGGATTCAAGACAGAACAGAAATCACCTCCAAGAGTGTTTGTAGAAAAATCCAGAAACCCATCATTTTGTGTCAAGAATTTCAGAACCAACCATATTATATAAAATGGTTTAGTCTCCTTACCAAATGGCAGCAGCATTCATTGTGCTGAGTAGCTGGGATGTGCTGAACATTCTAGGAATGAACACAGAGAGAGGTTTCTGATAACTGGAAAAAGCAACATCCTCTCCTCAGTTCTGTTGAAACGAGAAGCTGGGAATCTCCCAATTCATTCCCCCAAGTTGCCATCAAGCAGCTGGAAGGAAAGAGAGCCATGTTACATGCAAGCTTACCTCAAATCTTTAACCCCCCTGTATTTTAAACCCTACTAGACCCTGCCATCACATTTATTGTTAGCAGTTTTACCGTAAGAGTATCCACCAGCACTGAAACTCCTCCTCCTGCACTCAATTTTAAAGAGAAAATTAAGGAGTTACGGAAAACGGCAAAGAATGTAATAAATGTGACATCCCAGAACTTATTAATGAAACAGATGAAGTACTGCTGCAAGATAGAAATGGGTAAGAAAAAAAAGAATATAATAAGACCGTGGTAAAAAGAGCAGAGAAGAAAATATGACAATTTAACTTCAAGCATGGCCCAATAACTTTATAACCACCTTCCCACACCAAAGACAAATATGCTTATCTCAGGGCATTCACATCAAATTCACTATTAAATTCAATTTCCTTAGTCCCCTGTTTTCAGATCCCTACTGGAGTGGTCTATGGTACAAATATAGGGAAAGGAGGAGCAAGGGTGATAAGGCTTTATATGAAAACAGTTTCCTGCTCTGTATTTCTCTTTTCTAATTGTACAATCCTCAAGAAATGGCAACAAAAAAAATGTTAACATGCTAAAAACCTTCCATCTCCTATTTAATTCTCACAGAGTTGAATCCATCTTCATTAAAATCATAGAATCATAGAATGGTGGGGGTTGGAAGAGACCTTTAGAGATCATCTAGTCCAACCACCCTCCAGAAGCAGGTTCACCTGGACCACGTCACACAGGAATATGTCCAGGTGGGTCTTGAAGACCTCAAAGGAAGGAAAATGTGCAGAAAGAATTAAACTAAATTTCAATGCAATTACCTTTTTCCGTTTTCACAAGTGCCATCACAGACAGGGACAGAAGAGAGTACAGACTTGATTGTCTATATGAAGTCAGAAATTTCCTTCTCTTCAAAATTTAGACTTATTTAGACTTATTAGAAAATGGCTGAAAGGAATTAAGCACACTATGCAATCAAAACAGGTAACAGCAGATGACATTTCAGCTGGCTCATTTGACAGCCCAATAGCAAAACCATCCCCAGCAAAATTATTGTCTACTTTAAGAGCAGAGACAAAGCTTTCTATAGGAATGAGTGAAAACCATGTGCGTTTGATGGTGACAAGTTGGTTTAGCTTCTCTAGATAGATAACACTACAACCCTCCATCTCTGTCAGCCTTTTCCAAACACCTTCCTTTTCTCTTGTGGCAATTTTCTACTTTTAAAATGTTATTTTTCACTGGCAAAAAAATGAAAAAAGTCATTCCACCACTGTCCCTTAATAAAAGTCCCAAGCACTGGCTAAGCAGCAGCCTGCCTTGAGATACACCAGTCCTTTCTCACTTTTCCTTTCTGAATAACTTCTAAAAAGTTAATAAATAACTGCAAACAACAGTGACCACTGAAAACAGGAGGAAAAAGGAAAAAAAGCTAAGTTTAAGCCCACTGAAAGAAACCAAACCTCAATACTTTTGATATATTATTGCAGAACAGCTTCAAATCCATTATGTACACAAGTGAGGATCTGTGCTTTGCCCCCACAGCAAAATCCATCACACAGCCTGGCTGTCCTCAGGCATTTCTAATATGTGCAGGCAAATATTAATAAATCAGCACCTAGAGTGCTGAAGATCTCCTGTCAATTCACTATGGCTCTTGCAGAAAAAGCTTCCTGGGCAGTTGCTTATATGAAGTTGAGCATCTCTTTAACCACTGTTGCACATGCCAATGACTTTTGTCTTCTGTTAATGACATAAAATTTGAAAAATACTGTGTTCAGTCAACACTCTTCTAATGCATTATCTGTGCAATCCTATGGCAGCCCTAGGTTCCATATACACTACAAGTTTTGGCTAAAATGACTACAAATCAGATTAAAAGAAATTTAAGATTAATAAAGATAAAAGATATGGAAGAAGTGACTCTCTGGGAAAAATAAATATGGGAGAAAAGAGTGATTTTTTTCAAGTAAACTTCTGTGTGTCTGCTCAGCTGCCTTTCTGGCTTGCTTCTGCCACCCAAGTGTCAGCCCACCTGGCAAACAGAATGGCTGAATTAATTCTCCTGGGGAAAGGTGTGATGTTTATTGTTCCAGGCAAAGAAAACTTTCAAGAGAAAAGCCCTTTTCTGAGCTAGAAAGCTGTGGAAGGTGTGATGATCCTCTGGTAAAAGGGTTATTTCTCCCAGCATCTCACCACCGGGCATCACCACACAGAAACCTGCATACAGGCCTTTCTGAACCAGGCTGTATCTTCTGCTCTAACTTCTTGCATTTTCTCTCTTCAAGCTTTTAATGAGATTTGTACAACTTTATGTTACAAGAAGGTGTCTTTGTACTCTTCTACTTATTTTCCTTCAACTCCACAATAATACCTGGGCTATCTGTACTGAGGGGACTCTTAAAAACTGTACCTTTTACATGCAGAAACACTGGTTGGGAGCTTTTTTGGCTTTTTTTTTTTAATACTTGCATTTTCCTCAACCATAAAACCAATCCTCCATGAACTTATCATCATTGAAGACAATAAAGAAAACCAAAATATACTGTTGGAAACTTTAGTGCTAAGTTTCAAGCTATGACCAACCCCTGTGGCTACGTTAGAAGTGCTGTAAAACACACTTTGTTTATGGGAAAGCTGACACACTGCTTTTGTGCCTGTAATCTCTGTAGATCACAGCTGCACTGAGTGGCTTTGACAAAACTTATGAGAAACGTCAAGAAAAAGGCCACCAGATCCTATATTTTGCATCTAAAAATGATGTATGGATCATTCAAGTTTGCCATGTACATTATTTGCTACAGTGAGCAAACAATTTAACAAATTATTAAAAAGAAAGACAACAGCAAACCGTGTCCTGGACATTTCCTTTGCAGGCTCAGCTACTGCACATTTTACTTCACTTTGCAGAGATTTTTGTTTGGTTTGCTGCAGAAATATTATCATCAAACATGAAGAGTTTTTCCTGATTCATAGTCATAATATGCTAAGTGTTTGACTGTTTTCCATCATCTTAATAAACTATTGTGAAGGGAGAAAATGACGAATTGTCTTAGATGATGAAGCAATATTACTCTCCCGGTCAAGAACTAAATTCCACTTCTGAAGAGCACAACAGACAGCAAGTCTCCATAACTGATGAAGAAATGTTAGGGCTCTCGACATACAAATGCAATTTGTCAATCTTTTCTTTTTTTTAAGATATCAGAACACTTCAGATATTCTTGTACCATCTTCACACAATTCAGAACCCATTTGAACTTCTGTGGGAGGCAATTAACAATAATGAAAGCTGACTTTGGGTTTGAGTACATTGTTTTTACGTGCCACCCACAGAAACTCAGGTTGATCTTGATTAGTTTAGGCGATTAAAAAAACCTTGTCTTTCAAAAGGGAGCTGGACAGAGTCTGTCATACACCCAGAACTTTATTTTACCTGGATTGTAAATTCAAGAACTTACCTTCAGAACAGAAATCATGGTTGACGTTGAGAAGGTGAATGCATTAGGTATAGATCCATTTTGCTTACCATTACATGAATAGGAAGGATCTCAACCTCCAAACTGATCTCGACTTCTGAGATTATCTATCCATATTACATCTAGACTTTGTGGCTTCTCTTTAACTTGGATGCATCTAAGAACAATCAGCAGAAGACAGCTTTCATTTACAGGGCGAAGAGATCCAGTTTCTCATAAAAGTGTGTTTCCCTTCTGAAAGGAAACAAAAAGCTGCCTACAGGAAAAGAAAAGGCAAAGAAAGATCTATGTTTAAATGAAGACATTATTTCTATAATGTTTTAGATCAAACTCATGAATTGCTAAGTACAGCAATTGCTGCTATTACACTTCCACAGCATTTCAAAAAGAGCATGTGTCTAGGAAAAACGTGAAGAGGTATCTGTAACAGAGACAAGGTGTAACACATCTAAAGCTATTGCCAACTACAAAAGTAGTAAAGATTGAAGAATAGACCAAACATAAATGTTTGCTTTGCATCTTAACCAGACAATTAAGCAACTTAGATGCAATATATTTAGCAGTTAACTCACTCAATACTACATAAAATAACAGGTTGCTGCAATATTATTTAGTACACTAATAAAGCTAAAAGGCGACCTAATTACAGCTCTTTTACTCCCACCATTGGTTCCACTGGGTGATATTCTCCCACTGAGGCTACTCCCTGCAACAACATTCACAGCAAACTTTGTGCCATTAGAGCCAAACACAAGCTGAGACTCTATTACTTCCCTTAGTGCAGAATAACTGATATTGCAAACAGAGAGAGAACGTCGGGTCTCCAGAAAAGATCTGCCAAATGTTCCCACAGCGTTATCAGGTCCCACAGAAGCCTCCCTCCCTCCCCAGCTGGGGCAGCTCCAATGCTGCTCCCTGCCCTAACCCCTAGTCTCGGCTGTCAGCATCTTCATTTTGGGCAGGAAAGAGCTATCACAACACACTAAACAATGAAGTGGACATAAACAGTCATCTAACAGCCACAGCCCAGACTGAGGCAAATGGGGGTTGGACTGGATGATCTCTAAAGGTCTCTTCCAACCCCTACCATTCCATGACTCTATGAAATGCTCTCACACTAAGCAAATCCTCTTGACATAACTTAATTACACCTAAGAGGACATTATACTACAGCACAAGCAAGAAATTCTGCGAACACTGTGTCATAGCTGATGACATTATCTGAGTCACTTTTGATGGGATTAGTGTTGTTTAAGTAAGCTGAAGGGAATTTCACTGCACGAGATAGAACAGCAACAGAACAACAGGTCCAGAGGGTGAATAATGCTGTCATAGGCAAAGGCAGATAATTATGAAATGTAATTACTCTTAGAGTTTCTCAGGGAAAAGAGCAAGACTTGATAAACATTTTAGCATACTCTTGTTGTTTGGAAAACAGGGCATTTCAAGGAAATTAAAAACATAAGCCAGTAGTTTCTGCAGCAAAAGCTTTGAAATGTTACATCCTGGGACTAGACAGATCGTTTAAATACATGAAATTATTATCCATTTCATGTAACCTATATTGATAGAACTAAAAGCAGGTAAAAGGTCAGTCTGTCCTCCCTAGTAAAAAGCAACAGAACAAGAGGAAACAGCCTCAAGTTGCACCAGTGGAGGTTCAGGCTCCCTGAATGAGGAAGAATTTCTTTCCTACAAGGGTTGTCAGGTATTGGAAGGAGCTGCCCAGGGAGGTGCTGGAGTTACTGTCCCTGAAGGGGTTGCAGAGATGGGTGGATGTTGTACTGAGGGAAATAGGCTGATGGGTGATAGTGCTGGGACAGAGGCTACACTCCATGAGCTTAAAGGTCACTTCCAGCTGAAACCATTCTAAGATAAAAGGTAAGATGAGTATCATCTATATGGGCCCACAGACATATATAATGAGAATTTTAGAACCTTGAACTCATCACTGGCCAAGGCAGAGCTTCCCTTTGCTGGTGGCTTGTCTTCTCCACATTGCTCACAGTCAGTCCCACCACTTCTCCAGCAGCAGGAGGGATGGAGCAGATTCCTCTTGAATGAAATTTTCAAAACTTTTCATAATATTCTGAACAAAAATATATGGAAAAACTCATAAGAAAAAGGAATAGAGATAAGGAACCCTATTCTCTTTCCCTATAGTTTTCTGCTAAAAAGTGTGACCTGGAGCAGTTCACACTGACATTGCCCTACATGGGCTGAAATTAATTTAACATGCCTTTTCTATTATAAATTGTGAAAAAAAAAGGAGGATAATAGGATGGCAGTGACTATGAGTGCCAAAATAACCAAACACACACCTCTGGATAAGCAGCAGATTTTTTGTTCACCCTTTACAATTCTTTGTTAATGAAACTGTTCACTCACAGCAAATTGTGTAGCACAGTAATGACCTGCTCCCTCTGCATTTCTATCTGTGCAAAAACAGAATGTGCTTTGCTGTGGACTCTGAAACTAAAAAAAAAAAAAAGTTGTGAATGGAAATATTTCAATGGAAATATTTTGATGAGGTAGTTGGAGTCCAGAAAGTTTGACTCCTCTAAGCTGCTGCAAGACGTGGCCTTAGCTGAACTCAGTTTTTGCTATTTGGAGTCACTTGTGCAAAACTGTCATTCTGCCTTATGTTTATCCAGTTTAGGACAGGTATTACAGGGGCAGAAATGCATGTTGGCTGTGGACAGGAATTTGCTACGAAACAGGAAAATCTGTAGCTGCCTTAAATGAGTTCCCTTGCCTTTTGACCATTCAAATCCAGATTTTCTGGTGTAGTTATGTAGAGTTGTGGCTATTTTGATACATCTATGTTTTAAATCATTTTGCATATGTTGAAAAGAAGTCCAACAGACTAAGATCGTCTATCAGATTCACAGACAGATTATGAAGCAAGCTCTGTGAGGTTTATAGGAAGTGGCTAGAAGATACATCTAATAGTGAGTTTTTGTCATTTGTGTCCCCCTTAACAATAAAATCACACAAGTCGTCAAAATGCCAAGGTGGCTTCACAACCAGCAAGGAAAGGAAATATCTTATGAAATAGCACAATAGAAATGCATTAAGAGAAAAAGAAAACTTTGGGTTACTGTGCATTTTTATACATTTACTCAGACCAAGTGTCTAAAAATAAAAATGTCTGCTTTTCCCACCAAATTAGTCTCAGAGTATGTTGTTGGATACATACATTATATAAACCCTGAAGATAAAGGTGTTAAAAATAGAAGAAAAGGAATAAATAAAAAAATAGAAAACAAGCAAATACTCTCCTTTGAAATAAGATATTTGCTTTCATGCACATAAATACAAATGTTTCTTTCATTGTGGCATGTCTATCCTTAATTAGAGGTGTACGTACAGGGTTTTTCAACAACTACAGAGGATCTGTCAATACAGTTCACAACGTACATCTGAACAGTCACGCTGCACAGAACCACTGTGTGCAGCAAATTCTTGTGCAGAATGATGTGGAGGCTTGTTTACAACAATGTATTTATACATGTTTTTAAACAGAAACTAAACGAAACAAAAGCAATCAATTCTGCACCAAATGCTGCCTGAAGAGAACATCTAGGTGAAGCAACCTGATTGAAGTGGACCTGCTTCTGCAGGGGGCTTAACTAGATGATCTCTAAAGATCTCTTCCAACTCCTATCATTCTATGATTCTATGATCTAAAAAGAGCAGGTTCACTCTCTGATATTTTTTAATTCCCATATCCTTAGTACTGTATCTACTTAAAATCATTCTGAAACCTATTTGACTTGGTGCAGCACCTAAATGTAAGACATTTTTAGCATCCTGGTAGACTTGTGTCCTCTGGTACATTCATGTCCTCATTATCCATGAAGCTGGTTGGTTCTTTTGATCCAGCAAACTCAAACACATATTGCACAGCCTGCCACTGGTCTCCCAGTGGGCCCTGGAGAAGGGAAAGACAGAAAAGGAAGGACAGAAGAACAGCAGCTTTACTCCAAACTTTGATTTGAGAACTCAGTCCTTTCAGAAAAGGGGTCACAACCAGAAGACTTGCAGAGTGCCACAGAAGACACAGAGATATGACATCTAATTTCAGCTACAGTATTATTTAAGTGGATTGAAAGAAAGGAAAAGGAAAATACAGGAAGCCAAGCTCCATGGATTACTTCAGAGCTCCCATGACTTCAAATTCATACAACTGAAAGCATTGGCTGCCTAAGTCAGTGGGGAAATCCCTTGGGAAGAAGCCTATGTATTTGACCCCATTATTTTCCTTCCTTCCTGACATATTTTTTTCAAGTAAAACAGGACACCTCCAACTGCACATTCACTTTAAATAATCAGGGTTAAATCTAATGATCATCTACGGATCAGTGACTAATATAACTATGAGCATTAAGGTGTTTCAGTATAAAATCACAAAGTATTGCCATCAGAGCTCAGTGGATGGCTTTGCAAAAAATTATACAGAATCAGGAAAGAGAGGAAATTCACTTGCAGTGAAAAGGAAATATTTGGGCACAAAATATGATGAGTAATTTTATTTTTGTTTTTAGAATATCTTGTTAGAAACTCACTATTTGCTTGTATTAATTAAAAACTGATGGAAGAATGGAACTGCTTTCCACACTGATGATAAGGATGAAGAGGTTTTTTTGGACATTCAGAAGTTTTCAAGAGTCTATTTGTCTATTGAGATGTCTTCAAAAGAATTTCTAACATAAAGCAAACAGAAATGGTAGCAAACCAATTCACTGGCAAAGAACATCAAGTTTCAGTAGGTGAGCTATATTTAGAACCACAAATATCAAAAGATTTGATCCTTTAACAGAAGTACTAATGGTCTTACACATTTATGTGCCACTCCCTCTCTGCTAGATGGTATTTTGAATGTTGCCAATGATGGACAAAGTGTTGGCCTGAGAATGTGCTTGTGGAAAAAGGCAGATTCAGGTCAACAGAACTATTTTTAATCTAATTCACAAGATTGTCTCATCTGAGGAAAAAAGTTTTAGTAGACATCAAAGTGTGGGGTTTTGTTTCAACATTTCAAAGTTAAGTTGTATCTATTTTTTGCTTTCAATGTTTCTTTTCAAAGTACTTCTTCTCTAAAAAGTAAACCATGAATGCATTGTGAAGATTTTTGGGCTGCTAAAGAAGCTAATGAAAATAGATTAACATAAAAAAGTCACTAGCTGCCTGAGGTGCTTTTGGCTCACCTAGCAAAACAACCATATTGTTCCGTAACAGAAGAAATGATGAGAAACTAGATCCTATCATCTGGTAAATATAGTCCAATGGTCATATCATATTATGATGCGTGTCCCCATTCCTCAGAATATACTTTTAATACAGTTTCATTTTATTTTTTTACAGATTTGATATCAAGTAACTCCAGTTAACAGGACTCCAGACAGAAAACAGCCTGATGGTGTATTCTGAAAGTTCAGAGCTTCTGGGGTGCTCAAGCATGTGTGCAATTACACATGGGACTTGTCCATTGTTTCTTATGATGTATGTGTATCACGATTACAGACAAAATTACTTATACTTCATATGGGCATCTCTATATAAAGACAGTAAAGTGTTGAGAATGAGCATGCACTTTAGAAGCTTCTGCTTGCTTCTCTGGCTTGGTCCCAAAAATGTAGATAACACAAAGAGCTGAAATGGTGTTTGTTTCTTTTTTATTTTCTTTCCTTTAAAATTTTGTGATCTATTTGCTAAAGAAAGATCTGATTTGTTTGTTGGAAAGGAGTCTGCCTGCCTGTCTGACTGTAAAAATCCATCAGCTCAATCTGTTTTCCCTGGCCAGGCAGCACACAAGGAACTCTGTGTCAAATAGTTTTCTAAACATTCACTTTGTCAGTACAAATCTCATCATTCTTTACTCCTGAGCCACACACCACGACCCCAGAATATTTGGGAAACATATTAGATTTTATCATTATTCTTTTTCATATTAAAAAACCTAAACTGTTCAACCAGTCATCTTCACTAAGAGAATTACTCAAGCAGCATTGTAAGAGTTTACACAGTACTACTAACAACTTTCTTTTCCCTAACCTGATCATAATTTCATCATGTGGAGCTTGTTTTGAAGAGTTCACAAGCCCTGTGAAACACTGAGACAAAATCTGGAAGAACATATTGCTTTGCCTGCACTCTAGCTGAGAAAAGCTAAACAGATGAAACCTCTGTTTTCAACAGCTAAGTGTTTCCAAATCACAGCAAACATCAAAATATAGATTCAGTCTCATGACTCCTACTTACTGATAGAGACATAATCCCAAGCCGTCTTTCCAAATCTCAGAAAGTTAGTCCATCAGCATATTTATTCTTTGAAGAAAAGCCCGAGAACAAAACCATATCCAAAGGTATGATTCTTGTGTTTGCAGTGGATTGGGAACTAACAGCAACCTTTTGAAACAAGTTTCAGTTGGAAAAGGCCTTTAAGGTCATTGAGTCCAGCCACTCACCTCACGCTGTTAAACATGAGTAAAAAGGCATTCCGGCTTCTCAGTGGTAGGGGAAGGATAAATGCATTAAGGAGTGAGAATTCCATCCTAGGAAAAAAAAAAAACATACAATCAACCAACATAAAATTAAGTAAAACTAAAATTCACAGCAGAGAGCACTAGAGAAAGTAAAACAAGCTACAGACTTTCCTTCAAGCCAGTAAGATTCAGTTTAATATGTGAATTAGACCTTACAATAACAACTAAATCTCTACAGCAGGTCAAAGCCTGAAACCATACTTAAGGCATTTGTACAGAGAGCTCTTTCAAGTTCACTGGGAAAAGTAGCACTTCAACCAGAAAAAAAAAGAAATAAAACCGAAGTTCTCAGTCATGTTTATGTTGAAAAGGGGAAAGCAGGCCAACAACCGCTCTCTGTTTCCATAAAGCTACTAACTTCTCCAGGCAATGCAATAAATCCTGTAACAGATCATAATTAGATTTCCATAGCAGAATCTCCACATTCTGATATTATTCTGATTCAATTTCTCAAGTCACTGGGACATGCTTCTCTGAGGGTCTCGCAAGGACCATTTTACTTAACTGCAATGGGACTCCAGCAGACAGGAGTGCTGGGGAACAGATGGCATGCTTACTGCTTTGTAATATCACAAGAAGGCTTGCACTGCTTTTGTTTTCTAATTTGTTTAATTTTACAGATCTGTGGACAGGCAAAATTAAATAAAACCTTATTTTCCCTCTACCCAATGCATACTTATGATCCATCTTCTAAATAGCCCCTCAAAACGCTGAAGGACTCTGTTACAGGAGCAACTGTTCAAACATGTAACAAATGACAGCACCTCATCTACACGTCTTTTAAATATCTCCAGGGATGGGGACTCCACCATCTCAATGGGCAGACTGGGACAATGTCTAACAACCCTTTCAGTGGAGGAGTTCCTCCTAATCTCCAATCTAAACCTCATCTGCCACAAATTGAGGCCATTTTCTGTTGCTCTATCATTCGTTGCTGGAGGGAAGAGACTGAATCCCACCTCATAATAACCTGTCAGGGAGTTGCAGAGAGTGCTCCCATCTCCCCTCAGCCTCCTCTTCTCCAGGCTGAACATCCCCATTCCCTCAGCCCCTCCCCAGCACCCTTGTGCTCCAGCCCCTTCCTCAGCTCTGGTTCCCAGCTCTGGCCATGCTGCAGCCCCTCAGTCTCCCTCTGGCAGTGAGTGAGGGGCCCAAAACTCAACACATGAATTTAGGACCCCACTGTGAGCTTTCACTAATTTGTAAGGACACAGCAGTGAACCCTGGCTGGTCAGAGGAAGTGTTCCACCAGTCTTCTGAGCAGACCAGCATCAGCTCAAATGAGGATCATTTTTTACTCTTTTAGTCCACACGATGCAGATGAATGATGCCAAAAATTGAAGAGGCTACACTACATATATGTGTATATATAAGTATCACGCTTGAGTTCTCCCAAATGTTGTGAGAACTGAAATAATTACGCTGTTCACAACTTTTAATTAAAAGACTCTGGGTGGGTTTGCTACTTTTTAAGAAGCCTTTTCTTTTTTAAGTGTTGGGTGAGAAGTACAGGATCTGATGTAATGGATTCCTGTGACTTAGTTCTGGAAATTTCAGAAGTATATTCGAATTTGCTATTTATGTTTTCTGTAAGTTTCTTCAAACCATGGGCAAACTTGTAATGAAAATCTAGACCACATATTGCACAGCAACCATTTACTGAAACCTCCTGCTCTGCTGCCATGGCAGTAAATCACACTTCTTGTGCAGAACTACAAGGAACTTTTCCCTCTTCAATACTCACCCAGGAAAGCTATTCTCTTTTTTTTTTTTTTTTTTTTTTCAAAACTCAGCCCCTCAACTTTTAAACTTCTCTCAAAGATACCAGAAGTCATCCAGAAGTCTATTTGGATTTAGGAAATGAATTTCGTCTGGACTGTCCTCAAATCCAGGCAATCCACATTAAGCTTATGGGGTTTCTTCTTTCTGGAAAGTGTATATTTACTGCACTGGTTATTCCTCTTGCAAAGCAAGCTGAAGGAAAGAGAAACAAACAGAAACTGCTCAAAAGAAATGTCTTTATAGCTACAACCCCTTTACAACTTATTCCTACAATAGTTTCTGAAAAGGAGACTCATAATTAAAACTGTGTTTATGGCTGTAACTGTTTTCCTGATGATCAGTTTCTTTAAGATTCAGTGACATCAGTAGTCACTTTGTGTTAGCATACAGATGTACATTATTTGCAAAGGAACTGGCAAATTTCTAATGAGGATTTCCCTGCTGCCAGGCTCAGTGTGAGAATATACCAGAGACTGTCAATAAAGTGTCAAATGAAATTATGCAATGTGCAAAAGTAAATGTAGGGAAAGATCATTAGGGAGACATTAGTAATCACATTAAACACACAGAGCAACACTAAAAGCCTGAATTTCAAAGGCCTGAAGGTGCCTAACGAGATTTTGAAACCCAACTTTTTAGCAGGTAGGCGCCTAGAAACACCTTTGAAATGATTGTGTATGGGTCTGTCTTCACTTTTCAAACCAGCTCCCAGAGGCAGCACAGTGAACCAAGAGAGCTCCGAGGAAGAATGCCATCTCTGCATAGCTGAGATTTAGGCACCATTTAAAGGAGATCTCTGACTTCAGCTGCCTTCAGACCAGGTCTAACAAGAAGAAGAATTGGAACTGCTACAAACCCACCTGCGCTCTGACTTTGTGCTGGCTCCTGGTGCAAATGCGTTGAGGGCTGAGGATTCATGCCACGTCATTTGTTTATTACCTTATTTCCTATTTACAACAGGAACAGTGAAATAACTTCAACAACACATGTATAGGCATCCACGTTGCATTTATCTAGAGAGAGATCTCTGCTGCAGACAGTTCTCAGTGGCCAGCAGTCAGTAGGGCTCAGATGTCATCTCTTCTGGAGCTGTATGTCATGTCACAGCCTCTGACTCAGGCCATTTCTAGGGCTCATGTATTCCCCATGTGTTTCTAAGAAAGAGATTCTGTGATTTTTCAGCTTGATATCCACCTGAAACATGGGCTACAGTTGGGTAGAGTGGCTCAAAATACAGGGCAAACTGCACAGAGTGTCATCAAGGAGCCTTGGGACACCTTTAGAGCATTGGGCAGTCAATCAATAAAAAACAAACCACCCTATGATTTTATTTTACTGTGAAACAAGACGAGTCTTGCTGAGCAAAATCACAAATATTAACAGATAACCGTGGAGGATTGGGGCTTGGGACCAAACCAGGAAGCTAAGCTTTTGACAGCACAGATATACTTGCAATTTCAAACAACTCTATCTTTTATTTCCTGTTAAATGTGCTGTTTCCCTCTTGGTTCAGAACGGAGATATATCCTCTTAAAGATGAAGGGTAAACACTGCATTTGGAAAATGTAATAAAAATCCATTTGCCATTTCCCTCTCCCCACAAAAAGCAAACTATTTGCATAGTGATGCCCAGGCTGTCCCTTTCCTCCCCACAGGCAGGCTCTGACGCTTCAGAAATACAGAGAGCAGAATACAAATCAGTTCCTACTTCCATGACATCCCCATGATTTCAGCTGAGAGCAATTTACTTAAGATATATTTCTTCAGCTGGGAGTACACAGCACCGGTTCTCCTTATTGTCCTGGACATTTCACCCACTAAACCATTAGTTTCCTCTGAGGACAGAAGTAAATAGCACAATTTGTTCTCACAGAAGACTGGCTGTTTCTGAAATGTGAAGAAGCTCATGGCAAATGGGCAGAATGTTAGAAATAAATAAGAAAAATGGGGCAGCAGAAATAAATCTCCTACGATGACTTCCCTCATTCATTTAAATGGGAAACAGTCTTTGCTGTTGCTTGCAGGAAGCAAGACACAGCAAAGTTTGCAAGTTCCAGAGACAATATCTTCAGTTCATTGGTAATTTTCTACCCAATTTTGAAATAGAAACTTTAAAGGAAAAAATGTGAAGACACAGGCTTGCAAAAGCAGCAATTTAAGAAAACTCCATCAGCAAGGGGAGAACAGAGGGATGCTATTACCATTTAAACAATAAATTGCTTTAAACACATAAAACAATAAACCCACTAAATCTTATTCAATTTTTCAGAAAGCTACTGCCACACCAAGGCAGGAATTAAATAGTGCATATTGACCCTGGTCTAACAGAAAACTTTGATCTTGGTCTCACTTCCCAAGTCTCTGAAACACTATCTGCAAAGAGATTCACCACTTCCAGGTACTATTTCATGCTTTTCCTTTGTCTATAGCAGAGATTTACCTCTGCAGTTTAATCTCAGTCTCTTCAGATGTTCAGGAGAGTTAGATGAAAATGATGTCACCTCTCTTGGTGCTTCTCAATTAGGAAGATTCAGTACAAGTGCAGGTGACACACCTGCCCTGGACAGATTTCACTGGGAATTTCTTGAGCAAGAGCAGAAGCAGGGTCTCTCACTTGTCTGAACTCTTTCTGAGTGTTCAGATGATACAGTAATCTAGACTGTTTTTCCCCAAAGACTTTCAAATGATCACACTTACTGTGGCTACACAAAGAGGAGTTATCATCACAGCTGCACAGTCAGAGAGAAAAGGAAGTACGAGGCAAAGAAAACTCGGGTTGAAAACATTGATTTCCAAGTATTTTTGTGTTTTAGCTGATGCCAAATGGAAGGTGGCTTAGGTCAATTAGAATCACAAGTGTATCTAAAAGAGTTTAAAAGTCCAATCTCCTGGTGCTCTGATGCCTTCTCTATACTGCTCCTTCCTGCTACCCCCAGCAGATACCTCACCTCTGCCATCCTTCTAACCCCTGGGAGCAGCAAACACACAGCTCCGGGGTCCAAAGCCAATTTCTCATCTAAAAAGGTCTTTCAATTCAGTTTTTTTCCCTGTCCTATTGGATCACAGAAGAATTAGAAGAAACTTTCATAATTCAACGTGTCCAAAGAAGATAGTCCCTCAGGAACATTTTATTTCACTAACAAAAGCTCCAAAATTTCTTGGACAATTTCTAATTTGTTCTCCTCAACATATGCTGTGATTTCACTTCCCAAACAGTATTTTCATTCCCAACCTGACAAACTGATTGATCATTCTTGTTATCTGTCTCAGAGCTTCTTCACTGAATTTTGAAAAGAAGTTCAGATGATAAAGTGGCTGAAATTAGAAACCTTTAAATTTCAGACCAAATTACATCACCTCCACTTCTTCTCTAACTTTAAACCAGAGGGATATGAGCCTTCCACGGGGGCTCGAGTGCCATGACTTGCACATTGCAGAGCAGAGTAATCCACAGTTACATTAAAAATAATCAATTCAGACTTGCAAAACATTTCACATTCCTATTAAAAGCCTTAGCAACTCTGCTCCTTCTTTTTATGATCAAGCAGAGTTAAATTTAGACTCTTTTAACATAAGAGGGCAAAGAAAAGGTGACCGTAAATAAGGTTGTGTGTTGGTGAGAATGAGTCCACATCTACCTGTGTAAATGGAAGCTGACATCTCGTATGCATGAGGGGATTAGTGGAAGGCATGAGTCAGGAGCTTCTGCTGTTTAAATTCCCTCTGAAGGTGGACACGTTTAGGGATTTGGTCCATACATTTTAACAATTATGCAATTAATCCTTCTCTCCAAGCTTGTGCCTGACACAAGCTCCATTCAACCTTTTGTCTGCACTAATGTCACCAGCCAGCCATAAAAAAAAGACCCACCCCACGAGTGAGTCTCTGCAGACTGCACATAGCTATTTTTGTGGCAATGACTGTCACGGGAAAAGAAATGTCACGTCACAACTGCAGCTTTCTGAAGTGCACTGAAATGCTTTTTCCTGCCTCTGCATATGAAGAAGATGCCTTTACAGAATTTTACAACCAATAAAATATCACTGAGCACAGGATGCCCAGTGGCAGCACTGTTACCAATCCACAGGAGAGCTATGCATCAGACGTGGAGGCTAAGCGTAGCACACAGCTTAGCAACAGGTTGCCCATCTACAGTCATAGGCCTGGGAAACAGCACCGCAAGGAAGCCCTTGGACAACTGGGAAAAGACAGAGCAAGAATGATGCAGATCTAAATGTGAATGTTTTTTCAAGTAGCTGCAGGCAGAGGAATACAATATTGAACCAGTCTACAAAAAAAAAAAAAAGTTTCACTTATCTCTTTACCAAACCTTAAAAGCAGTGATAAGAAAGCAGGAGCAGCTCTGTGATGTGATCTTGGCAGAAGATGTAAGATATATGAGGCTGGTCTGGACTGAAGCTCTTGTGGTGGTAGTTGTCACAGCACTTGTGTGGAACCTGTGGGTTCAGATTTGGTAAGATTCAGAGAAGCTATTCACAGAAATGGCCTCAGATATCTTTAGCAGCGCATACATCAAGATTTCCCATGTAATTACCAGGAGAGGCTGGTCTTGTCTCAGTTTTGGGGCTGACCAATAAACCAGGCTTTCTCCCTCCTGTGATGTTCTACTTATATTTATTCCTGTTTTTCCCATACAAATATGTAGTAACAAAATATGAACAGACTTAAAATAAGAAGTAGTTAAAATACCTTTGTATTAATCAGGGTGTTAAAACCCAAGGGAGAACCCCTTTTACATTTGAGTATTTCTCTACCAAACAAAAGGCACTGAAAAGAGGATACGTCAGACAAATGCAAGACAAAGTAAGATTCACAATACATTTATTTCCATATTAATAAAAACTTCTGCCCACACAGAATGGTGGCAGTGTTTTTTATATCAACTTACAGCACTTGGACCTAACAAACTTGGCAAGCTTAAAAACATGTGCATGTCAGCTACAGTTTCATCTCTAGATATATGTTTTTATTAAGATACTGTGGTTTCCAAAGCAGATGCTGTGTAGTCAAACAGGAGTAGATTGTATCCACTAGTTTTATTCAAGCATACATGCTGAAAATAGTTTAATATAAATGTCAGCAAGGGAAAGAATTTCACCTTAGCAATATTCAAAGGTTAAGACAAGATGTCAACAGATACACTTTCTTAATGCTTTTACAATGGCTATGTAAACACCCGTGACAGAGAATCATGAAAAGCAACTTGAATACATTTAAAACTTGGTCAGAAGGTGTTTATAAAATGCATTAGATTTCTCTGTGTGTTAGCACAGAAAGCGAATCTGGTGTTAGGTTGGACAGACCTTTAAATTGTGTAAAACATCTATTTTAAAACCACAGCCAACACTCAGGCTCCATGTAAAATCTATATTACAGTGGAGAATTTCTGTCTTGATCATTACTTTCATGCCTGAAAATAGTCTTGCATATTTTATTCTCAATTAGAATACCTGAGAACAATAAATGCCAAAAAAAGAGGAATGGATGCTTTGTAAGTTCACCCAAAGTGATTAATGCTTCTTAACTTCAGTGCAACAATAGAACATGTCTGACCTACATCACTGAAAGAAACGATGAACAGACATGTAAATCTTCTGTAATTACCTTTCTTTGTAACATGGAAAAAACAGTGTAGTAACTTGAAGAAGTAGTAATCAGTCAGTCTAATCACAGAGCAGTGGAAAGGTCAGATCCTTACAGCCTAAACATTGTGAATTACAAGAAATATAAAGCACTCCAGTTCCAAACGGCTTCTTTCTGACAGGTTTTAATGAGAACGGGGAAAACGAAAGCAATCCATCCTCATCACAAAAATTGTAATGAGAATATTCTCCTCCTCTTCCAAATCTCTTCAATGAGGGAAAATATCTTTCTGAACTGGGATCATGAAGGATTTGATTCATGTTTGCACATTACATGTTTCAAGAAATGTGCACGATCAGTTGCTTTGCCTGTCACTTCTCTGTGACAAAAACAACTGTGCTGAATCATCTGGCATGGCTTCCAGTTGCCCTCTGCCACTGCTCCCCTTTCCCACTTGGTTCTTAAAATGTACATCCAAACAGTAATTAGGACAGAAGCATGAACAATTACAAATGAAAGCTAAGCAAGCCTATCTAAGTGACGAGATTTTCAACCCACCATTAAAGGCATGTCCCTTCGTGAAACTGTTAGAAGATTTTCGTTTGCCCCTGTAACACTCCAAAAGGCAGATTACCCTTGGAAAAAGACTCCTAGAGCCCAGCCCCATTCACTCTCATGCAGGAGCTGCAGAGCTGTGGATGGGCTCTGGTGGGTGCTCAGTTCTCACTTTCCCATGCCACAATCACCAAAGTGACTTTTGCAGCTTGCTTGCCCAGCTTTCAATGAGGACTTCCAGCACCCCAGATGGTACTTCTGTACCTAATGACCCTTGTTAGAAATGTGTCTAATGATTTTCATTCCATGTGAAAAGCAGCATTTTTAAAGCTTCCCAACATTTTCCTACTAATGCACCTCAAACACACCCAGAAGAACAGCAGCTCCTGAGTGTGTCTTACTTTGTTCTTGGCTCCTTTACTGTACATCTCAAAAAGGACGTAAAAGCTTGGTTTTCCATTTTTAAGGGGTATTTTCTTTTTTGTTTTTTTCAAGAAAAGTATCACCATTATCAGGTTTTGCTAAGTGTCAGACAAATAATATGCATTACTTCAAGGTGATTCCACCTGAGGCCATCTTTAAAGAAGCCTCAATACTGTTACCATCATTACCACTACAATTAGGTATAACAAATCCTCCTTTCTATCTTGAAAACATAATCATGATATCCATGGTATTTTACCATTGCCCTTCCTATTTCTCTTGCTCTCTTATTGTACCAAGCCCCATAGGAAGCAATCATTTTTATGCAAATGCTGCATAATAGAAATATAACTTCTCCATAACCTGCCTCTCCTTGGGGAAACCAATCTGCTGTCTCTGTTTGGATACACAGAAAATAAAACCACTGTGGTTTCCAAGCAAAGCACTAAGCTGCAAAATTTTATTGTATTAATGGCCTTCTGCATCATTTACATATTCATGTAATGCTTCTGACTTTTGCACACTGTATCATTTCTGGAGGAGCAATAATGATCACATTTACACAGCAACTGGCATTGCCCACATTCAATAATCTGAAGTAAACTGATACAAATGCCACAGAGATCTCATCAGCCAGGCCACTCCCTGTAGCATTATTTCATAAACCACCCCACAAATATTTAAAAGACAATGACAGCTAGAGGGAGACTGGTAGGAACAGTTAATGGCGAATTGTAGTGCTCAGTGATCATTTTGGACCTAAAATGTGAGAAATTGGCCTGTTCATGGCAAGGTATGCAAGAGGTGACTTTACACACAGACAGCTTGTCTCCTCCTGCTCAGAAGTGAAAATGGCAGACATGGATAATAATGAACAGGAATTCTTAGCAGAGGCCACTTCTGTCTCGTCTCCATCAATCTCACAAGCAGCTGGTAGTCTACTGAGTAGGTCGAGTCTTGCTGATGAAACCCACTCCCTTTGGATTGCAGAATATGCTGCAGCAAAGTTTGGACTAAAAGGGCCAGATTTGTCCTTTTTGTCTAGGGTCTAAAATACCATGCTGGGAGTCACACTGTGGGAAAGCAGAGGAGGCTCTGCCTAGCATTACATGAAGCTTTCAATGCTCCTCCTGAATGCACAGGCTGTGCTATATGATTTTCAGTCCAGCTACCAAAAATCTCTTTGCCTTTCTAAAAATATTAATCTTCCAAGGTAAATGATAAACATGTAGGAAACTGATTACTGCGGATCTCTGAGCTTATACACAGGATTCTTGGTGCTGATCTCAGCAGCACTGCTAATGATCTCCAGTGTAAGAGTTGTACCATGCAGCCTTTTCATATTTATGTCAAATTACCTAAAGCAAACAAATAAACAATCAAACTGAACCCTTTGCATGTATAACACTAAGAAAAAATGCATCAATAAATATTTCCAGTGAGGCTGCACAGTCACATAGTCACATGGTGGATTCACTCCTGATGTTAAGATGTCAGGGTATCTAGAAAGCAGACCCCTAACAGCTTCTTCTCTAGAAGTACTACTAGCATCTGTAATGTCACCAAGTTGCCCTTTTGTGTCACAGAGACTGTGGCAGATTCTGAGCACCAACATGTTTTACACGGAATAGGGAAACATGGTGAATTGTTAACTCAGAAATAAAAGAATTAAATCCTCACCTTTTAAGAAAATGTATAGAATTGAAAGAAATGTCTGAATCAAGAAATTTCCTTCAAATAAGAACTACGCAACAGTTCCCTGTTTTTAACAGTTTCAATGTAAAAACTGATAAATGCATACAAAATAATGAGAAAAAGGCTCATAAAATAACTCATAAAGATTAAAAATGTCCATACTAAATTGAGTATATTTTTTCTTTCTTTTCACCAAAGCCCTCGGTTGTACTTCACCTGAACTTGCTCATCTTTCTAATCTTGTCCGTAAGGAGGTAGATGAAACCAAATGCATTGTTTCTGGGTGATGAAGCATTTTAAGCTCCCTCAATAGGTTCATCTTTCCTTTAGTAACATAGTCTTACCTCTAAGAACAGATTACAGTTTCAAAAGTGAAAACAAAGAAGAAAAAAAAAAATCAATGAATCAGTGACATTATTTCAAGAAGTAAATAGAAAGAAACTTTTCTGCTATTCAAATAGAGATAAAGCAAAGCAACATGAGAGTCAGCAGTTTGGAGCCGAATCCCATCCCTCTGTGACTTCTGGTGTCTGAAGGTGTCTCTTAAGTTCTGACTCTTTTGTCTTTATTGCTTTGTTTTGGGCTTGTTTTTTTTTTTTTTTTATTTTATTTTGATGTATTCCCATGGCTAAATAAGACTTATGGCAGGCTTATGTGCTAAATCAGCATGTTCTTCCATCAGCCTGGATGTGCCATTTTCCAGCTGCTGGGGAGCAGAGGCCCATTTCAGAGGAGCTGAGTGATCGCTGCCGGTTGCTGCAGTTGCGTCGTTCCGACTGGGAAGAATCGAGCCCTGGTCTGTTTGTGTTTGAAATGTACTTTTATAACCTTCTGGGAATTTAAAAACATTAGCCTAATTAAAATTGTTGTTGTGTTTGTTTTGTCAGGCTCTCCCTTTTATCTGCATGATAATGATTTTGCCTCATCAGTTCAAGAAGTGTCTGTGGGTGGAAACAGTGAGTGATAGATTCATATAATGAGGCTCTAAATGACTACAAAAGACTTTACATCGCTGTGAATCATCCATCTACAGTCCTGCATTATTCAGAAATTAATGCAACCCTATAAATGAATAATGATTTAAAAGTACTTTTAAAAATTTTTAATGCTTCAGCATTTTTTCTTTCTCTACATAATCAGAAAATTGATTATGACTATGACTAGACCTATGTTCTTAATTTAACTTATGTAATGGTAATGTAGAGAAAAGCCATGTGACAGCAATGAAAATGGAAATATTTCCAGGAGACTAGAAATGGATTTATAACCTTCAGAATTCCCTAGTCAAATTCAGTTGACTTCAGAGGGAATTAACAACAAAAAGGCCTCCTGAAAGTTTACAGGGAGCTATTGTCAAAGCTGATGAAAAAGATCCGAAATAGATTAGAATATGTCAAGCAGCTAAGCCAAATATGACCATAGGAAACATTTTGGATGTTATTTGTTTTCTCATACAACTCTTTTTGAAAAAGAATGATGAAGGTAATCATAGAGCAAAGAGCTGTACAAGCAGCAGAAATAACACAAACTAATTTCCAAGTATTTGTCTCAGGATGAGACCTCACGTAGATTATCTCATGAGCAAAACAGCAGCATTCATCACAGGATGATCTGTAAAAGGATTTCATTCTTCTGTTTGGATTTTTATTTTTAGAAAATACCAATAGCTCTCTCCCTTGGAGACAACATTGACGGGGGTTTGGACTGGATGATCTTTAGAGGTCTCTTCCAAGCCTTCAGATTCAGTGATTCAGGAGTTAACATATAGATAACAAGAGGAAAAAGATAATATAGAGAAGAGTCATGGAAATGTTCAGAAAACAGGTTAAAATCAAGTGTGATGTTACAACATCAGTTTCAGCACTTCTGAGATTCAAATACATCGGCTGTCCCTCCAAGCCATATCACATACTCAGTGTGTGCTGGGGTATGGTAGTGCTGATTGTGTTCCCAATCCCAGTCCTGTAAAGCTTCCTTTATTAAAATCACTAGAAGTATTCTGGTGAGGCTAGAGGATGTGACCAAGATTAGAACTGAGTCTACAGAACAGTATGAGAACAACATTCAAATTGCCTCTTTGGGCAAATATTTGAAACCAGATATTACATAAATTATTAAATACTTCTGTGTTTAAGTCATGAGAAGACCAAAGAGGAGAAATTGTTCTCCTCAACCCTAGAACAAGTGAAAGTAAAAACTCTTTTTGCCAAAAGAGTGTTGAACAAGATTTCCTTCTTGTGCAGTACATAAAAAGCATAAAGGACACGTTTTTAGTGTTTCAGTGAAACTAGATACATAAAAGAATCTTCAGACATAGAAGGTGGTTTTGATAAAGTCATCTTGCACTAGGGTTGTTTATAATCTGGGAGTCCATTAATTTATCATAAATTATTGATGCCATAAAGGACATGAACTCTAGTAAGGCTACAGTCACAGATATCCCCTTTATTAAAACCTTGTAAAAATCGCTACCACTCGAGCAGTAGAATTGAGTTTGCATCAAAGGTGCAGTGAAATATTGCCACCCACCTACCAAACCACCGCTCCTTCCAACTACTTAGAGTTTGACAAACTTACCAGGATGTACTTTCATTATCAACAAATTCTGCTGAGAAACTGTGAGAACTCGATATTTTGGCCACAAATTATTTACAAGGCTGAAAAGAATGTTGTCTAAATAAAAGGCAAGGCTTTATGAAAGGACTGAATGAACATTGGGACTGTGTTGTTATCTAATTCTTTGATATGAGACTACCTGCTTGCAATAAAAAACATTTCACAGGTACCCTTTACACTCACCTATACTAACTACTCTTCCAATTTTGGAGAGATAAGGTCCTGCCCTGTGTCAGATTTAATACTACAAACGTTTGGCAATACTCAGACACACTAATAATGATCCAATTCCTTTCCTGTTAGCTGCCAAGCAATATTTCTCTTTCTGCAATTTGATTACTTCTATTGAGTCAAACAAAATTTCTCAAGCCTCATGCCCATGATTACACATTTTTCATAGCTGGTGAAGATGAGAGGATAAAGTTTTTAGCTTTTTATAGATTTAAAGGGAGGTAAATTTTTGCATCTGTTAGGATTTTTCTCCTGTGAGGAGAGAAAAAATTATCTCAGTGATAAATATTTGTCAGCTATTGAAAAACAAGTGTCTCTTCTTAATATTGGAGCAGATGGTTGGTGTGTTCTCTCACAGTTGACTAAACAGTTAAGCCAATACCATAAAAATTAGGGTGGTTGCCATTTTCTAGTTGATTCAATTATTATTTTCCCCTTGATTTTTTTTTTCACTAACTTTTCATTTTTTTAAGTCTCAGAGGTAATTTCCGACTTTAGTCCTCTCTTGAGTCAACTCACAAATTAGGATTGAAAAGCAAACTTTTGAGGTTTATTCCAAACCTTAAATGTACACTGATTCTTCTGGTATTCAGTATCAAGAAGTTGAGTAAAAAAACCCTAAATTACCTCACATCTCACAAGAACATGTGTTTTCTGTTTGAAATACATTCAGTACATGGATTACATTAGTTTAATCCACATCATACGATTAACTTTGATGATTATATGGAAAGTATACAAAATCTGGCTCTCATGTTTTCAGGATAGCTGGGAATATGGTTATTACTTGTATAAATTCACACAGGAAGAGACACAAGCAATAAACAACAGATTGAACTGAATTAGTGCTTCCTGGATAGACACACAGAAGGAACCTAAATCATCTGTCCTGTAACTGCCCTGGATCTTCATCATTAAAAGCTGCCAACCTTAACATAACTTTGTGTGACTTGTTTTTAAGACTTCTGGGTCCTAGTCCTTGAGATCTGATCTCACAAGGTCTAGGAAATGCTTTAGCTGAAACTTGTACCATTAAACAAGGATTGCCACGACTCATAAATTATTCTCTTTACCATGTTTAAGACTGACAAACGTGCCAAGTTTTCAATTTCATTAGGGAAATTCTCTGTAAGGATGTATTTTAGTCAAGTTCTGTTCTCCCAGTTTCACCTTAGGTTTCATCCTTTACATCAACCAAAGAAATATACTCAACTCGTTCTCTTGGAAATTGTCTCATATAGATAAAACAAACTGTTTGATTTTACATATTTGCATTTATCTCAATAAACACCCCTTCAGTCCTCCTCTTTCTGGCAGGGACATCCATTACTTTACCGAGTTTCCAAAAGGAACACCTTCTCAAAGCAGGGGAGTTAAAGGGTATGAATTCATCATCATACAACAACCTTTCACAACTACTTCACCTGCCACTTCCACTTCACAAATTCTGTCACTCCATTTCACTCACAGAAATCGGCATCATGGAAACGTCACCCAAAAAAGGGACAGAGAAATAATCAGAGAGGAATAAATACATTAATTATATGAAATGTCTAAAGTAAAAAAAGTGAAATCTGTATAGTATTTCTGTATTAATCACAAATTTTGAAAAAGAGACAGAAAATATCTTTTCACTGGAAAGATTTCAGACATTAAACCTTCATTACTCTTTCTCTGCATTTTAATTCAAGATCCTGAAAGATCTTGAAGTCATTGGATCCTTATGAAATGTCTTGCAATTTACAGTCTTAACTATGGATTTACTGGTATTGATTCATAATATAGAAGCCTGGGAGAAATATATCAAGTTGATTAAAATTACCCATTTTTATTGAATTCTTTTGTAATGATTTTTCCTGTAGCAGCACAAAAAAAAGCACATTAATACAATTTAAATTTCTCCTGTAGTGAAGAGCCAGAAGCAGCAAAGTGGACGAATGACTTGGAGTTTAACATGTGTTGTCCTCACTATCTCAGCTATCACTGCAAAAATGGTATTCCCCAAATTGCATCAGATGGACACAGTCTGAATGCAGCTATTGCTGTTACTGCAATGCAGCAGCAGTATCTGTGTCATACACAATAAAGTATGTTACCCTAATATGGTTAATTTTAGAGTTATGGTTACCAATGAGAAGTCTCATTGAGTGAGCTATGGAATATGCAGGGCCTGGAATTTTTAGATATGAAAAGTGTTGGATTTGAACAGCTTCAGAATTACAAAAAAAAAAAAAAAAAGAAAATCAGAAAAAACATTCAACTTTTTAACACAGAAAAAAGGTAATAAAGTAGAATTTGTAGAAAGTTTGTAATGAACACACACATGAATGTTACTCCTTTTCTTGACTGTGTGAAATGAGGTAGATTAATTTCATTTCCAAGTATTGGGACATTTTGCTGACTTCCCTGTTTCTTGGTTTTCATAAATTATAATGCTTTAAAAGGTTTTGAACTACTGTAGCTTGAGTTTTCTAAAACTTAGTGAGCAGCGACACAACATTTAAAATATGATTTATTACATTCCTGAATTACATATGCATTACTTTTATAACTGGCAGACCCACAAAAATTTAATAGAGTTTTTGTCATCAGGGGTAAGGTTTCTTTAGTATATTAGTGTATTCTCTACAGAATCAGTCTTTACTAAAAGTCTCTCTGTTGAAGAAATTAACCATTACTTAAAACTAAAGAATTACTAGTCTTGAGATCAAGTTGTCATTCCCTGAAACACTGTGGCAGTGACAAGTGGGAATGGACTGGATAAAAAACAAATCTAGAGAGTGTGACCAAGCAGGAATTTTCGAAGGTTTTTAAAGGACTGGATTTAGCTTCCTTCCTTTGATAGACAAAACTTGTGTTAGGTATTCTGATAATGATTTTAGAGTTCATGGGACAACTTGAAACCAGTTTGACAGCTCAATAAGATCCAGTAACTATTATCCTACATATTTATTATTATGAGTAACTCAGAGAAGAAAAACAAGAGAGCTCCTATACCTGTCCGCTATGCATGAGCAATGTCACTTCAAATCTTAATCTTCCACTTAAGCACAATTATGTTTCAAAGGTTTGTAAAACTATGAGTGTGGTTCTCTAGCCCAAATCTTTGATCTGCTTTCCAACAATTTTCTTTGTATTAGTCATAAGCATTTTCCTCCTAATGCTGTTGTCCTTTTGGCAGTTTTCAAGATTGCTTTGAGAGACATGTCTAGTTTCCTTTTACTTTCACAGTCCTGTATGTTATATTAAAGGGCTTACTCTTTATTTTACTGTTTTGGTCTTATTTATTCGATGGCATCATGGTTTATCGAGCTCACAGCTACGTCTCTATGCTTTTTGCAAATGAAATGTAGCAGCAAAACTCACAAAGAAAAGATTAAATTGTTCCATTTTGCAAAACTGGGGGACTTAGGTAAAAGAGAAACCAGGTTTTGAACAGTTCTATCCTAATAACTATTGATCCTAGTGGGGAATTTCTGCAGCAACCAGCATGTACCTGCCAAAATATTCAGCAGAAGGGGATTATAGCTATATGCAGAGATAACATAACCTTCATATAAATCAGTTAAATAGTCAATCAACCAAGAGACACAAATCCATAGGAATCCTGGCTTCATTAGCTTCACTGCTCACAGAACAACTCAGATTTTTTTTTAATGGTGCTTTAATCCTGTTAGATTTCAGAGGCAAAGCAGAATCTATTCTGTCTTATGCAACATTAAACAACTCCAGAGTGAATTAATTACGTCTGATCAACCCACTGAAGGCAATGAAGCCACGAAAGGTGCAAGTTAGGGGCCACAAAACATTTATTACTGATGACAGGGCACCAGAAAGAAAACTCTTTGACTTTCAGATCCAAGTGTGAGCTAAAGATCTAAGTTTGAGTTACTAGGGTTGGTTTTAGTGGAATAACTCTTTTAATCTATAACGTACTGCATTTGAAGGGGAAAATCTGAATACAGAATTCTGTGACATTATTTTCATTGTTACAGAGCCATTCTTGAGCATGATGCTGCAATTTCACTTTGATGCTTCAGGCTTCACCACTGACCTCAATTCCTATAGGACTATATTCAGCATATAAAAGAGCATGCTGTCAAGATCTCAGAATCTTGGATGGTGATCCAAGAAGCTACTCACAAATAGCAGAGGTCACAGGGGCACTTACTAATTGTAGCCTCTTCCTGATGGCTCTCATTCTCAAAACCTCATAGATAACTACTGCAAGTCCTCTGGACTGCAGAAGTTGTGTTTCTGCTAGGAAAGAAGCACCATGGATGGGGTACTGTCAGGAGTGTTAATCATTTATATGATGACACAGTTCTAGAGAGCTTCTCCCTTCCTTACTAACTGGATAAGGCTGTGTCTTTTTTTTTTTTCCAGATTAATGTAAGTCCAAGATGTTACTCTGCTGTTCTGAGTCAGCTTTTACCTTCAGCAGAAGATGAACTCTTCAGCAGTTTGACCCTGTACTGGTACATGGGGTTGTTCCTTCCCAGATCTAGGACTCTGCACTTGTTAAACCTCATGAGGTGTCTCTCTGCCCAGCTCTCAAGACAGTGGAGATCCTGCTGAATGGCAGCTCCTGCTTCTCCCTGTGAACACAAAGCCTCCTTGCCAAGCATGGCTTTTTCCTGCTAAACACAACAAATCTGATTTTTTTTTTCATCCCTCCAGATACCAAGACTAGCAAGCAGGGCTGCATGGGCCTGCCCCAACCACTCCATGGCGCTCTCGGACAGCTTTTCCAGAGTAATTTGCTTCTCTGTCTGCAGCAAACTCAGAGAAGACGCTGGGCCTTTCTATGAGCCTTGCATCACCTTGCTGTTTCTGCTGTCAGAATGCAAAATAAAACTCCTCACCCACCTGAGCCCTCTGACCTGTCCCTTCTACCTGCTGCGTATCAGCATCTACAACCCCACATCAGCTCTGCAGTTATGGAGTGTGACTGTTTTCATAAGCTGTATCAGTTAAAATGTTGAGACCTTTACAATCCCACAATCACTGGGAGACTGATCCAAAACCTCTCTCCTTGGGAAATTAAAATTAATCTTCCTTCCAGTCTCTGTTTATTTCTGACCCATTGGTTATTGTGCCAGAAGCAGTATCATAAATTATTTCCTTCCAACTCTTAACCTCTTGAGGTATTTGCAGATAAAAGTCTTGTGTCTTTTCACCTTTCCTTTTGGTAGGATAAGCAAATAATAAATCACGTTCTTTGTTCTCTCTATCACACTGAAAGTCTTTCTCTGTACACATTCCTATCTGAACTCACTTTCTTTTTGGTACAAATACATTGCATTTAAATGAAATGTAATTAACAGCCTGAACTATATTTTGCATTAATACTATAGCTATGTACCTGCTCAAAGACCACATTATGCAGCCCTAAAACAGTGACATCTCTATTTTATAACACCTTAGATCTAGCCATCTAATTCTCTTTTCTGTCAAGAGTATAAAGTGGATAAGAAAAATTATGATGAAGCAATTTTGTTGGGGTTTACTGACCTCTATTACATGGAGATATTTCAGTGTCGTTGATGCTGGCAGAGTTCACACAGCAATTTGTCTGAGCAGCTCCCCAGCAGCTGTCCCTACCCAGCGGTGAGCCAGCTTCAGCCACACGTTACCCAAGGGCTGCCTGCTCTTCCATCAGGATCTCTGAAATTCAGGGTTTGCTCACTTTAAAAATACAGCCTCTCTTCAACACAACAATATTCTGTGCAAAACAAAATGGCCTGTCTTCATTGAGGTACTGTGTTAATGTAATCTGTGACCCAGCGAGTGATGGGATACAGGCTGCTGAACAAATTCATATAGCAGACCTTCCATCTCTACCATCTTAATTTATACAGAAAGCATATCTAATCTTTGGACAGCTCTTGCATAGTTTGCCAAACCTCTTTTAAAATATTGAAGCTAACAATATCTTTCTCAGTGATTTGCAAACGTCTAAAAAGATGTTCGTTCTTTTTTCAACACGTGTTACAGAATTAACAGATCCTTTTCCTTTTCTTCATCATCTTCTGTCATAAATGAAAAGAAATTTAGCAAGCTGAGATGGTCTAACATATTTAGCTCAGTTATCTAAAGTAGATTTTACTAGTTTCAGTATTCCTAATATATCTCTTCTGATAAAGCATGTAGCTAAAAGAAACAGACTAGAGTGTGGTGCAGTTTTCTGTAGCATAACTCCTCAAGAAGCTATCACCGGAGATCATCTTTGTTAGAATGGGTTTGAAGACCTTTTGAATTCTGCTCCAGAGGATACTTCATACCATGTCACCTGGCACCACCTGTGTGCGACACCTCCCCAAAGTCCGAGCTTCCAAACCATTATGTTCACTTGGCAGAACTGTAACATTTTGCAGGAAGCAGCCTTTATGTTCCTTGTGGAAGGGATTAAAATTACTACACTGTTCAAAGTCTTAATATAGACAGTCAGCCATTTTTTTTTTTTGCTGTTTCAAAATCCTATGCATTCCCCACCATGGTCATTCCAGTTTTACAACTCTGGATTGTAGAGGAGTCAAATCTGTTCAGCTGGTGTAAATGTACTGCATAAGGTATTTGAACCCATGGCTTATTTCACACGTGAGCAGCCTCACTGTGGAACTGTGGCAGGTGGAAAAGAGTGTTCCTTGTCTCACAAAATGTCAGAGGTTGATATGGAGAGACACTGGATAGAATAAATGGCAGTTTCTTTATAAACATTGGAGTCACAGGTAAGAAAACTGTCCTTCAAATCTCTGTTGGTCAATAAGAGTGACAGGACATGCACATTACTGCTAACTGCAGTTCCAATTATTTGAAGACTTTTTCACCTCTTCACAAATCAAGCACTAGGAAGAATCCCAATGAAGGAGCTGGTCTTTTATAAAATTAAGCATAATGTGGGCCTAGAGTTGTCAAAACAACAGATTACCTTCTCCAGATGCTTAGCATGCCAAGCAGTTTATGCCAAGAACTTTTGCCAATACTCAGTCCTGACCGACACAAAATATCAGAGAGAAGTTATCGTTGTGACATTGATTACAACTGTGTATGCTTTAAACTGGAACTCTTCATCAAATAACAATTCTAAATCAACAAGCACATGTTTATGGAGGTTTCACTCATTGATACATAATGGTTAAATGATGACTTGCTCAGAACTTCAGAAACACAAGAATTCCTAATAACGAGAGCTTGACTGGTTAGGAAGAGAAAAGTCAAACCAGCTGGTTAAACCTGTTACCTCTTCTTTCATTACTGAATGGAACTAGAAACCATTTCATGAATGAAAAAGAACTGTAACTAATTGATTGTTACAGGACTGTAAATATTGGGCATTACTGCTTGTAGTAAAAACAGTTTACAGTCTTTGACTAAATCCATTATGCCTCTGCTTGCTGAGTGTCCTGAGTACCAAGCAGTAGGGATGAAGCCATTCATCAGCTAGCCAATGTGCACTGTAAAATAAATATGATGCACCAGATCAAAAACCTGCAGTGAAGAAGAGCATGAAAAATAAGGATGTATATACCAAGATGTTAAGATTTTCAATAGGAATTAAGTGGGCAGTTGTATCAACAAGGAGATGGAAGATACACAGCAGCAGCAGGAGCACAGCCATGAGTCTGCCAACAGCTGATGTTGGCAGCAAAGCAGGGATGGAACTAAGTGGAAACACTCAAGATGTAGATACATGATCACAAAGAAGAGCCAAAAGCTACAGACAAAAAAAACCTGTCAGATGTTACAGGCCAGGCCAGTTAAGTGCCTGGAGGAATCTTCACCCTGTCAGTTTTCCAAACACAAGTGCCTGTTAAGAATCTGAATAAAACATACCTGTGAGTTAAGTCTTCAAAAACTATAGATCCTTTTAGCTCCCTTTCTCTACCAACCCTGACTTCCTGTGCTCCTGTAAGTGTTGTTGAAATTGTACTTACTATTATTGGATCTTGATTTCCATGTGAAAATTCTTGCTTTCCTTTCTAGAACCGAACTTTAAAAACCCTGTAAGTTAAAATACAGCTCTCAGTGAATTTTATTTAACTGATCTTCAATGCGTGTTGGCATGGTGCAATGTTCATTGACTATTCAGGCTTCCTCCTGAACCAGAGAAAATTGGATTTTTTCTCCCTTAGGCTAGGGGTTTTGTTTATGAATGCTAGTGAAACACTGAAATTAACTGATATTCAGTGGTTGTTGTGTATGTGCTCACAGGGCCATCTCTTACAAAGGGAAAAAATCAGCAGCATTAGCTAGTTAATCTTGTAGAAATGACCTAGATGTACCACTGCTGTAGTTGTCTAAATAGGTGTTCATGACAAGGCATTTCAGTATTTTCTTGGGAAATCAATAGTTTCAAAGTAGAAATTGCGATTTTCTGCCAAAATTAATGAATCTGCTGCTCTAGAGGTCGGGATGTCATTTGTGGTGTTCTGTGCAGACTGTGGAAGAAATTTCTCAGTGTGCTTATTCACACTGAGCTGCAACATTGGTCCAGCGTGAATATTAACAGATGCATGAGCAAGAGGTTAGAAAGTATAGACTGGAAAGCAAGGCAACAAGACCCTGAAGTCAGAGAGATAGCTGAACTCAAAAAGGACATTATCTGTGTTTGTTGTAACAAGAATAACGAATCAAAGTACGTCAAGTCCCCAGAGTGGTATTTTTTTCTGTGGCTAGCTCACTATGAAAGGTAAAAAAGTTATGAAAAAGGTCATTTCCCAGTCTCATTTCAAATGATGCTCTCTATCTCAAGTTGATAGAACTCAAATAAACCCTCCAGGCTTCTTCTGCTCTCAGATCTCATTTCCACAGCCTTGGCCAGCACGATTCTGTTGTTTCAACATGTGATAAACTGTTATTTACCGGGATGTGATGCCCATGCTGGAGGCCCAGGAAGCCATCTCCCGCTGCAGACTACAACTCCATGCTCTTTAGTTACAGCTGGGAATTAATCATGTCATAAAAATGCCACTGTTTTCATCCTGGAGTTACCTGTTGAACGATGAATGTGAAGAAAAAGTCTTGACTTCATTGCACAAGTGCATCATGATTTTGTAGCTGAGGTCTGCATATTAATGCCTATAAATTAATGTTAAAAGAAAAGACATGTGCAGCATCACAATGATTCCCAGAGTCAGTGGCTACTTCAGTGTGGATTTTAAATACATTCCTTGATTTTAAAGTATTATTCAAACTTGCCACAAACAAAAAAGTTTCCCTTATCCCTAGGCATATTTTCACAGCATTTCTCAGCTCTAATTATTAAAAGCAATATCTTCATGGTCTCCTGCTACATCACTCAAAAACATAATGAAAATGGATCTATTTTGAAAGTTTCTTTGAACTTTGTAAGTCGATGATTTCTTATATAACTGCAATAAAAACCTCTGGGAAAGAACCTATTGTGAGTACTGTGTCAGCAATTTTAGCTTATTACAGATGGCTTGCTCCCCTTTCCACATAACTATTTAATGAATTTAAACTAAGGATTGTATAATTTCATAGCTGATAGCAGTCATGAGCTTTAACTGGGAGGTTTTTAAGCTGAGATTACAAGCCAATTTAGGAAAGGAATTTAAAGAATAAGGGAATTCTTAAACACAGCTGAGCAGTATTTTGACTTCAGCCATGTCAGTGGGAACTCAGCATCAGACCAGCTGTTTCCTACAAAGTCCTTCAGTGGTTGAGAGCATTGGCCAGTAACACACCAGCACAGAAACAGCTGCTGGTGAGCAGATCTGGGGCAGCATATGCAGTAGCATAACATGGCTGTCCTGGGAGGCAAATATCTAAATGCATCATATTTTCACATCTTCCTATTTGCAGGTGGCTGACAAGAGTTTTAGCTGTTAATGGTGCAGCTCCAGGAGAAGCTGTGAAAAGGCAGTAGATTGCCTAATAGCCAGAATGCTTGAATTAGATCTCAACAACTGGATGGATCCATACTTTGTTGGTTTTGATTTCTTATCCATTTTCCAGCCAATTATCCTTACATTTTAAAGTAGTTATCATAGGAAGTTCACGCCGCTTTCTCTTCCTCCTTCACTCAGTTATGAAGCAATTGTTAGTGCTCCTGGATGTAACATCAGATATCAATAAAACTCTTTATATCCTTACAATGTGTCCATTTGCTGGTCAAAGTTTAATTGTTTTGAGAACTGTAAATAGGATAAAGGCAAAACAAAGCAGCTCTCCAGCTCTCTTCTCTCTCTCCCCCCCGCCTCCCTACAACGGAATTCAAAATTGTTTGCCACAAAAGTATTCTTTTTAGGCTAATCAAAAAAAAAAAAAAAGCTGAAAATGAAAGAGAATGGATTTAAGTGAGTGTGAATGATTTTCATTTGACTAGTATGTAGGAAAAAACCATGAGCTGGACTGGCTCTGCAGAGCTACAGGAGTCTATGAAGAATGCCCGTGTACTTCAGGTTTCTATAAATTCCCTCAATCAGGGAGGGATTTTAGAGAAGACAGAGGAACAAGTCACACCAGACTCAAATACCTACAAGTCAGAAAAGAGATTAAAGCAGAGTACTCAATACATACCAGTTGCTTGGTCTGGCAGAACTGCTGCTCCATGTAACACAGCTTCCTAGGCATATTGGTCTGCTGGAACCAGTTGTACTCCCAGTGCTGAGTAAAGAAGTTCTCTCTTATAGGCACAGGTAGCCAGAATGCCATCTGTTAGCCAGCCTGAAAACAAACATTCCCCACAACCTGTTTCATGATTACAGTTTGCCTTCTGGAGAACGTGCCACTTGGGGTAAAGCTGTGCTTCAGAAATTGTTGAGAGTTCTGCCATCCCCCACTGGTAAAATCTAGTTCTCCTACATATTTCAGACACTCTTGTTAATGTTTTCACTATATTGTTTAAATTTCTTTTTCATTTGATTGGGAAATCACAGTACATTCCAAAAAAAAAGAAAAGAAAGCAGAATATTGTGCTTTTCCAGAACAACAACAACAAAAACCTAACACATAAACAAGAAAACTCCATGTCAAAGGGAAGAATTACTTGTTATTTTCCTTGTAAAGCTGGCTTCATCAGCTGAGGTTTATGCAAGGTAAATCTTAAGTTACAGGTCTGCAGAATTTGGCTACTGTTCAAAACAATATCCTGACTATTCACTATGGTGAATCATAATGTAGCAAAGAAATAAAGTTATTTTTTACTGCCTGGTATCTTCCAAATGTCTCCACATACCACTAAATATCCCCTACAGACCATGTGAACACATATTTGACATCACTTTAATTCGAGTACTTACTTCAGGTGTTGTCTTTTTTGTAATCTAAGTGCTAAAACCCTTCCTTCAAGTAAAGTCAGGTGAAGTTATTAGTACATAATTCAAGAAAGAAGATTAAAATATTTGTTAAAGTGTTTTTTTTTCCCCCAGTTCTGGGCTGAGCTATGCACCAGAATCAGATCCAAATGGCCAAATTCCAACATTGTTGCAAACATAACTAAAAGCAAGCAAATAATTCCACAAACATAAAGGTTTTGATTACTTATGTTTCAAACATTATGATAACAACTAGATAAAAAGTGTAAGAGAGATTTCTTCTGTATGAGTATTATTAGCTGTAAATGTTGCTGCAGTAAGTCACCAAGCAAAGGTTTCATTATTAAATATGTAATTACAAAAATAAACATCCCATTAATCTAGGAAAACATGAACTGATTTGAAACAGAAAAATCTTATTTTGAACCAGCACTCCAGAAATCAAGTGGAAGCCTCTACCACTAACAGCTCAAGTGTTTGGTTTATCTATTATTTATGACTTCCTAGTCTTCCCACAGTGAGAAAGTATATTAATTTGGATTAAAAGAGTGTATGCTTATTTGCATTACAGTGGCTCTGAAAAAAAAAAACAAACCATTTTTAGGACTATCAGATATAAGATGAAACATAAAGTAACTTTTTTTGAAGTAATTAATTTTTTACCATTTTCAAGCTGACTTATATTTTCCAACATTTCTCTGAAGCTGGTTCAACTCTGTCTAGTAATCCCTAAACTAGAACTGAAAGAAACCTATGGTTTAAAATGAACAATTCCTTTTGGAAGAACTGATTCTCCAGTACCAGGTCTCTATGGCACTTCTCATAGTTAACTTGCACATCATGTAATTTAATCCAGTTTCTACAGTAACAGCAGTAATTAGTGGTAGACTCATCGCTAAGATGCTCTCAGATCTGTCCTTTTCTGTCTTTGTTGTCCTTTTTACACCCTTAGTTATTGGGTATTTCAGAACTTTAAAACCAACATACTCTATTTTGGGCTTTCTACTAAAATAAGGGTTTTACTTGGTGAGCACCTAATGCTCATACAGCTGTACAAGAAAGTTAGAGGGAGAAAAATAAAGTTATACAAAGTTTCACTAATAAGCTGATTCTTATCAATAGATGCTACCATGCAAACCACTTTTATCATGTTCTTAAAATATGTATTTAGACATATTGCTTCTCTGTACTGTGCAACAATATGACATGATTTCATTTATTGCACATCAGTGGTAAAAACCAGGTACATACTAGGATGTGAAACAAAAAGATAAATAGCCATCCTTTACTGACTGCTTAATGAAACAATTAGTATTGAAAAATATCCTACAGCAAGATGTTTCAGTAAGTATCAATCAGCTTTCCAGAAACATGACTGTTGGAAACTGGGATGATACTATGATTAACCTGTATCTGCATCATTACAGCCATTAATCTTTTCCAGGTGAAGTGGAAGTTGAGCGCCAAGTTCTACATTGTTGCTTTCTTAACATTAAAAATTTAGCTGCAAACATTATTTCTGGAGCTGTTCCTTGCCAGCTTGAGCAGAAATGCCTCTCCACAAAGTCTGCTGGGATCTCTCTTTGCTAGATTTCTCCCCACTGTGAAATTCTGCAGTTACTTCTCTCCTCACATTTGATTCTGTTCCTCTCCCTTCCTTTTTTTATGATCGCTTCTGGCTTTCTCCAGTGCCCAGCCATGAGATGCTGCATGACCAGCTTCCCTGCCATGGCCAGCTCCCTGCCTGCGGTGAAACGAAAGCTGTGCACGAGTACTAAAATGAAAAGGAGTGGGCTGAATGGAAAAGAATCATGCTGAAAAAGAATCTAAGAATATCATCTGTGCACAAAGACTCATGAAAATACATGAAGGATTTCCCTTGATATACATTCAGACACAGATTGTGTTTACCTCTCTAGGATGTGAAGCTGATTATTCATCATCGGTATCTCATCAGTAACAGAAGTTTCAGTTTCCACCCGCAGGCAATGAAAATGATATTATCAATCACATCAGCATATTTTATTATTATTGTTACATCAAATCATCCTCCCTAGATACATGTAAACACCTTTTTTTCTTCTTCCACTGAAATAGCTCACTGGGTGGCCTCTTCATAAAATAATGAAGAATAAAGGTGTTCACATAGATTTGTGTCAAAAACTATTCATCCATCCAAGGAACAAAATGAAACAGCCTCTCTGTACACCTGTAATAAAACCTGCATGACTGTTTCGATAGCATTAAGTCTCTAATCAAATAAAAGGGAGTTAGCATCATTAAACAGAAACACCCTGAGAGGCAGTGATAGAACATATTCACCCTCTGTTCAACCCTCACAGATACACAGAAAGTATCTAACAGAAGTTCAGACTGCCCAATGTTAAACTTCAACATATCTACGAGACTAAGAAGCACCTTCAAATGTAGGACAACAATCAGTTTGTGGAATTTAATACAGTTAATGAACCCTTTCCATGGAAATGAAAACAGGACCTTCACACACACACAAAAAAATGCAGCCACTGAGGTACCAGCCTAGACTATTCCTTTACACTGACCCAGGATCTGCAAGATCTGGATGAGTCCTGAGTAACAGAGTTGTTGAGAGGATGAAAGTCTATAAACAAGGGAGAGTTTTAGGGGAAGAGATTCTGAGGCTTAGAAATGGTTTTGAGCTCATTAAGTAACTGAAATTCATAAATCTCTTGAGTCCACTGATAACAGAAAGTCAGACAGGTACTACTGTCCCAAAGAGCACACTTGCCTCTTTTGATAACCCTCAAAGCAAAGACTTGAATCGTTCCCTATCCTGAGCTGTCTCACCAATTAAGATAATTGAGCTTCAATTTCAAGACACTGTTCTGAATTAGATTAGCTTTGCTGTTGCATCTACCTTCAGGGATGTTTCTCCAGCTCTGACAATCTCCAGTGATGCAGCATCTTTAACCATTCCCTGCAAACTGTTTCTGTTTCTTTCCCTACCCTGAGACAGAAGGTCTCTCCTTCAGTCAAAATATATTTTCATGAAAATTATTCATCGTAATGTATCGTTGTCTAATTTTGTAAAAGCCCTTCGTATATCTGACAGCTGTCCTGCAGCTTTCCCAAGCTGTGACAGAGCTTGGAATGTGCATTCAACACACAAAACACCTTCTGCCAACGAATACCCATGTGCTGCTCCTTCCCATGCATGTGTATGCATGAATTCACATGCACAGATATGGCCTAGAGCCTGAAAAGGAGAGAAATTTTGTTTTATGAAACACATCCATGTGTTCAGACTGAGAATAATAATTTATTGTTGACGTTCCAGGCAATCTGAAGTGCTCAAATGTGAGCAAGCCTAACGATGCAAACCATGAGGCTGGAGAAAGCAAAACTCATTAAACACTCAATGCTGTCACTTAGAAGCTGCCTTCACAAAACACATTAAAGCATTCCTGAGGAAAGTTTTCTATTTGGACAGGAACTTCAACTGGATGATCTATGGCAAATTCTTTCCCCCTAACATCTAGATATTTTTAATTACAGGTTTATATCCAAGTGCAAATTCATTATTGCACCAGTTGTCATTCTAATAATGAAATCCAATAAAGAAAAGCCTTTTAGATTGTTTTTAAGACTGTAATTTTTTAGAGAGTGCCACCTAATCTGTAGACTTGAAAAAGTTATCCATCTATCAAGTAATAAAAACTTTTCCCATCTACAGCTATTTAGATTTTCTGAGAATGATGGTTATAGATACTTGAATAAAGCATCATAAAGGCTGGCTTTGATTGATAGAAAGGACTTTTCACTGCCCACTTTCCTGCATCCTAAGTGTATATATATGACAGCACATCACCCATGAATATAATCCATTTAGGTATTAAAACAGAATTAAGCCTCCAGTCCAGTTTTTAACTTGTTAGTTAAATCCCTTTATTCCATTTCTTTCGTTCCTTCCTTAATGAGTTTCTAGTCCATGAAAGTTCATTATGTCCTGCCCTGTGATTGCTTTTAAGTTTCCTTAATAGCCTCTTCAGCTTTTTAAAAGCCAAAATAAATGCTGTGTATCACTTCTCAGTTATCTGTTATTTTGCTGACACCCTGGAGGAAAGAAAACTTCCCATTTGGGAGTGCTGCAGTTTGTTCTTATAATATCATGCTCATTATAACCCTGTAGCTATTTTTCAGCTAATTTACTGAATATTGAAGGAAGGCCCATTGTTTTATAACTCCTGAGCTCAACCCTGGCATGTATTTTAAACACAAAGAAAATACATTTTTCCCTCTGATTGTCCATATTTTAATAATCAAGTAATTAGGGAAACTCATTCTTTAGTTTCTGGAGAAACCTTGGGAAAGGGTTGCCTCCATTTCAGGGAACATACATCAATAATGAGTCTTTTGTAGTTTCAATCTACTGAATCCCTTGGTGCACCAGCTGCACAGAGCACAGGCAGTAGGGCTATATTCCTAGCACAAAACATGATTAGCACAAAAAAAAATGCATCTTTAATCAATAGTTTAAATGTTAAACCATGCATATTGAGCTTTGAAACATAGTGTTTCCTACTTTATCCCTTATTGAGTGTAATCATATTTTATATACATGAAAGCAATGTTGTTTGTTTGGATCAAGAGATACACTTGTGTCACATTCCAAATAATAATAATGAATGCAGTGATCCTGACAGGAATTCAATGGTTTGAACAACTCTAAATTAAATAAGAGATACTTTTGTTATTATAGCAGACTATCTGCATTCAGAGCTAAAAAAGAAAATCAGAGGGGAACTCAAGCAGGAAGGTGAGAGAGTCTGATAACTCTGTGTTGTTCCATGCATCCTCTGGAGTAAATCAGTTCATTTCAGTGGGGTTAAATAAATCAACATCTGGTAAATTAAGTATATCTCTCTTTATCCTCTAAGCACAGGATTTAAACTCATCCTGACCTAAAACTCTGTGTTTACAGGGAGAACTGATTATACATTCTTGCCTCTGCACAAAAACCTGACACATTTTGCTGTCTTTCTGGTCATTTTATCTAAACTTTACCTTGTTTGTCTATATCTGGGTTTGTCTATATCTAGGACAAGGCATTTGCATACCAGGGAGATCCATCTTTCACTCTCTGTCCTGTTGAAAGCCCATTTTGGTTCTGAGCCTCAGATCTTCTACAGCAAAGAGACAAAATTATACATGGCTGTAGTAGAATAAGATTTTTTGTGTGTTCTTCCTGTAGGTTTTGTTATTAAAATATACATAGTGAATGAAAATATCCCATGTCCAAATAAATGTCCCAAAAGGATTCACTGCTGAGCTCTCCTCCTTTCCCCTTCCCCACACAGCAGCATCACTCAGCCCTCTATCTGTACTTGTGCACAGCAGCCAGCCTTGTGCAACTGCTGCAGGGTGGCCACTGCTTCCTTCCCCTTTTCCCATCACTGGAGCCACATACAAAAAAAAAAAAAAAAAAAACCCTCAAAGAACAAAATTAGCCCCCATCTTTGCAGAATTTTGATAATAGAGGTTTTATAATGACTAAGTGACGGGTTTTGACGTGCAATGAGAATCTGAAGTTAAAAATATCGTTTTCCTGCAAAGTTAATTATGAATCATTAGAAAGACAGAAATAAAATCTCCTACCACTTTCCTTCAGCAAATATGGAAAATATAAATCACTGTAGAGAACTGTTACAATGTAGTAGACACTTGGTGACTTTTGATTTCCTTAAACTCATCTAGTATCCCTAAACCATATGATTTGTTGTTGTTGTTACACCTAAAAACACAAATAAAGACATGTCAGTTACCTTAGTGGCTACAAATAACTTCTGCTGAAGTGTATCAAAACTTACAGGTGCATGAAGAGACTCACATTTCATCAGTATCGTAAAAAAATTGATCCTTACATTGAAAAAGCACTAGCAAATCAAAATAGTGACTGAAAAGTAAAGTATCTCTTCCCAGAAAGTAGCTCATGGTAAATGTAAACTCATCTGCTTTGGAAGCAACAGCATCTCCTTGGGCAGTAGAAGGAAATTAGTGGTATTGTGGAAGATGCAGAAAATTCTCCTTTCTCCATCTTCTGAAATCCAGAAAGAGAAACTGCTCTCTTCTCTCTGTCTTTTAAGTTACTCAGGAAATATTGATGTTTCAACAGAACTACAGATTGGTTTGTTGGTACATTTTTTTTAAAGTAAAGCACAAGCAAACAGAAATAATAAAACACTTCCCTCTATTTTCATGGCAATGTATCTCAGATCTCTGAGGAATCATCTTCTGTCCTCAACCATACCCCCAAATGCTGCAACATGTAAGTTACATTTTGCTGTGGATGAAGAAGAGGGAACTGAGAGAAAGGTAGAAGGAAAGGGGGAAAGGGAAAGAAAAGTCAAAGATATTTAAACTTCCAGGAACATAATAAAGTAAAACTAGTAAGCTGATACATGTCTATGTCTCTGTATACACAGCATGACATCAGTAGCCTATGACATTCTCAACCAGAAATATCAGAGAAACTGGTAAATAAGTCATGATCATACCCACAAGGACAGGAGAGACCACACAGTAAGAGTAATATACAGTCCACTACAGACCACATGAGCACACTACTCCCTGACACTGTTGTGCCCTGCTTCTCTCTCCCTTCCTCCTAAATGTTCCTGCAAGATGACAATAGCATTAGAGATAGGATATAGCAATGGTGTTAGGGATGGGACTGTGTCATTCTACACAGAGCAGCACACAGAGCCAGCAGCACATAGAAACAAATCCTCTGTATAAAGGTGGCATTTATGGCAAAAGACATGATCACTTGTCTATATCTAAGCCAAAAGGCACCACCATTTACTTGTATTTATGGCAAAAGACATCACTACTTACTCACATTTACAAAATAAAAAAAATGAATATTTGCATGGGAATGTCTTATAGAGTAAAGCAGACAGGAACTGCTGAGAAACATGTTTTAACTCCACTCTTCCAAAACCCCTCTTTACTTCAGCAGCATGTTAGAACTAAGAGACTGCGCTGGAGTAAGTTCCCACCTAAAATATCCCCATGTCATGACTTTTAGATTGTGAAAGTTGTCATGTAGCCAGCTACCACAGCCTGTGGAAGTGTTGCTCCACAGAGAGCATCTTTTTCATGAGGAAAGGCTGCAGGACCTGGACCTGTTTAGTCTGGAGAAGAGGAGACTGCGGGGGAATCTCATTAATAGTTACAGATATCTAAATGGTGGATGTCAGGAGGTTGGGGCAGCACTTTTTTCTGTTGTGTCCAATGACAGGACAAGGGGTAATAGAAAAATTCTGGAACATAAGAAAATCCATTTAAACATTAGGAAAAATTCTTTCAGTGTTGAGGTGAGGGAGCCCTGGCCCAGGCTGCCCAGGGAAGGTGTGGAGGTTCCTTCTCAGGAGGTCTTCAAAACCCACTTGAATATATTCCTGTGTGACCTGATCTAGGTGGAGTTGCTTTGACAGGGGGGTTGATCTGTAAATTTCCCTTCCATCCCCTACCATTCTATGATTCTGTGAAAAAAGTTTTCTTGGGGTGAGGCAGTTTCTAGATGTTTGGGCAGAGTGTAATGCCCCTTGTCCTTCTCACTAGGCATGGTAGAGTACTCTTGATGTAGCTGCACCTGCCTCGCTGGGTAAGGCTCTTATGGGGACTGGCAAAGGCACAAAGCCTCTTTGCTGCTTCTCCTTCCAGCGTTATGAATGCACATCAAGACTTAAAAACACCGTTCCAAAAATATAATCTGTACCCCTCTCAAGTGATGCAATTAACATAACTTGTTGGCTAATTTCCCTTACCATGTACCTAAAGCAATGTTACTCTATTAAATATGCTTCAGTAAGTACTTGTCTCACTCCCAGGATAAAATATCATTTTAATAACCTCAGCAATAAACACGATACCTGCAAAACCCACAGGAACATGGGAAGTAGTACAGGATGAAGAAGAAGCTGCACGCTCCTTGGCTGGTACAAACACAATCAAAGCCACAGAGAGGTCGGGAAGAGGATGTCTGACCCTGCCAGGCATCCATGGGTAAGAATCAAGTAAAATGACTGGGTAGGGAATGATTAAACCCACAGACAGACCCCAAGAGCTGTAAGTCTGCTGAAACTCTTCACTCACAGTGATTGATTAAATCAGTGTTGATTAAATATGCTTGAAAGCAAGCTGTAGCTCCTGAGATCAAAATAAACCTATTGCTTGCACGTGATTCCCCTTTCCCCCTAATTCCACTGCCCCAGCTACCATGGTTCCTTCCCAACAGTCCAAATCCCCCTGGTAACCTGCAAAGTCCCTTCAGGGAAGTACTGAGAATATGAGACTTTAACAGGATGTTATTCAATACTTGGCTCTATTAATTTATATTCATTGCACTGGGCTTGTTATGCCACAAGATATTACTATTTTAACAACTTTTTTACCTCCTTGTTGGCTTATTTCTTAATTTTGATTTTTCTCTGGTACAATTCCTTTGATTTTAGCAGTTCTGTTGCAACATGATGCAAAATTGGGATGAGATCATGTTTTATTTACTTTGAAATAAAAATATTATTCTTTTCTTTTCTAAGAATGTTGTAATTTTTGCAATAGAAACTCAAGTTTTCCTAGGGCAGGCCTACAGATTGCATCAGTAAAACATCGCAGCATGAATGCAGTGTAGATGCAACTTCTACAGGATGTTACAGTAAGCCAGGAGTTAAGATGTGCTGATGATTCACATCTTGGATGTGATTTTCTTTACAGATGTAGATAAGCCATTCTGAATTTCACTGTCACCTCACATTTACTGATTTATAAAAAACAGTTACATTTATTCTAATAGAAATTACCTGCTTCAAAAGCTATCTTTGGTGTGAGCCAAGAGCTGCTGTAGCCACAGCAAAATAAAGTTGACTTTATAGACATTGCATTTTGTTTCTCCTTGGTGTGATGATCAAGAGCACTTTTCTTTACAGAAAGAAAACCCAAACCTTAGCTGCCATGCTAACCACTGGGAATACACAAGTGGCCTGAAATAGGAAGCAGTTTCTTACTGAAATTTCATTTTATCATGTTGTAACACCTACTTGTTCTCCAGAATAAATCACCTGTAGAGACTGTATTAAAGAATATCTGAGTACTGCATTGAAGAACAATAATAGCAATTTCATAGTGATTTCACAGTATTAAGCACGTACCACACACACACACTAAACCCCTTTTACAGCAAAATCCAATTTGTTACTTTTCCAACACTGAATTTTACTTTTCCTTCGTTTGCAATTAGCTATCACAAAAGTTTAAACAAAGTCTCAGTTCATTCTTCCTCTTTATATGATGTAACACAATCAGAATAAGATACAACCAATAATTAATTGGACTTGATATAGTACACAGGAATTCAAAAGCATAATTAGCAACACTACTTCAGCTATTTTTTAGAAGAAATAATATTTAAATATCTGATCAGAAAATAAAGGATTTTTCAGGTGTATTGGAATGAATAAATTCTTTTACCTGCATGTAGAGAGGACTGCACTAGGATTTTAAGGGAAGCTGCTGTTCAAGTGGAGATAGACCTGAAAGAAATAACCGTAAATAGGAGAGCATTATAAAACCACAGAGTGAGAGAATGATGCAGAATCTTTTGAAAAGTGGAAAAAGCATCATTGATTTGGTGAGAATGGAAAGAGAAATGCCTGAAGGAATAAGGAAGTTAAAGACAGCTTTAGGCATATCAGCCTCTAGACGAGTGAATAGTAGGACTCAAAAGAATATTTAAAATAGAAATTATGTAGAAAAATGCTATAGCAACGTTTGGCTGGTTGAAGTTCTATCCTCTCTTTGCAAAGAAGGAAGAAACCTGGTTCAGTAGTCAGATAATGACACTCCCAAGTGCTCAATGATAAATTCAAATCCTGTTCTGCATGCAAAGTAGTTAAATATTGAGGCCTAACTCTGAAATACATAAAACTTTTGTCAGAAGAGATGAGAGTTGAAAAATAGAGTCATTGAGTTAAGTGTTCTGTCAGGAAAGGATGCTGATAGCTGTCTGAATGGTGGCCACTTTCTCAAACAAAGGATTCCAATATTCACAAGGTAAATGTGGGACCTGGAAATGTCTCCTGAAGATGGACACTGTCATGTGTCCTATGAACTCAGCAAGTCTAATACCTTGACAATGTTTTCTCCAGAAGAAAACTAAAAATCAGAAATGGAAGAGCTGTAATTTCTTCCTCTTTTCTATCTTTTATTTTCCTGCAGACCAGTGGTTGGACCAGGCACTAAGGAAATAGAAGGCTTGAAGTCCAAGACTTCCCAGCCACAAGAGGTTTAAATGTTTAGCCCTCTAATATCCCAAAGCCTCCACAGCTTCTGAATTGCATCCACAAGCCCCTAAACCACAAGGTAATTCTGACCTGGGTTTAATGCTGCTTTTCAAGATGCTTCTGTGGGAGGATACTCTCTTCCCAGCACAGCCTGCAAATTGGTGAGCACAGCTCCCTGAGAAGAAAGAACCATGCTCACTCTCAGCTTGGCTGACTGTGCAACCACTGTGCTTTTAAAAAAAGCTGTGCACAATCACATTTTCTGCAGTGGCGGTGATTGGAAATCAGGCTGCTATAACTGCAGGGAAGCTGGTCTGGATGGCTGTGCTCAGTGAATAACTTCCAATGACACTAGACAAAAGAAGAATATCTCATTTCTGGGTCAGGTCTGTATGGATTTGTATGACAAGTTGTCCAAGAGGAGTTTGGCATGCATAGAAGAGTAAATCCAGGTCCCCACTGACCATAACTATCACAAGGAAGGCACCTAGTTTCAGTATTTAAATGGTAACTGATGAACTTTGGGGCTAGTAATTTTTGACTTGAAAACTTCAATTCCACCTTACCTCTGCTTAAGTATGAGGTCTTTATGTTGACTGGAAACACAGTGGATTGTGTTTCATATAGCATTCAGTCATTGAGGAATGACTTTCTGTGGATAAAAAAATGGAAAAAATTAATTACAATCTCCATAAAGACAAAAAGTGGTTTGTGTGCTCCCTGTTTTGCCATAATGGCTGGTGGATAAGGTTACTCTTGCTCTTAGAGCTGGTAACTTTGTTGTGTTTTTGCTCAGTATGTATGAAATCAGAATCATCATTATGGAGCTCTGCTATTTCAGTCCAATTCATCTTCATTTTCTCTTTGATTTCCCCTCTTTCTTCAATATATCAGTTTTTAGCTGAATGAGTCTGAGTCGTCATTTGGAGTTTCAATGCTAGATCTTTGATTCATGTGATAAAACAGCAAGTGCAGCAGACAACATCAAAAACTGTCTGTGGAAATGCTGATTTACTACTGCAATGCTTTGTTCTGAAAAAGATACAGAAATAATGAATCTGTGGCATACAAAAAAAATCCTTGACTAGATCTTCAGAATCTTAGAGCTTGGTTTAGAATATGGTTGTTGAACTTTCCTTTTCATGCATGTGAACACATAGGAAATCTTTAGAGTTCATTTCCAAACCACTGCTGTGCAAAATCTTAAAGATGTCATGACACTGTGGCAATATTTCACCCATTCTCCTTTCCCAGATAAACAATTTTCAAGGAACTGAGGACTGCTAACTGAATTCCTGTATGGGCATCCCCAGTTAAAACCATGAACTACATTTTGGGTGTTCTAGGAGGTTAGAAAAATAATAAACAGTATGCATCTTATATATTATTAGTTCTCTATTTTAACATTAAAACCAGAATGATATTACTTACACTTTTTGCATCAGAGACTATATTTAAGCCTCTACACATCAGAGTTTCAACAACAGTATGAAAACAGTAAATTGTCCTGGATCACAGTCCCACCTTATGGTCACTCTTTTATATTACCATTTTATTCTAAGGGCAAAACTAGCTAATATAGCATTGGATACAAGCCAAACACATGAAAGATTAAGTGCACAGAATAGATATTATTATCAAATTCCAATGTAGTTTAAAATTACCTAAATAGCTCAGTTTATAAAGAGAGCATTTTAATCCATGCTCCAAGGTCAAGGGTAGAAATAGAGGACCGGGACCATATGATTTTGGTTTTGTTGATTATTGTGAGTTTGATGTTGACATTCTTCAGATTTTTGATGCTGACTATTAGTTCATGTGGAAAACACAGGCAGGATTTAATTGTTATGACTATCCTGAAAAATGAGTACTCACCTGAAGAAGAAAGCTATTATTATAGCTCGCTTGGTCAGCCGAGTTCAGAGTGTGGGAGGATGCTGAGATAAGGCAACAGTAAATGCTGAGAGAAGGGAGGGAGAGTCCACAGTGTATTGTACAAGATTGAGTGCATCTGTCCTACACTCAACAATAAGATGGGAGAGTAAAATGTAAACTGGTTTATCTCAAAAGGTGGTCAACAAAACAGTACTGAGAGTTTTATGCCAGAAATGCCTAATATCTTCCTTGCCTTGGAAAAGCATGCAAGCATTTTTACATTTCCAGACTTAAAATACCTACAGAAACCACAGAGCTTGTAATAGGACATCAAATCCACATTTCACTCTGATGCTCTAAGGGTTATTTGCAAAGAAAGGTTAATTGCTGATGGGTACAAGAACCCATACTGGTACTGACAGCAATACCAGTAAATGTATATCTAATCTCTTGTAATTGAGACCACAAAAAAATGACATAGAGTCTTTCTTAGCTAGAAGAGACTAGTGTTTTTAAGTCTTCTTACATAGCTATATATAAAAAAACAACACACAAATGTTTGCTATCAATAGTTTGCATACAAGGGATCATATCTTTACATGGCATAATGGCTGGTCACTGGAGCACAAGATGTCTTTTTTATACTTCATACACTACAGTAACATGTTTCCATTTTAATAAAACAGTGTATGTCACTCAGCTATCATTAGTATGCCAATTTTCCAAGGTAAACTTTCTTGTTTGAAGAGAATCACTTAATAGCTCTCTCCATTTCACTAGGCATTATCTCCTCTTTTTATACCAGCGCCATCTCCTCTGCTGCATGACATAAGCAATGGGAAAAAAAAACAAAAAAAAAAAAACAATTACAAAGTATCCTCATAAAAGCAAAAAAAAAAAGATTTCCAAGGGATATCAAATGCACTTTGAAAGCAGTTATCTCCAAAACGTGGATACTCACTCAAGTGACTTTGGGACTCAAGAATTTACGTAGCTGAAATGTGGCTCTATATATGCATTAAAAAGCAAGTTAGAACTGTTTGGAAAGGCTATAAAGTTTTCTTTTTTTTAATTTTCAAAGTCATCAATATTGAGTCAGTGCCTCTCTGCAAAGATGAGGATGGAAAATCAGCAAGTGGCATTAGCAGCAAACGGGTGAGGCAAACAACAGACGTGAGGAGCTCAGACTCTGATGGCAAACTTGCTCCTGTTTCAGGCATTTTATTTGTCTGTTAGTTTATTTGACTGCCTGCATTTTGGAGGGTTTGAATACCTGAATGAAGCAGAGCTGACAAGCTGTTTCAGTAGGAGGATGGAGTTCTTAGCACCACTAAGAATTGCAGCATTAACACTGCTGAGTCTTTGATCAACTTGTTGCCTAAACTTTGTGTGATCTGTCATTCGTTTCTAGCACGGAGATGGAGCAAATCTTTGAGTTAGCAGCTTGTCAAAACTGTGACTAATAAACAAATGAATCTTAAAATGACTAAAAGGAGCTCTTTTCCTTTGCAGCTTTGCCCCATATTGTGGATGTGTCATGTTTCCTTCCCTTCTCTTCTTTGCTGTATATAAAGGAACGGGGACAGACCTGGAACAAGACAACTGATTGAGATACTCAAGTCTGGGAACCACTACAAAATCATTTTAAGGGACAAGCGGTGCTGTCTGTGTCTGCAAGTATTCAAGGATGAACACTAGAGGAAAAATGAACACCAAGACATGCCACAGGCATTAGGTACTCAGGCACTTGCAGGCCACCTTGTGACCATCCCACCCACTGACCTGTGAGGGTGAAAAAGAAGAAGGAAACAGCATCTTGTAACTCATAGTTCTAAAGAAGTTGCTTCTAAGCACTTATGGAGCAATACACTATCACATAAGAGAAGTATTTCATTGCTGCTGCTGTTTAGGAGATGAAATCAGAGAGAAGCACAGAAAAAACATCACCACCAGTTTATAAACTAAGAGAAAGCTTTTGTTCTTAAACAGTACCAGAAAAACAAACTTGAACAAATGAAGTAATATTTGCTTACAGAGTCAAGACGTTGCAGTACTACAAAAGAGAGAGACAAAAAAATTCTGGCTTGGAAAGAAGAGGTCATTCACCTCAGCCTGCTGATAGCGAGAGTTGAGCAAAGGTTTGAGGACTGAAAGTCTAGATATCCAGCTTCCTGCAATATCAAATATCAGATCTGGATTATAAACTGCAAGGTTTAAGATCTGTTTCATGATTTTTCTTGTAGTTTAGCCTTTAGAATGCTTCTGCCTGTTATAGATGCCCATTGAGAATGAAGCCTCTACAAGTAAACTGCAGTTGTGATTGACTTTTTTAGACTGAAGTTGAGAGTGTCTCCAGTAATGAAGAAAACAAGCCATATAAGAAAAATAGAACCAAACCTGACCAAAATTATGTGGAAATAATTGTAGGAAGAAAAATCAGTTATACAGTGTATATGACTGTGAGAAGAAACTGGTAACCAATGTGACCAATTTGAAGAAGCAGCTGGAATCTATCGAAAATTGATAAGGAAAAGTCATGGGGTTAAACCTTAGACCATCTGCTTTAAAAAAATCCATTAGAGTTAAAACTACAATACCCTTCCCAAAGTTCAGAAAACTCTGCAATGCATGGTAGAGACTATTATACAAAATTCTAACAGTGGGCTTTCTCCATTAGACAAAAACGGTAGCAAAATTACCCACAGATAAACCCACTATACAGAAGTTTACCTGTTATTTTGCTACAAACCAAGCAATTTGCTCTGTTTATTCACCATGAGTCACTTTCTTTTCAAAATTGAATTGAACATGTCAAGTAGCAGTTTTAGAAATATAAACATTCTAAAATGAGGAGGGTCAAAATATGTTCCATCTGTAGGTTTCAAATAACTCTTATTTGTTATCATTGACTTTTCATGTATTTTCAAATTTAGCAAATTTCTGGATTAGTGCAAGAAATGCAGTGTTTTGCCAACATATAAAGGCAGATAAAGAGAATGACAAAGCAATTACATGATTATCAGTCTGACAGTGATTCCAGGCCAACTAAGGGAATGATTGATGCAGAGTTCACTAAGCACAGAGCTAAAAAAACGTGTCATCAGTGCCAATCAAACTCAAGTTCATAATGACTATATAATTGCCCAACTATCGAAGTGCTGCTTTGTAACATTACAGATTGATTAATGAAAGGTGAAAACATAAGAAACATTTGGTTTGGGTCCTGGATGCTTCATTTTAAAAAGTCAAGTCATAAATGTTGCAAAAGAACATTGTAAACAATAGAATGAGCTTGATTATCCTCAAAAACTGATAGCTATGCACAGGGTGCATATATGAGAGGTTCTTTGTAGGTCACCAATACAACAAAAGGCAGTTTGAACCAATAGACCAGACTGTGCAATGCATCAGGGGCAGGAAGGGAACACAGGCAACACAATTCCTGTGACTAAGTTGGTGAGTGGTAATTCATTAAGCCACTATAAATTGACCACTTACAATGTCTGCCCATATTCATCAGCTCTCTATTCCCCATCTCCCCTTCTGTTTCTAAGATCCTTATAGTTTAACTCCTACACTTGTCCCAGTTTGAGTAATGCATCTCCGTGTTTATCAATCATGTTGTCTTGATAAAGCCTTCCAATTTGTTCATTCTTAAATTGTTCATCCTTCAATGTTTAACACTGCACTTCATCCTTTTAGGTTTTAAACAGTGTCTACTATTTATTTGTCGAATGTCATTCAAAAACTCCTCTGTGATATTGCCATCCTCTTCTTACAGTATATCCCATTTTTTCAACCAATTCCATTAGCATCCTCCCATTTTTCTCCAGAGGTCTAGATAAAACATCAAATAAGATCAGCTCTTAGATTGATTCTTCAGAAATTCCATATTCGAGTCTCAGAGTTCCTTGCAGTGCAAATCAAAACAAACTTAAAAGCCTACCAGAAACTACACAGTGAACAAGATTGAAAATGCATTATTCAGGACAGTAGAAAGAGATCAAATTCAGTTTTTTGGCACTGGTGTAGAAAAATATACTTAAAACCACAGATATGTTTAAAATGGTGACTAGAACTGATCATGATGCTTTAGTGATTAATTAAAGCTAAAAATATTCTAATACAGATGGGATTTTCTAAATGGCAGGAGTCAATTTAAATCAGGAAATTGAGCCATGGCTTCTGGAGTGCATGGTAACAACAGTGTTTTCATGTTTTGTGATCTATTTAGAGTCCCAATCTGACTGAAGGCAGATGCAGAATTCCCGATGGACTGAGAATATACCTACTCCCCTCTTGTATATAGTCTTTAAACACAGACAACCACACACAAGCTTCCTTAGCATTCCTTCCTTTCCTTCCCCTCTCTCTTTTCAACAGATAAAGAGAATTGGAGAGTTCTGTATGGCTCAGAGTGGATCTTTAATTTTCTGTTTGCCCTCTGATATTCCTGTTGATGCTGCATTAAGTGATCTAATGTTAATTACGTATTCCTCCACACTTATGGTCTTTTGGACTGTCCTAAGCTGATATATCACCAATCTTTCTCTTTTATTTTTTTTTCTATAAGAGTTCATTTGAAGAATCTAGGGAGAAGCTAGCAAATCATTTACAGGCTAATTTTCAGAAAAAAATTATGACTTCATTTGAGTCACATTGGACATGAGCATCACCTTTGGTAATTAGACCTTAGGATTTCTGGGAAGTCATGACTGTCCAGTAAAATCAGTAACATTCATATATCACACTGTGAAGAAGTGTGAAATTGTGTGTAATGTCTCACATCCATCACCATTTTACTATGCTTCCTGTTTCACAATATGGAGTAATATTTTTAGAGAAGTAGTGGTTTGTTCTGGATGAGAAATTATATGAACATTCTTAGCTATGGGATGCTATTGATGAAGTAGAATCAACACACTTTCCTAAAGAAGGGGTCATGCTGTGATGTGAAATACGAAGCACATATATACTACAGAACAGTTCAAATCCTGAGAAGTTTGGATAAAGGAAGCTTTTGGCATCTCCATCCCACATAAGATGACAAAAACTTCCTCCAGACAGGCAAGTATTGAAGCTAATTTGCAGGCAGCAAAGAGCCAAGTGTCAGAAAAAAATGGGAGATTTCATAAAGTAGTTCTTGGGACACTTCATGCCTATTTTTTTTTGCTGAAGTTTAAAATAGGATAAAAGAGGTCATGGGTACAGGTAGGCAATCCAGTAGGGTGAGGACTGCAGTAGAAGATGGAATCCTTCTCACTTGCTCTTTAGTATGAAATAGAAATGGAGCTATGAATCATCACAGCATAGACAAATCATCTGAGGCGTCTTAAAACAGCCGCTTGACTGACTGTTCTAATATCACCTGTCATTCAACAAAAAGAACCACAGTACATGCTTAAAGTTGATAGAAATGTGTCCAAAGCCAAATGTAAGCTCTTGACTTCACTAAAATAACATCATTTTTACAAATTCCTCAATTAAAGCCTCTAAAGTCTCTTCAGAACAGATGTAGTGACCTTTGTGAAGCCAGAGGGGTACTGGCATAACAGGCAAGATCAGGGCAAATGGACAGAGGTTACAACAAAAACAAATGCATCAGGGATGGAGCTGCAAATCAGACACAGCATCTGCAAGAGTCCTGGGTCAGCCAAGAAACACTGGATTCAGAACTGCTGCCAAGTTTAAAAAGTTGAGGTTGGAAATGAAATAGAAAAGCAGAAAGTTATTGACAACGTATGCTTCCCAGACTCCTCAGCTGAAAGCCAACACAGCTAGAGCTGCCAGCCGCCACATCACAACCCAGCAGGCCATGGTTAAAGTGGAGCTGCTGTACCTCGAGCTGCTTGAGCATCCCTTCACTGTCAGACAAGAGACCTGAATGCTCAAGTTCCTTTGTGTAAGTGGCTGTTTGTTCCACGTCCATAGAGGTCTTTGGTCTCTGAGGATGACATCACTTGCACTAGTTTCTCTAGGAAATAGTAGCTACAGCTTGCTTTCTATTTTCCTTTACCCTAGAACAATCAAACTAAAATATCCATGACTCCTTTGCAATTTATATTTTTATTTAAACTTGGCATTTTCTTTTGGGAAGATAAATTGCGTTTGCAGTTTCTTTCAGGTTAGAAGAATATCCTTTATCAGGTTTGCTGCCTATACTCTTCTGAACTTGTGTGCTAGTGGTTCCACCACCACAATGACCACCCAGGTTTAGGAGCAGACCCCTTCCCTCTGTAAATATTTCATCCAGGCTGAGAAGATACCTTTAATCCAGCTCTGACTTTCTCTTCCAACAGTTTGAAAATAACCCTGTCTCCTTCCTCAGTGAAACAGGATGGCACTTTCAGAGGCACCCGTAAGTGCTCAATCAGCCTCGGAGACCAATAAAGACTGCTCCACCTGACCTTGCTGAATCACCTTCCTTATCCTTTTAATCCTTTTATATCTTTCCTTATCCTCATCCTTGGTGCCATGACATTTTCAGCCCAAACCAGGCTCTTAGCACTATCCATAGAAAATTGATTCCAGCTTCTGTAGTGTCTATTGGCTTCATTTTGTTCTTCAGCTCCTTGTTTCTTCTTGTGCTGCCACTGTAGCTGTTTGAGTCTGTTAGGACAGGGCAGCATCACAGCTTCTAAAAGTTACCTTATTTGGGAGAACAGCTAATTTCCCCCCTTTCCTATCCTTTTATTCCTTGTGACTTATTTGTCTTTGCGATAGAAACAATTCTGAGCACAAAATACACAGTTGTTGATATGTTTCTAGTTTTGTAATTACACTGGAAACATGAACAAACTTTGTTTTTCAGGCTGATTGCATTGCCCTAAACACTTAGTGCTGTTGATGGAGGCCAGTTTGAATAGCTGAGACCTCAAGAGCAGCTTCTCTTCCCCAAAGAAGGAATTTGTAACATGTAGCCTGTAAACAGACTGAGTACATGGCTGAGGAATGCAGCCTTTATGTGTCAGCTCTACTTGTGTCAGTCAAAACCTATTCAACTCACCTGTCACTTAGCATGTGATCTAATTCAGCGCTCGTAATTCCCATGCAGCCACTTCCATCACTAGCCCAAGCTTTCAGTAGCAGATGATGATAATCTGAGACATTTAATCTCAGCCCTTATAAAATTGCTTAACTGAACACATCACTTTCAGCTCTCAAGGTATCTAAATGAGCATTCACTTGAAACTCAGGGGAATTAGCAGCTGACTTGAGACAATTGACATCCACAACACCTCAGCACTCAACAGGTTTGTGAGAGGTGGGTGCTGGCTAGTGCAGGGGTCTCCTGCACAGCCTGGGTGCCACTGAAAGGGCTGGGTTGGGCCTGGGTTGCTGCTCCACAGAGCCGAGTGCTGGAGGAATCACAGAATCTTAAGGGCTGGAAGGGGCCTCGAAAGCCCATCCAGTGCAATCTCCCTGCCAGAGCAAGACCACCTACAGTAGGTTACACAGGAACACATCTAAGTGGGTTTGAATGGCCCCAGAGGAGACTCCACAGTCCATCTGCGCAGCCTGTTCCAGTGCCCCATCAACCTCACAGTGAAAGGCCTGACAGTGGCAGAGGGCTATGTGCTACCCTCAGCTGTTTGAGGCTCTCACAGAGACACGAATGTTCCCAAGGGAGAAGCACATACTGATGTGCACCAGGTGGGCATGGCAGGAGAACATGAATCCTATCCATAAAGCATTGTCTATTTATTTACACATTTTGTTACCGGTTCTTCATTTCTCAGTCTCAGCATGGGCTGCTGCACGATTGATGATGCTCAGGAGGCTGTAAGAACCATTCAGGGAGCAAACCATGTCTTCATTTATAATTTAATAGCTAAAATGCCAAGGTCTTTGTGCAGATTTGGGTTTGTTGTTTTGTTTTTTTTTTTTTTTAAACCCACAACCTGAACAACAACCAACCAAAACAATTTAATCCACAGCACAAGAGACAAATTTTAGTCAGCAGGATAGATATCCACACACATCACTCATCTGCCACACACATGGAACAGGATGTCCTACCACGCAGCATGTACCAGCCAGTGCCTAAGCTGAGGAGCATAACTAAATGATTCCTTTGATTACAAATACTCTAGAATTATTTGTGTGTGTATATATATATCTGTAAATTTCCATGTATGCATATCTATACATCTACCCAAACACACTGCCAAAGTTTCCCTCTCATTTCAGAAAGGCACTCATTAGTATTTAGAACCAGATTCTTTCCACTTTTATTGTTGGCCTTAAAATTGATCAAGGGAGGACACAAAAAAATCTGAATTTTATTTTGAAGTAAAAAGGTCTTAGAAGCTAGTATACAAAAGCTATAAAAATCCCTAATTAAAACCCCAGAGACCCTAGACATCTCTAAAAAGCACTTATCTTCTCAGTAGGTATATCTTTGTTCTCAGTATATCTGTGCTCATAAACTGAAAATAGGTGAACACCCTTTCAGCTGTATAAATTATTGTCTAATATCCCATGCAACATGTACAGATACATCCTGTTACAAAGGTATTTTTCTTTTTTTTTCCTCAAATATAAGACACATTTCCTGGCTTTGAAAGAGAAATTTTAACTGTTGTCTTATGCACAAGCATAAATATTTCCTGGATGCAAGATGTTTAGTGGTGGCAAAACATATCAGATTTTTTTTTCCCCCCATCTGTTTACTACATGTTCTTCAAAACAAAATCAGGTGCAAATTCAATAAATAAAGTTACAGGTAGGAAAAGCAAAGGAAAAAAAAAAAAACCACATAACTTCTTTAAACAAAGGGAGAAAAAAAATCACAGCCTTGTACTTTCAGAGGAGATGCTAATTTCCCTAAACATCTATGAGGACTTTTGAACTACATTTCTATGGATGCTGGTGGGAAGTCAGTCTATTTCTCCTGTGTATTAAAGAGAATAATTTACCTTCCAAGAAAAAAAAAAGCATATGCAAATTATCTTTTCCAAATAAACACATTCTATTAAAATTCACATTTGTGAACAAGGTAAATGTTGTGTAACACGTACTCAACAGCATCTTATAAGCAAAATGTAGAATTACATGTTCCAAATGATTATTACATTAATTCCATTTTGCCTTTGCTAGGATGGTGGCACAATGAAATTAGGTGTTTTTCTCAAATGTGTGTATTTTACCATTATTTTATCTACTGGCACTTCAGGCTATACCAATTTTTTCATCTGTTTGTTCCTTCAGAGTTTTAGAGATAAGATGTAATGAATTTATTTATGCAAAACTGCTAGTTTCCTTCTCACTAGATCGTTTCAAAGGCCACAGATGTTAACTTCCAAAGAAAATGAAAATATGATTTAATTAAGACAGTTGGGTATCACTTTATAGTCATTTTGTTTGGTTTTTGGGTTTTTTCCCACCCTCTTAATGTAGAAATGCTGCTTGGCAACTCATCTTTGTCCTTGGAGATTTTCAACACTTTAAGCAGACATGGCCAGAGCTAACCTGATCTTGCGATGATTCAAGCAGCGTGCAGGTAGCAGGATGGGGCAGTTGACCCAGAGGGTCCTTTCAATCAGCGTTTCCATAATCTACCTTAATTTAGCTAATTATAATGTGATTACCACTACAAACTAAAACCTCTGAATTTCTAGACTTTGCACTGTAAAGGCAAGAACAGAATTTCTTAGCTGCACAATTAAAATGAAGATCCAGCCCAGACTGACCACAATTCTAGGAATTCCGAGATTGTTTTTTGAGGTGAGATTTCATCAGTAACGCTTCACCTCAGTCCAAGAAGACACACTTACTGCGTTACTGAGATCTAACCATTCCTCAGTGCCTCAGCCACAGGTTATCCCATTCCTACATGGGGAAGCTGCATGGCACAAAAGCTGGCCCACAGATGGGAGTGGGAGTTTTGGATTAAAGGAAATTGTTTTGTTGAGCCTAGAAAATTAGTATCGAAAAACTTGTAACAACACAGAGCTAAGGCTGCTTAATGGTTTGCCTATTTTACTTTCCTAACTGCAGACTGGCTGCATTTATATTTCTGGACTTGGAAAAAAAAAAAGGTCAAGTTAAGATATGTGTTGACTATGTAATATTATTTCAGCATTCCCCTTGATAATACCTACTGGAACTGTTTGTTCAGAGAGAAACCATAATAAATACACAGGAGTAGATCTGAGGTGAATATGCAATTGCTGACATTCATGAGTCAGAATTTAAGCACTGGTACATGCTGGTGTCCTTAAAGTATTTGCAGTAGCTATACTTAAGCCCTATACTTATGATTTTATAAAGGGTACCTGATAGCAATGTCTTGAAGGAAACAAAGATGGTGACATTTAGGAGTCGAGGCTACTTTGTGTCATCTAATTCAATCCTAATTAAACAGCAATCTTTTAGGCAAATTATGGTGGGTGCAAACAATAGCCAAAGTTCACAACAGATCAGTCAACATGACTTCAAAAGCCCAGAGAGTTAGCAAAGTCATGCTGAAACTAAAAGGCAACATTGATTGAGTACTGAAAGTCCATCTAGTTCCTCATGTGTAATCACAGAGGCACAAAATGCTCATTTTATATGCAATAATTGACTTTTTAAACTATAAATTACAAGTGGATCTTGAATCCTCATTCTGTGAATTAGTTTTTCGTATAACACTGAAAATAAAATTTTTCAACAATAAATAATATGAAAATTCATTTTCACTTCTCTTTCTAGTCAGATCAAAGTATTCTACTACCCTTTTCATAAATCCTTGTTTTGCCATCACAGGAGATCGTAACATCTACATCACTCAAGAAGTGAGACAGTTACCAGAATTATTAAGGGTTTTCCTTCAGTTAGATTTACAATTTGTCACAGAACTTACTGTTATTTTACATGAAATTTAAAGTAAGTGAGCCATGCACTTTTTAAGATACTCAAAATCCAATTTTGCACTTGTCTTAATCACTGCAAATCAGTTCATCACACATACAAACTGCCATCTGCTCAACCATTTATCAAATTTCCAAACATAAACTCATTTTGCTACTTATGCACAGAGACAGAGCACCATGTGTGCAAGAGCTTCACACATAACTTCACCAGTAAGTAATCTTGATCCAGATAAACCAAATACTTCAAATGTACTGGGATGTCTCAGGTATCACAAGCAACAATGACAGTGATGTCACATCACGTATTCTAGTGACACAGCAGTCCCTAGAAACCACAGCAATTTTTATTGATATGAGGTGTTTTATCTTCACCTATCATTAATCACCCCTACAAGCCAAAGCAAGGGATTGAAATCACTGGCACTTAAACACGTATTAAGCTAAATCCTTCTCTAAGTGTTGGAAACATCCACTGAAGTAAATGAATAAACCAATGGACCTGAACATCAGACCTGATGCTGAGGACATGAGAAAGTATGCCAGGACATCAGAGAAGACATGCATTTATGCTAAATAATCCAAAATATGTACATTTATAAATGGTTATTTTCTGCTTGATTGGTTTCAACATGGTGAGAAATCCCAATTCTATTGAATCAGTTAGAAACTCTTACAATATGCCTTCTTAAAAAAGACTGTTACTGTTACAGTGAATTTGTTTACACACAATATTTCTGTAGTAGGGGAAAGAAAAGGAAAGTAACATGCTAATTTACCTTCTATATCTGCTTTGTTACCAGATATTGAGACATATCTTTTCATAACATCTCAAGCCATGTGTTTTTTGAGTATAAATACACTTACCTTTTCCAGGTGCTTTCCTGGTTTAGGATTAAGAAATGATTTGCTCCCATTGGAAAGTCTGAAACAGTGAAACAGAAAAAAATAATGTGAATGCTCTGTTCATTTGAAGCATATTTAGATGCCCTGAATTAGGGCCTGGTCAGTAAAAATTAAGAAGGAAATAAATAGGTTTTTTAATGAAGTTTCTATATCAATTAAGATTAGGTGCATTTGGTCTGTGTATTAATTTTGTAAAATGATTTATCTGCTATCAGTCTTGCTGATGAAATGAAGTAAGTGCTATCCAGTTATCCTTGTGGGGACATACATGTCTGTATCCATGATCATTTGGTTTCCTAAAATAATAATATGATTAAGCTTTCACTTCTTTTTTTTCTTTCTTAGTCTTCTTTCCATACAAGGTTCCAAATGGCAGCCCAGCTAAAAAACGACCAATTTATCCATTTGTTAATATTTATCAGCATTACGCTTATCTCAACCGTTATTGTAGGACAAATATAGTTTCCAGTACATTCACCATTCTTGTGTTCCTTCCTGGCTCTTGAGATATAACCTAGTTTAAAAAATGGGAAATGAGCAGACAAGATGATTATAGACACTCATGTCATCAGCTGGAATGGAAGAATATTGGCATAGCAATTCAAATAATTTTACCTTAAAGAAGGCCAAAAGCTAAAAATACAGATGACTGGTCTCTAGTAGCAGCTGCTGAAGGGCACTGTTGGCTTCAATTTGCTCCAGATACTGGAAAGTAGCTACAATGTTCAGAAATTCACAAGGAGTTTTAAGACCAAACCTTTACTACTTGCTGTTCAAGATGAACAACCACTGTACTAAAGGAATTTTCCTGCTAAAGTAGAAAATATATTGAAATTAAACACTTCAACTAAAGAAAAAAAGAAATGTAGAAGGTCATATAAGACACAAAACATCCACTACAACATGTGTCAGTCAGGTAGCCCAGAAACACTATTTGCACCAGAGAATCTGGGATCCGATGGTGCGGGGCAGTAGGGAGTATTTTCACTTTGATTGTTCTAGTTAAATATTGCAGCCCTTACACTTGTAAAAAAAATTATGAACACCTGTAAATGGGATTTACTCTGTGCAAACTCATAACAAAGAAATAACCATTAAAATAAATGAAAAGCAGCAAGCTCATAATGTCGTGACACATCTTTGTGACGAGCCTCCTTTTTGATGACTTGGTATCTTTGATTCAAAATTCTGCCTTCAGATTCTTTACAGAAGGCATTTTGTCAGGGAAATGAAGTACCAGAACTGATGGGTTCTCTGCTGCAGAACATTTCTCAGAACATATTTCCAGAAGGTAAACTCAGTAGAGCTACCTGGACGTTTTCATTTAGTAATGATTAATTATATCGTAGGCATGTGAAGATGCATACACAGGAGGTAAAGAAAAAGGAATTTCCCCATAGTTATTATAAAAGGCTTAAAAAAAAGGATACTTTATGTTAAATTTCATATGGAAATGATTTAATGGGGATAAAGAATTTGATTTACAAAAATTCAGATTGTGAACATATTCTCACGACTAAAAAAAACCCCTGTCCAGATGATTTTCCACCCAGTAACAAACCCAAAGCCAGAGATTCTCTCTCATAGGAACCCCATTAATACCCTGCTGAAACAAATCTGAATTTAATTCAAACTCTGTGGGTAACAATGCTGTCTGCTTTCCTCTTTACTGCTATGCTATAAAAACCTAGGAATTAGATTTAGGACTAGCCACCTGCTTTCCAACAGACTGCCAAAACTTTAAAATATTCCTCTATTTTTTGTTATCCTTTTTTAGGCTTAATCTTATTGCAGATATAACTGAGGGAAACTTTTTCCTCTGTTGATAAGCAAAAAAAACAGTAATAGGGAAAACTCTCTACATTTTTCTTCAATCACATGAGAATAGTTTTCCTTGACTTCCTCCTCCCAAACCACTTTTCTATTTATCAGCCCTGTATAATTTGGTCAATGAAAAGATACTAAGACTATACAATCACACCCAAGATTTTAGTCTGATTGGCATGTAGGGAAGCAATGCAGACCAAACTCAGAAAGAAATGAGAGAGAGCATTTGCATTACTCCTACCTCTTCCATGGGTTCCTGTGCCATTGGTAAATGCTGCCTCGCCAGAGCCCTCACACTCTTGGTTGCTGTCTGCTTGTGCCATTAACATTTTCTAACTGCACTGTCCTTAACATAGACTCAAAGAAGCAGGTAAAAGTTGTTTCAACTATGCTGAAAGTAGCTGTTATTAAAAACCAGATAAAGACCACTTTAATTATCCACAAATGGAGAATTTTAGCATGAAAGCCAGCTGCTAGATGAAAATTGAAATCCAGCACCCTAAATACTGTCCCTTCAGTACTCTTACCATTAGTGTCAATTTGCATTTTCTTTGGAAACTTCTATAAGTCTGAATTGCTAAGCAGGAAACCTAGGCAAGAAAATGCTGAAGGTTTTCAGACTAAGTCAAAGCTAAAGTAGTAGTAAGCCAAAGTACCATCAGAAGTATGACACCTTAAAACATGGAGTATGTTTTTAAGCACTGAAAGCTTTAGCACAGGAATATGAAAGGCAGAAGTCTAAAAAAACAACAACTAAGCTTCATATTGCTGAATAGCATTGAGTAAACCTTGCCTTAACTTCTATTCCCAGTCTCATTCCAGAACGACTTAGCCTCAGATCTGAGAGTGAAGAATGACACAGCCACTGCTGAACAGCAATGAAAAAAAGAAACAACAGTCTACTAAACAGCTTTAAAAAATTAACTACTTAATTTGTTTTAAGAAATTAAAATCCTCCCCTTTAATAATACAAACCAAAACAACACCAACTCAACTAAACTCCCTTTGGGATCCGGTTTTTCCAGAAACTGTTCTGCTGAACAGATCTGCTCAATGTCTTTAGCTGGCCTAACTTCCTCAGAGCCAGTAACCCCAAGTATTTAAAACATTCATCTCAGCCCAGACATTTATGCAAAACCTCTGGCCACTGCAAAGTAGCCCCTAGATGCTCATCTGCTCTTAACAGCCAGGCAGTGCAGCCAGAAGTCTCCTGTATTTGCTTTGGTAACCTGGCTCACACAGACATTTTACTGTCCAGGACATCCTCAGCTTGCTCATGTGGAGGATATGAGATGCAAATCCCAGTCAGCAGCCAAACCTAAATTGCTTGACCAAGGCTATAAAGGAAATAAAAAAATGTGAATACCACTTTCTCCTACTTCATTTCACGGTGCTGGCATGTGCATCATCTTTACCATGGAGGTGACTCACTGCTCTCCAAATGCAATCCCCAGCTAAACATTTTTCAGAAGTTAAACCTCAGTATGCCAAAGACTATTGCTTGGAATCAACAGGACTGGGTAATGAATTTACAAATAAATTGCCTGGTTTCTGGTGAATGCCCGCAGCACTCAAACACATACGAAGTGCAGCTCAATGGATGCTCATTTCAAGGAAATATTATCTTACTGTTTCAGGAAGATACAATGACAGAAACAGTAATGTCAACACTAACTTTCCAGTCTAACACCACAGATTTCTACACTTCTTCACCTCAGGTCTAAAGCATTAGGCAACCTTTGCCACACTATCCAGAGGCTCTTAAAATGACCTTTTGTATGTAAGGGAAGCAGATAACCACTGGTACTCATTCAATGACCACTTTCCCTTCCCCCCCCACCCCCACCCCGCCCTTTAAATGAGCAGCCCATACTTTAAAAAGGCTGTAAAATGTTGACTACAAAACAGCAAACAAATAATTTGGCTTGGCTGTGAAACTCTCTGAACACTTTCTACTCAGATAAAAAGCTGTGACTCTGTCATGGCTACCTCCAGCATGATTTCCATTGAACTAAAACTTGGCTCAGAATTGCAAGCAAGTCCTCTTTACTGGAAGGCAGGACTCATGCAAACAAAAGTGAAATCATAATTGAGAGAGATTTTGGATAAATGCTGTATTTTGGTCCTAGTCAATACCCCTCTGTGATTCCAATTCTGCTTGTCAAAAGCAAGGATTATTTCTGGAACGTTTAGATTATGCTGAATGTGAACGCTCACACAGGCACATACACAGAATCCCTCACCAGGAATTGTTTCTCTTTACTATAGACTATGCAGAGTCAAAATTTGATTCTAGAAATGCTAAAGCACAGATTGCTTGTATGGGCCACACAAAGCTACTCATGGTCAGCAGCAAGTACTGCTCACTCTAGCCCATCTGCAGAGTCTCACGAGGTGGGAAGGAAACAGAGAAGCTGCCCTGTAATTCAATCACCTACCGAATTTGCAGAGGGATGTACAACCCCAACCTCTGCTCCCATCGCATGACTGAAATGTTTATGCAAATACATGCAAAATTGCTTTTTAAAGCACCCTGAATTGCAAATGTTATTCCACAAAATGTTCTGTGAATTTACATTAATACTGTTATGTGGCAGTTTTTGGCTGGTGTTTAGGGGAGAAGTGCATACATTATCTCATTGCAATGTAAACAACTGAATACTGAAGTAGGTTCATCCTTCACTCTGAAGAAACACTTAGATATTGATATAAAATTAGCCCACATAATTTTACTGCTTCCAAAATTGAAGTGGATATTAAGACATACCTGGTTCAGCTTCCTTAATTCATATCATCCAGACTTTGTTGTAACTATTTACTAAGTCCTGTAATTGTTAAGAACCAGGGTACAACTGCTCAATGGATCTGCTCAGTATCCACTGCTCCAGGTCAAACTCTTCTGGAGTGTACGGTTCAGAGGAATGTGGTAAAGTAAAATACACTGCCAAAACACAATCACTATCTTGTTTACAGTGTCTATCACATTTAAATCAGTGTTGTCTATCTTTAGCAAGGTGTCAGCAACCTCAGGAAAAATGTGAAAGGAAATAAAAATAAAATGCAGCTGCCACAATGGAGTCACTATGTGAACCTGGCCATGTATTCATTGCAATGTGTTTCTCTTTATGTTTGTAGTGATTCATACTGGTGAAGATATATACTGCTGCCAAAAGCTCCAGGATGATAAATAGTTTGAGTGCTTTCTCGTTTTCTTCCTGGTATGTATTTTAAAATAAGTTGACCATTATCTTTTGTTTTAAGTTGCAATTAAAAACAGCAGGACGAGACAGCTGATATTTCAACCTCTACAAACAAAATCCTGAACAAACCAGGAATCTCTTTTCAATAAAGTTCCCTTCCAACCCCTGCCATTCTATGATTCTATGAAAGTTGAAGGAAGCCTGAAAGAGCCTCATGCAGTGTTTCTGTACTTTGTCAGCCTCAGTCACAGAGATGTGCAAACGAGTGGGGAAAAGAAGCCCAGCAGCAGAAATCGAACTTCTGAAGTCTCAAAATATTGACAGAGCTTTGAGTTGGTTTCTGATATAGCTGTGCAACTTCATCTGCCTCTATACTAAAAGTTGGGGGATAAACTAAAAAAGTATATCCCCAAGGCTGCTTACAAGTCTGAAGGATAAAGTAAGCTTCTGCAAGACTTGGGAATGTAAAGCTTTGATATCATGCAGTGGGAAATGTGTAACTTCTGACTACTTGTAAAAAACTAAGCTTTTCAATCTAAAACAAAGACTAATCCTTTAATGTCATCTTTAGGCTAAAGACCTACTTTCACCCCAGTGAAAGAGAGCAGACAGAGAAGGAACATTTGTTCTGTCCTAAAGATCATTGTATGTATTTAGGCACTTTATGTCTCAACACTGCAAACAAATAAATGAGACACCCACAAGCTTCAGGAAGTTTGCAATTTAACATGCTCTGAAACTTTGCAGGACTGGACTGTTATCCAGTTATTTAGTAAAATAATAGAGGCAGAAGTGGTATATACAAAAACATACATGGAAGTTCATCTTTTTTAGCATTTCTTAAAAGCAGCAGTGTTCCTGAAAACCATCAAATCTTTCTGTTATTAGATTTAAAAAAAAAAAAATCCCAGTAGGTAACAGAGAGGCATAAGACACATATAATCACAATTAAACAAAACCAGAAAGAAAAGGAGAGAAAGTGTTGGCTAGATAACATAGAGCCATATAAGATACATAAGCTAATGCATCACCTCTGAAATCAAGAGAATATGGTGATAAGATGCAAGTAGAAAACCTGGGGAATCTAACAAAAAGCACTGTCTGATCCATTTCTTTTAGTCAAGGGTGGCAAAATCTTCCTTTTCACTCTGGGACAAAAAGCATAAACCGAGGTTTCTAAGAGCTGCTTAGCTGGAAATCTGACCAGTCTTGAAGAGGCTGTTAAACAACGATTACACTAAACTGAGTTTCAAACTGTGTGAAATCATGGGAGGTAATCAAAGCATTGCTCTCAACAGAAATAAATTCCACAGAGATGCTTTGCTGTAATGGGGAATAAAGCAAAGAAGCAGCACATCTGCCCTGTAGTCATGAAGTAAACTATCAGTCCCCAAATATCTGCCCCAATCCCCAAACAAATATAGTGTGACCAAGATTTTGATCCAGGCTCTAACCGTTGTGTTTTTCAATGGGAGGGTGAGCTCCTGTGCAATATCAGCAGATCTGCTCAAGCCTTGGTTTTAAACTGTAAATAACAACGGTTTCCTTGGGATTGGTTTTCAGTTACAGTCACATGGCTCGTTATGTTCTGTATGAATTGTAGGTAATGATGAGGCTGGATTAAATGGAAAACTTGGTAACATTCCACACTGCTGGGCATTCTACTGATCTTAAATCCTCAGGAACAAAAAAATCACATTAAAAAGCTCTAACTGGGCTGTGATTAACACTGAAGTGGATCTTTTTGGCTCTTAGAAATAGAGATAATGTTGAAATAGTTAATTAACTTAAGCTATATTGTAAATCAACTAGACCAAGTATTAAAATGGACAGTAAATGTAAGAACTGACATGAAATACTCTACAAGTGGATCTTCACACTCTATAACATAATGGACTCAAAACTTATCAGCTATAACAAATACCGATGCACCTACAATGAATTTTACACTTTAACACTTGCAATTTACTTTATTATCTATTATTAATGAAGTCTTTCTCATTAATAGTAGCTTTTCCTATTTTTTAACTGGCAATGAGAGAGTACTTATTTTTTTTTTCCTTCGTAAAAGCAGTGTTATGAGTTTCCTTACTGACATTTAACACAGTCTCTTTATCAGTTTAATGTCTTTTATACTTGCAGTTTCAGCAATGTACATTAGGCTTTCCCACTGCAGGGCTTAGGTTGTTGCAGAAGGTTTTACTTCAAGGAAACACACTATGTTTATATAAGATGCCATGTTTTCAGTTGCCTCCCTCATCTTGTGATATCTCAAATGTACACAGAGTGAGCAATTATTTGTACACAAAAGATATGCCAAGTTACCTACTCTTTCTGTCATTGAGCCTCTCTAAGGATTTGATCCAAAACTTGTCAATCTCAGGGTTTTTCTGCTACCTTCTTACTAAAAACTCTAACCAAGAGTTTGGAGTCATTGTTTTGCATCAATGCTTAAAATTGGAGTTACTTCCCCTGAACTACCTAGTACTGAGATTGAATTTTTACACACATATGATCCTGAGTTCTTCTGACTTCAGTATTTGCAGTGGTCAAGCCTCTTATAGAACTAAGGTTCCAGAAAGCCCATTTTTCTACATGCTGTCTTTTGCTACAGTTCCAAGAAAGCACTCACCTACAGTTCCTTCTTCATTCTGAAGTAAAATGTACCAGACTACTCACATCTTAATTGCTCTAACTTCATCTTCTGCTACCCTTAAAAAAGATGTTGATAGTCTCAATCTCTTTGAATTTCAAAGAAACCAGAGTAATTTCTATCCCATTTAGTAATGTTTACATTCACTGACCTTTACCTACTCCTGGGGAAATCAGCAGGAGAAGAAATGATCATTTTGCTGGTTTTGAAAAATGGAGAGGCCTAAAAAAATTTCTGGAAAGGGTTGGATTTTCCAAGTGCTCAGTAACATTTTGTCTCTTTCTCCCATCTCAGCCTTGGGTGCAACTTCTGCTCACACCCCTCACTACTGTAAGGAGTGTAATGAGGCGTGAGAGGACCCAAGGCAGGTGGCCATGGGACAGGGAATAAGGCAAAAGAAGGAGCCCCCATTTGACAAGCAAGCTATGCACTCAAGTGCTGTTATAGACAGCACAAGCCTTGTTACCACACTGTATACACTAAGGTTTGTGCTTATTACACGACCAATCTCTTATTGCCACCAAAATAACAGAGAGAACAATCAAAATAAGAGGAACATGTTACAGCATGCAATACTGTTTAATCATATGGATAGTTTCTGGTAGCACTGTGTCATGGTTGAACCCCAGCTGGCAGCTAAGCCCCACACAGCTGCTCACTCATTCCACCCCAGCAGGATCAGAACACAGAGAGAATTGAGAGGGTAAAAGTGAGAAAACTCATGGATGGAGATAAAGGCAGTTTAACAGGAAAAGCAAAAGCTGAACATGAAAGCAAAGCAAAGCAAAACAAAACAAGGAAATCATTCCCCACTTCCCATGAGCAGGCCTGAGTTAGAAAGACAAATGTGATGATCCAGCATGTGAGGTATAAATCCTCAATTACCCTTTTTTATTTGCAAAAAGAATCTTTGAAAGTATGAAAGTGTTCACTGCTTTCTTGGGATTTCTCGAAGCAGTCAGGTGGCAGCTGAAGTAAAGAAATTATTTGGGTCAGAGATTCCAATCCATTTGGAAAAATCATGCAAGAATGGAAGAGATGGTTCTGCACAGCCTTCAGTGATGCAGAGCTAAGATTACTCCAGTGCTCTTTACTGCACATTTTTAAAAGGAACATTTTGGCAAGTGCACCACTGTTGCACACTTCAGAACAGAAATTTGCCATCTATTCTCCTTACAAGTTGAGCTCAATTCTGCCTCCTGTTAAGAGCCAGACTAGCATAGCTTTTAGTTAGGTTTTTTAAAGAATGAACAGTACAGTGACAGTACAAACCTTCCCCTTAACTGGAAAAAAGAAATTCCTTAGCTAGTGAAAGTGAAAAGAACCTCCAAAATAATCCAGCATATAATAGAAGGGATATAGTGATGGTTTTGTCCATTTGTATGCAAATTATGGCTAGAACATCTTTTTCATTTTCTAGTTTCTTCGCATTTAGTGTTACTAAAGCCTACATCTAACAACACATTTAAAATTAAGAAACATGGAAAGAAAATGGATAGGGAGAGGAAATCTGATGCAATAAGAGGTTAGAATAAAAACAAATATATGCTCTTTGGCTTTCTTTTTGGCAAGGAAAAGCTGGAAAGGAAGGAAAGCAGGACTATCCTGATATTCATCCAAGGATAAGATTTGCACTGCAAAATGGAAATAAATAATAATAGGATAACTGCTTATGTACTTTTAGCATTGGTTGCCTTGACTCCTTACCCCAGTGTGTCAGGCAATCTACTCCTCCAATAGATGGGATGCAGTTTAGTTTCCTGTGACATTGCAGTTCCTAACTGCATTGGAGGGTGCAACAAGACCATGGTGAAGAGAAAGTGGTGAGGAGAAAATAATATGCACCTCAAACTGGAAAAAAAACCTTCCAACATACTTTGCACAACTGGAAGTGAAATTGTCCTTGAAAGATGTAGATTGTTTACCAACTAGACAGGACTAGCAAGGACTGATTATACTTTAGTGGATGTCTTTGTTTCAATGTCAAACAAATGTGGACCAAGCTCCTAGGAGACAAACTTAAGGACCTCATGGAGCTGTAAATTCACTCAGTGTACTGGAGAAAGTCATATTGCTTCTCTGCCTGAAAAACCTCAGGGAAACTTTGTTGCTACTCCTCACCCTCCTCCTTCATGTGCCCTCACGTTCTGTCGGTGGGATTATAACTTCTGAAGAAGTTACAGTCAGAGCTTCTGAGGTTTGTAATCAGTTATAATCCTCAGAGTTACAGAGGATTTGTTCTGATTTGCCAGTATTGCTTCCTTGCCCTCTCTTCTGTCTAGTTTACACCTCCCTAGAAAACAAACCAGTTGGAAAACAGTTTAAGCTTACGACTACACAGCTTTTTATGTCCTTTTGACATGGTATTCTTAACACTCACCATAAAATTCCTGCAAACTGTTGCAAGGTTGCAAGTCCTAAGATATGAAAAGAAGAAAAAGGTGCACCTGAGAGAGCAAACAATGTGATAGACTAATGGATAAGACGAGCATCTTGCTTTGTGATACAAGAGGTCCTTGAACTTTGATATGAAAGCTCTACTCCACACTGTTTATGCCCATGGGCAATTGCTCTGATACGAAAGTGAGAACAGAAAGAACTGGAAAGTACTTTAGCTTGTCACAACTGAAAGAGCAGCTACATTTTAAAAATTTAGTATAAAAGAAGAAAAGAAAGAGTTGCAGTCCTCTTGTGCTCCTCACAGGACCCATGGAGAGATTCATTTCTCTTTGTGCTGTTGTATTTTGTCTATAGGGATGCTGGCTGACACATGGTAAGCAATGAGTGACCATAATGACATGGTGCAGGCAGAAATAATTCAGGTAATTGTCAAGGGGAAAGAAAAAAAAGTAATCAAAATCACCCAAATGACATGGAGGTGGGAATGGAAATCAGCAGCATGCTTTTATTCCCACTTAATACATGCCTACCTTGTCAGCTTGTTTAATGCAACACGGTGCAAACTGCCTGAGGTTATAGGTTAGGCTCAGTTGTTGGTTGGTTTACTGCAAATCCCACTTCAGAAGGTGAAACATAACTGTTGGCAATGATACATTTAATCTATCTGGAACATGAGCAAACAATGAAGGAAAGGACTAAGGCAACATTAGCTTGCTGCAAGCCACTGATTGCAGTATTTTCTTGGATGCTAAAGTTTTTTGCTCTATCAATAGTCTCAAGTCACAGAATTCCCTGAGTTGGAAGGGACCCATGCTGCCTTTCTAATAGCAAATGCAACAATGTGCCAAGCCATGGACTAGATACATACACGGCATGAAATCGGTGACAGTGAGCACATCAAACTTCCTGCTTCCCCTCTCCATTATCACATCTCACAAGCAACAGCATAATCCAAACAGCTGCTGCTCAGTCAATCAAAGCTCCCTGGTCACTTTGCTGCTGCACACATCTTGAACATTTCATTTCACTGAGAGTATGTGGCAGCTAACCAGATAAAAGATATCAGTACATCCCTAATCATCCCTTCAATATCTGCTTTTTTTCCCCCTTTTCTTATAAAAATACAGTTTCCATATTTGTGCATAGATTTTTTTCCTTCACATTTGTGTCTGAATGTGAGGTGCAGAAGTGAACACATTACAGACATACAGATAAAAAGAGAAATACTGCTGTGGGGATCCAGACCTCGGCTCAGCCTGTCTCATGTTAATTCTTCCTGACCACAGTCTTTCATTCCTGCTCTAAAAAGCTATTTCCATCACAAGGTAGTACAGATCATGAACACTTTTGTTTGCTTGTGGTTTTTTTGGTTGTTTTTTCAAATGCATTAGCCTTTTCCTTCACTCTGAAAATTCTATTTTGTATAGATAATATAATTTAAGTGCTGTTACATTAACGTTTCAGGTCACATTCCCTTTACCATACCTTTCTGCATGAAGAAGGAAGAGATAAATTTTCAATCTTTTATTTTTAATGAATATTAAAGAACAAGTTCTGCTTGGCTTGCCTTGGCACACCATACATTTTAATGTATATTGATTTGTATAAATGTCTCATTTACAGCATATTTTTGTTAGTATTAATGGGTCTTGGACAGATAAGATTAGTCCTCCTGTAATATTGCCAATCTCACCGGTCAAAGTTGAAGAACACATTACTTTGTTCTGAGAGGTAAAAGGAAGACAAAGAGACAGCTCCTGAGACTGAGATATCCAAGGATCGATGTCCTCCAGGAGAACAGACAACTGTGGTCTGCAAGAGCCAGCACAAAATTCTGCCTTATAATGACTACAGGTAGGAACTTTGTGCTTATTCTTGCTAACCATTTATCCTCATTTTTTTCATTATTTTTTATGTAATTCCGAGTTGATTTTTCTAGGAAAAAATATCTATGAAGTACTTTTGAAAATGAGCTGGAATCATCTGACTTTTGTTCCTATCCAGAGGTATGGATTCTGCTAGGCTACTTTTTGTTGTGAGGAAAATAGCAGCTCATATTTTCAATGTCAGCTTTAGAAGTACTTCTGAAATAGCCATCCTCATAATCCAAATAATACAATAACAACAAATTAATATAATAACAAACATGCTATACATTTGTCAGGCTTTTTGGTAGTGGTGGTGGTTTCTGCTGTGGTCCATTCAGACATTAATGCTTTGTAATGTCCCACACATGGAAATCTACACTGTGTAAAGATATTATCTCTCATACAAACAGTATATAACTTAGAAACTTGAAGTTAAACCATATCCTTTTCTTATAGTTTAATGATAGAAGGAAAAAAACCCAAAGCACCTAATTCAGATCACACTATTTGACTCTCTTGGTGCCATCTTAGATGAACTCCTGCTTCTTCTCTTGTGCCGTCATCTTTTAACTCATGATGACAAACAAATAGATTTAAACAATGGCTTAATGAAATTATATAATCCTGTCTACCATGAATATAATCTTCTAGTAGACTGGCATTGTTGAAAACTTATTGATATTTCTCCAGTATTTACAGTTGGTGGGAAAGCTGAAGGTTTTCCTTGTTGAGCAAGAAGTATCTTAATTTTGAGTTCTCAGCATATAATGGGGAATCCCAGGTTCAGACATCCTGCAAATTATTATGTGGATGCTAGACAACTCTCTCTTCTTTCATCAGCAGATTAAAACCAGTAACCCTTTCAGATTCACCTAGACTTATCTAGTGATTTTGCTACTTTCAAATGAAACTGGTCAAACCCTATTTTCAAAGGCCATCTTCATAGATTCAACCTCTCCTATCATAAAGGTTCAAAAGCATTAACGCTGCAGCAAATACATCCTGTACCATCTAGTACCATCGGTCTCTGTTACCACAGTGAAATCTTTTAATGGACAAATTGCCCATTTGCAACTTGATCTGTGTGTTTTGTTCCACTTTTTATCCATGCAATACAATTACAAATCAATTTTCTAGACCTCGAGTCTTTTAACACTGGACCTGACCATCCATATACTTAATGACCATCCCTCAAAAGGTACCATTTCTTCTTCTGTAACATCTGCAGAGTAGGATCACAGGGTATAGAAGCACAAACAGAGGACAAGCCTTTAATACAATGTTTTGGAGAGAAGAGAGAAAATTAGGGAAACTGAGATGTGGCAACACTGTAATTTTCAAGGTGCAAACAAGTCAAAATCAGCTCTGTAATGAGAATATAGGCTTTGGAAATTCTTCATCTGCAATGAGAAAGCTGACAAAGAAACTTAACTGTATGTTTAAGAAAGTCTTAGTTCACAAATTTGTTTCATAACTTGTTTTTCTGGCTCTGATTGGGAGACATCTCAATCCTTCCTCATTCCCTGTATTGCTGCTACAGATTCCACTACAGAGCTCTGAGCAGCAACATCCACAAAGAGTTAAGAACACAAAGTCAATGCTAGTAGCTACATTTTGTAGGGTAATTTCTCCATGTTGGGGAAAACAGCTTTTTTAGGGAAGTAACACCAGGTATAGAAAAAAAAAAAAAAAACTACTACTAGAAAAAGTACCTTTCAAAATGTAACAGATTTTGTTTTACTTCCCCTCCAAAAGCTCTGCTGAGTGAGAGGTGGTCAACGACTGGCTAACAGTTGAAGCCAGGATTTCTATCCAAAAAAAGCAATCCAAGCTGTCTTAGTCCATTTATTGAATTTTATCATAAATAAAACTAAAGTGAAATGCAGCTCAGATAAACATCACAGAACAGACTGGCTCGTTATCAGAGTGGAAAAATGATTTTGATGCCAATGTAAGCCTGTGGAAGCCTCACTACTGATTTCAGCAGGCTGGGTATTAGCTTGTAGGGAACGTGCTCAGCATGAGCACCTGCAATCACAGAGGAAACCTCTGCCCTGGGGAGCTGCCTCCAAGGAGGGAGATAACCATAGCCCTGCTCATTGCCTAGAAAAGCTGCACAACCTGACCTCACTTTTTTTCTGCTCAGGCCAATGCCCTGTGAGAGCTGGTTTTGGGTTCAGAAGACCTCAGGCCAGTATTTCATCTAGACAATGCTTCTTGCACTCAAGATTGAGACATTTCCCTTTTCCACTCTATAATGATACCCCAATTAGCCTAGTTTTTAATTCATGACAAATTCAGCAGATAGCATAGGAATGACTCCTGTGGACTCATTTTACAGAAGAGGTTTAACACTGTATGGTACTCTCAAACTCATTTGAGTTCTTCCATCATGTGTATGACACTTCACCTTTTTGTTGTGTAATTGGTTTCCTCGAGCTCTGTCATTCCCAAATGTATCAGCTCCACCTACACAACTGTACTGCTGCAGGTCATGAGGCCAGTTTATTTAGTACTAGCTAAAGCATCAGGCTGCATAGTTTCATGCTATGAAACAGATAATTAAAGGCCTGCTCCAGTGCATCTCTGCAATGGGCTTCTGCCACCAACTTCTGCAGAAGCAGGACTCACCAAAGAGTTGAAAAATATACATTAAACTGTTCACAGACTTCAGGCTTGTAGTTTTAGGTCTATGATTTTAAATTGCCTATTTCTGATATCTTACTGGCAAATAAAAAAATAATTAAAATAAATGTAAAAACCTGCTGGTGATGCAAAGACCAGCATGTGAAGAAAATAATGGGTGAGATTTGTCTGCTCAATTATGGAAAATGCACATCAGTATTTTAACATGTTTACTGCAAGGAAAAAGAAAACTTTAACCTCTGCCAACAAGCACACACAATCCATAGGCTCATCACTCTGCAGACTGATAATGCATGATGCACTAATGGGATTGCCACCTGGACAGTCAAAAGTTTATAGAAAACAGATTCTAAGAAAAGTATCCTTTCAATCACTTGATATATAGTACAGAAAGATTCAACCTGCTCCTAGAAAGAAGATTTAATTTGTGAGTGAAATAACATAATTTCTTATTTTTAACTCTTAGTGATAGCAAACATAAGGGAAGCTCACTGGTACAAATGACATACGTAAAGGTCAGCCCGGCTTTGGGAAACAGTGATCTAGTCAAGTAAAGCATTGCAATATATGTCTAATTCTAAGTATAATAGACTAAAATGGCTAAAATTGAGCACCAGCTTAAGTGCTTTCATGGCTTCCATGCCTAATGAAATATTAATCACAAATGGCAGAGAGCCATCATACATACCAAGAAGGTCTTATTTATAGTGAATTGAATTATATCATAATTAAGGTACCTATAATCAGCCATAGTAGTAAGCATGTCCATATTCTCATCTGAATCAGCATATTTCAAGAGCGCTAAAACTACAGTGAAACATTCCTGTTTCTAATTAACCTTGCTAGAGCTTTGATTTTGTAAAAAACTTGCAAAGCACCTGTGCTAGTCATGTGAGACCAAGCCCTCTGCCTTCACTTGCAGTGCCAGGGCTTGCACAACAGTAGTGTATCACTAACATATTAACAAATAAGAATAACTTAAACTCAAAATGGTAGAAATAATAACTGTACTCTCCATAAGACTTGTAGTAAACATATCATAGAATCATAGAATGGTGGGGGTTGGAAGGGACCTTTAGAGATCATCTAGCCAACCCCTCTGCCAAAGCAGTAACACCTAGACCAGGTCACACAGGAATGTATTCAAGTGGGTTTTGAAGACCTCCCAAGAAGAAGCCTCCACACCCTCCCTGAGCAGCTTGGGCCAGGACTCCCTCACCTCAACACTGAAAGAGTTTTTACTTTAAATGGAATTTTTGTGTTCCAGCTTCATCCCATTACACCTTGTCCTATCATTGGATACAACAGAAGAAACTGCTGCCCCAACCTCCTGACACCCACCATTTAGATATCTCTAAATATTAATGACATGCCCCCTCAGTCTCCTCTTCTCCAGACTAGATACACACTACATAGGTTTTTTACTCTGTTTAATCCTTTCTACTACCCAACAAAATTCAGGGAATATGACAGTGTTTTTCAAGCTTAATTGATACCGGTTCCCTAACAGTAGGAAAATGATTTGTTTAGTTGGTAATTGCTGCACTAGACTTCTTTCAAATCTCCCTGGTCTTCCCATTACTCTACTTAAAAGACAGAGGATGGAAGAAATTTGCTTTACAATTTTGAGCCTTTTCAAAATGCAAAGGGTGTGGACATGGTTTTCTGAAATCTTTAGACATTTTAAGACTACTCTTACCTTTTCTATGCACCTCTTTTTCATGGAGAAAAGAGGTATTTCCTCAAGACTTTGCCTCAAGGTATTTCCTCAAAACAAAGTGTTAAGTGCTTTATTAAACAGAGGTGAATTGTTACAGCCAAGAGCAATTGTAAAGCCACACTTTTATCAGTTTCATGAGATGCAGGTAAGCTGATATACTCCTCCCTCTTTTTAGATTTCTGAAATATAGTGGTAATTTTGAAACATTTCCCCTACATTTCCTAGAGATTGCTTAACTATATATAAAAAAATTATCATCACTAAAGCAAAAAGATCAGAATAGGAAGTGGACTCAAATTAATCCTCTTTTACTCAGTATTATTGCTGCCATAGAATTCGATTAAAATGGGGCTGATGACACTGGGTTCTTGGTTTATCAGATCACAACGGAGTCTGGTGTTTTCTATGAGATTTTAATAAGTCAAAAAATATTCTTCCATTTGCTCTGAGCATTTTGCAAATAAAACATTGTACTACAATCTGAACAAACCAAATTATCATTTCTTAAATGTCACTTGCTTTTCTTACCAAACAGGAACAGTTTTGCTCTGTATGATTTTAGATGTCTGTAAACACTGTCTGCCAAAGTAAAGGCTGATGAGAACTTGTACGTGTGTTGTGTTTTGAATGATCTACTCATTCATCTCATTCTGGCAAAGGATTTTTAGTTCAAAAAGATGAGAGTTTGGACAATATAACCTTATTAAAATTAGCTTTTACTGCACTGCACAAAACAAATTCTTGCCTAAGGATAAGTGTTGATGTTACTGTTTTCAAGCACAGGTTTCTTTCTAAAAAAGAGAACAACTCAGGACTACTACCTGCTCTTAATCACACTCCCTCAGTAAACAATATCTTAGGGTAGAGTCTGTTGTATTTACATAATGTGGCACAGGTGCCCTGGGCTCTTTGCACAACAAATCCACCCTGCATAGACAATGATGTGGATCTGATGAACCAGCTGTCAAGCACTGACCAGCCAGACTCAACTGTGATGCTGGGGGTGGACTGGGGATGGTGAGACCAGGTGTGGAATACCAATGTGTGAGGCACTACCCAACTCCTGAATGGAAATTTTCCAGTTGGACTCAACAGTGATTCGGAACAGATGAGGCAAATCCAAGAAACACCTGTTAGCTTTGAGAAGAAGAAAAAAATTGGCACCATAATTCTTCACCAAATGAGTCATCAGAATACAAAGGAAGAAATGGCATTAAAGGAAAAGAATGGATTTTACTTTCAGATCTGCAAGCTACATAAGAATATTTAATATTTGTCACATTCTTTCTAGTGGGACAGTGACTCATTTAGATCAGGATTCTTTCATAATTCAGCTTCAAGTAAATTATAAAGGGAGCTCTCAAACAAAGAACACATTAAAGATGAGTTTAAAGATGACAGTGCTCTAAAGGAGGACTCAGCTGTGCATGCTGCCTCAGACAATGTCAGTTTGTGTATAACTTATAATGAGGTTTCACCTGTATATTTCTGGCAGCTGGAAGCAAGAACACCTTGGAGTTAAAAAGCATCTCTTCCAGACACAGAGACTAGCTTCTGCAAGGTGGACTGCAAATCCAGGCCCTGCCTGAGAGCAGCTCAGGGTCAGAGAGCACGGCAGTGAGTCTACAGTGGAAGGAAAGAATCCTCATGGCGCATATTCCAATGTTACAGAGTGTACAGGTGAAGTATAAGATGCCTGGGAGGAGTTTTCACTTAGTATGTTTTCTTAATCTAGTCTATAATCATGACATTTCAAACTCAATGAAGGCTTTTAGGTCCAAGTTCTTACTGAATCTTGTTTCTTACTACCCTAAAAATTTGAACCTGAAATACAAACATTAGTTAAAACCAAATAATCTTATAAATACAGAGTAATTTTAAAGTTGAGAGTTGTTTTAATTTCCAACACAGAAGGCATTTGTTACTCAGAGTTAAAATATTTGCTTTACAAATGCTGATAGCATTCAGGCTTTTAGTTACTGGAGGAGTAATAGAATTTACAATTTGTCCATCCAGCCATGGGGAAGCTACTGACCTAACTTAGTTCATTTTTGTCATGTTTCAGAGCTGTCAAGTATCAAGTCATAAAAAATAGCCTGGGAAACATTTTAGATTATTGCAAAATTAATTGAGCAGGAATGAGTAGCCTTCTGCAATGTCTAGCAGGGCTGAGGTGGAGTTCCTGCTTTGATTCAAAATAGTGATGATCAACCAAAAAAGTCTTCTCTCACAAGTGGGTTAATGAAGATCGTCAATGGAGGGGTCAGAATACCCTGGGCTCCTTTTGGCACAGATCCTGAAAAGGTTAATGAACAAACAGAAATGGAAATCCACCTCCAACCTACTATATGTCTGCTGTATTTCCACAACATCTGTGTTTATAGTGAACAAGTCCCTGCATGCAGTGTATAGACAGCTTTCAAGAAACTAGTTTGGAGAATATTATTATTAGCAAAGGGGAAAATAAGCTTAATAACAATGTCATGTAGGTCATCATATTACAGTGGTCTCCAGAATATTGGCAGAGATCCCTGACAAGAAAAGCCAACATGGGTTATTTTAGGAACTCAATGAACTGTGGACAACTTATATCTGTAGAAATTATGTTATTACAGGATTTAAGATGTTAACACCTCAGAGGAATTAAATACACTAAAACATTAAATGGGCAAAACAACATGTACAGTGATTCAGTACCAGTACCGCTGCCACCGTACAGTTCCTGTCACATCACATCTCACCTGGCTTGGAAAATCAGTCTGTTCTCAAAGATGAATGATATCTGTTTGCTAAGCAATTCTTTAAGGAGTGCTGTGATAACTGTAAATGACAGCAACTATCAGTTTGCTCTGAATTAATTTTCCACTGATGTTAAAACCTCTATTCTTTGCCTCAGTTGGGGTAAAATAAGTAGGCAACCATACGTCATTTTCATATCACTTTATCACAGTATATCTCCTTCAAAAGGAAATTAAACACTTGCGTTCAATTTCACCTAAGTGAAATTGAAGGGTTACTCCCTACCTCACTCATTTTCTTCCTCCCCGTGGCAGCTTTGGCTTGTTGATGCTGACTGCCTGAGGGTTTATACACTTCATCTCCTCATCACTGGCTTCAGCAGGAGCTGCGGTCCCACGTTCCCTTTATACTTCTCACACCATCCAATACAACTACAGATGTTTCCATTATCCATATAAATGTCTAATCCTTTTCTGAACCCCACTAAGCTCTTGGCTTCACTGAACTCTTGAGGGAATTAATTCCACAGGTTAATTATGCATTTGTGTAAATACTTATTTTCTTTAATGGTTTTAATTTTGCTGCCTTTTGGTTTCATTATAAGTCCCCTGGTTCTTGTATTATATGAAAGGATAAGTGAAAGTGCCAGATTTACTCTCTGTATATGCAATTCATTATTTGTATATCTCCATCGTGTGCCCTCTTTATGTCCCCTCTCCACACTAAACCGTCCCAGAGTTTTAATTCTTTCTTCACACAGAAGCCATTCAAGCCATTTGCCATAATTAAAACAATTAATTTCAAGAAAAATCCCTACTGCTACGCAGAGAATTCAGAAAAGAATGAGAAATAAGTTGAAAGAATGACTAAGCTTTCTCCATCTACTGGGACTTCTTGCAAGCCTTACACTGCACACATTTCGTTACAGAAGCCAGCTGCTCTTAGGCTATCTGGCTAATAATATTTAAGTGTTTTAATAATCTGGTAAAGTGAAATTAATGTGTTTAATAAATTAAGAGTTTCTTCAGCAGCACTGCTGGGCTTAAATTCATGATTATAAGAATTTAAATTCATGACAGCAAAGAGCACTTACGTTCTTCCTAAACTTATGAGCCTGCTTTTCCTGTGAGCAGTAAATTGAGAAGACAAAAACTAAAAGAAGTAATTTCTTTTCCCTCAGTAATTTCTGGGACACAAAGAGCACTAAAAAACATATGACCACTGATACTGAGATAAAGACTTTTTGGAGATGAAATTTAGCCTATTTATATTTAAGAGCATCAACTTCTAATTAACATGTCAACAGAGAAGACTTGTCCAAGAAATAGATATGTTTAGATGCATATATGCATTTAGCTGAGAACATGGTATGGATGGCAGACTTTCTTTTACAAGAGACTTAACTAGAAGGAAAATTTTTAGTCCTTGTCATTTGTTGGGATGAATTCCCTACCAAATTGTAAACAATTGAGGTAGGATATGAATTACATGACATCCACAGAATCACACAATCTTAAGGGTTGGAAGGGACTGTCGGAGAAGGGAGACGCTGTCAGCAGGTGGTCGACAGCGAAACTCCTTTATTAGGTACAAGTACGTGGTTAAATACACTCCATAATCAGCTCATACATAGTGCAAAGTTGAGCTCCTAATTGGTGCATGTACAAAGGATCAGTCCCTCCTGCTTTTCCCATGCCTTTCTTACTGCAAAAACAACCTGTTATTGTATAATTGCAACAGTCAAAGATAGTGTGGCCTTGCCTCCCCAGCTACACCAGCTGTGTGCTATGATTAACACATTCCTCCTCAGTCAGCTGCAAAACATCTAGGTGCTTTTTCTCATGCAACCATTTTCCCACAAGGGACCTCAAAAGCTCATCCACTCCAACCCCCCTACCAGAGCAGGACCACCTACAATAGGTCACACAGGAACTCATCCAGATGGGCTTAGAATGTCTCCAGAGAAGGAGGCTCAACAACTCATTTGGGCAGCCCCTTCCAGTTCTCCTTCACCTCAAGTATGTTTTACACCAAATTTCCTCAGTGCATTTATTGGTATGTGTACGTTGCAACTCTGGATTCATCTGTTTTGTTATGTTGCCCGTTATATTATAAAAAAGAGAGTTACTGCAGCATTGTATAGTCTGTGTATCTCAGCCTTACATGTTGAGGATGGTGGCTATCCACAGGTTTAATAAAAGCTAGGTCTTGAATAAGAAAATAAGCAATGTTTTAGGATTTCTTCCATAAATTATGGCCCTTCTCAAAAACCTACTCATACCCGACTTTTTTTCTTCTGATCTGACCCATGACACAGTTGCCCAGTTCTTTCAGTAAGAAACTCTCCTGGCAGGTCAATCTTTAGTCCTTTTCCTGCTGTCATTAGGTCTCCCTTAGTCTTTTCTGTGTTCTTAAGAACAGATTCCTATCCCTGAAATTACATTCATGCAACTATTTGCTTTTTGACGATATGAAATAGTATTTAGCAAGATTAGTGAAAATAAACAGTGGCTTATCACAGGCAGTTCCAGAGAGGTGAGAGAATTTACATCCCTGCATATGGAAGAAGGCAGACAACCCAAACCAGAACGTTTCTGATTTCCACCACAATTCACTAAGTAAAAAGCCCAAAAATAAACCAACAGAAAACCATTTGCTGATCTTCCTTGATAAACACCATCAGTGAAGTCTAAACTCATGATACAAAGAGTTCCACTTTGCTTAATTAGTCTGGTAGCCAGGGAAAATCCCCAGAGGAATGCTTTGATACCTTTCTTTTATTACACCAAAAGGAAAGTCACATCTAAAAGATGAGTAATGCATGTTTATCAGGCTCAGCCACCTAACACTGTGCAGTACCCTGATGATTTGTTTTATTAAGCTAAGTTCTTAACCAAAGCTCTGTGGAGGGATTGGATGCACTCTTCATCTCAAGTTTATGAGAGGTCCTGAAGCTTCTAAACAGAGATCTATTTCAGCTGCATGATGTATTTATTTGCCTTGCTTTGTAACTTCTTTCTTACAAAACATAAAAGATAAACTAGAGTAGATTAGTTATCATTTACCTTGGGCTGAAAATAACTAAGGTCAACAAAACCACATGCTATACCGTCAAATATCCTTTTGAAACATTTAACATATAACAAGAGGTATGAAATGTATAACAAGAAGTTTGTTCACTGTTATTCACTTGCTTTACACCCAGCTGCACAAAGATCAGTGGTACTAAAAAGTCACTGTAGAGATCCATCTCTTTTCGTGGGTGACAAATAACACTCTTCAGGCTGTTCAAAGAGGATGTGAAACAGTCATAACTGTATCTTCTCTTCAAAGTATGTACCATTTTAATGAGCTTTCTCTGAAAGTCAATTCAGTGTAGAAAAGGAAAGAACCCAAGTCTCCAAAAGCAAATCTGCATATCTATCTGTTATCTAAGGTCTCTGTCACTGAAGTCAGACAAGAAATGAAGAATCTGCATTTTATAAACAGAATCTGATTTAATTGCATGCAGAAATCATGTGTTCATTTCCCTTTTATCCTGGCTGGGTTTTTTGGGTTTGTTTTTAAGAATGTAGGATAATTGGATGAAATGCTGGATCCTAGCTGTGGAAGCAGATTCTCCCTCCCTCACACAAGGTAGGATTGAGTCTCATCCCTGATGGGAAGCCAGCCTGAAGTACTCCACTGGGAGGTCAGCATTTCGTCTTGCACTTTGCTAAACAGTCAACTTTTCTCCTGCATGTTTTGATGACAATAGTCGTTTAGCTGTCCAGCCTCTCAATTCAAGCTGTAATAACCTTCTGGACAAAAAGTTTAATACCACTGCTCTTGCCAAAAATTTAATTGCATCCATTGATGCATCAGAAACAAAAGCGTTACCTAATGATTTTTTCCTTAACATTGGCTTTATCTTCCCTTCTTCACTGATTTCTCAAGGTTATTGGACTACAGGTACTACTGGCTGCTATATCAGCAGCTGCCCTTTAAGTCACTAATATTTCGACTATTCCTCTTGAGTACTGAAGCTCCTGAGCTAGGCAGCAATGAAACACTCTCAACTAGTTTCTGGTTTTGGGGGATGACTATTAAAATATTTCAGGTGGTTCCCACACCAAAATGGGCCCTAGCCATAGTTTCAGACTGTGTTAAGAAAATGAAGAAGACTACAACTGAACAGTTGACATGTGCATGAAGATAAGAGTATGCTTTCCTGGAAAATTAAACCCAACAAAGTGTAACAACTCTGATGTCAGTTGGGGACTAATAAGCAATGCATTTGGGCATATAACCAAATGAAACAATGCCAGCATACCTAAGGTTAGAAATCTTAAATCAAGTATTTCTCTTTTTTTGCAAACAGAGGCCCAGTGTAAAGTGCTGACCCATGAATATAACTCTAAAGTCTCAACTGAACCGAATATACCTTTCTGGTATTGCTGCGCTGTGCATTCTGGTTTGACACCAAAATGAGATGTGCAGATGTTTGTGTGTTAAAAGGCCTAGTTCTCTGAGAAAACTTCCTCAGTTCATCATTGTTGATAAAGATAAGAAAACTGATTAAGATACAGAATTGAGATTTGTAAGGAATACAGATGAGTTTGGAAAGAAACCAAAAAGCAGGTATACTTAATCATGAAGGTTTTGAGACCACTGTTACTAGTCTGTGGCTGCTTGAATCACATTGAGTATTTGAGCTATGAGATTGACTTCAAGTTTGTGTTTTGTGAGATCAGACAAGCAGTCATCAAGAACTTGACCTTCCCTGAACCCATGAATACTAACGCCACTGGTATGACATTTAAATAGATGAAATATGTCTCTGCTGTAAGCAAGAATTTTCCACTTATCCAGCATAGGCTGTCATAATGCTGAAGTGTCAAGGTCTGATCTGGATCATTCTCCAGCTGATGACAGAAGAGCAATTCCCTGCACAACATACAGTACACGAGCACTCTGTGTAGCTTACGCTTGGAACGCTCTATTTGCCATGTACTTTAACAAGATAAAAACCCCGGAGGCAGCTGTGTGTAAAACAATGCAATGGCCCCACAACAAACCTTAAAATAACATTGTCATTTCTGCCTTCCCTGAGAGTGGTGTCAGGCCAGTGACATGACTTTTAGGAAGACCACCTTGGAGTTCTCTTGTAGGCGGGACTACAGAACCATATTCGTAATCCCTGAGTTTTGCACTGCCAATGAAATTGCGATTTGCCCACTCACTCTCAACTCCCTCACTCACGTTTATGTTTTAAAAACAAAAATAAACATTTTTTTGGTAATACTAGAGAGCTTAAGTAGTTCTCAAGGAGCTTCTTTGAGAGTTGCACCTTTAAGAACTCTTCAGCAGCACCAGTCCACATCTGATTCCCAATTATAGCTGGTTTTGTTTTTCAGCATAATGCCGATTTTTTAAACATCAGAGTAATGTCTCATCCCAGGAAAATGTCACTAAGGCTTGCCCTTTCCTATTCACTTCCCTCTCCAATGAGCTCAGAATGTGCACAGGCAAACCCTTGTTGCTTCTGCCTACAAATCAATATTGACTGCATCAGAGAAAGAAAAGGAAGGAGAAACAGAGGATGAAATGAGGGACTGGAACACAGAAAGCAAAAAAAGCTCAATTCCTAATGACAATTCTCCTTCCTCAGCCTTGTTCTTTCAGGTGCAAGTGAACAATGACTACTAATGTCTTGGTTCTGTTGCCATAAGAACTTTTGCAAAGTAAGCATTGTGTTTTGTTATTCAGTTCAACTATACAATCCTTCCCGTGCTGTTCTACAGTTTGGGGCACTGACTTGCAGGGATCTCAAGCAGCATTTCAGATATACAGGAAGCATTCTTACCACTGCTTTTATAATTATTTTGCACTCCTTTACAGTTATATCCCAGTTGTAATTGGGGTGGAAAGGGGAGACAGGAGAGCAGATGCAGTGCAGAGGAAATGACCCAAACCAGTGAGAGGATCAGCAATGACTTGAGTTCCAAAAAACAACAATTCAAGTCAAAGGAAGGAATCCTTCTGTTCTCGCTCAGAAGATGATAGATTAAACTACATCCACAGATATTCATGAGATGTTGCAATGAATGGAACTATGTCAGTGTACTCGAGCTGAACTTCTAGTCCACAGAACACCCCTAAATGAAGTCCAAAGACCTCTGTCCAAAGGAATCTGTCACCCATAACCATCAACTAGGAGAGACTGACTACATTGTGAATAAGGATAGGGACTGTATCTGTTTGGCTAAAGGAAGCACTGACACTAATGGCCCTAACTAGCATAATTTCCACTCTGGTAGTTTCAACTGAGGTATTTAAAATGAGGATGAAGTTTTGTTTATTGTGAGAGTATATCCAGCTGCCTGTGAGCACAGGATACACAACTGAATCTTTTTGGAGTTGTGGTTCTGATGTCTTCTGAATATTCTTGTTACTCCTTCCTATCACTTTTCCTTTCGGTCCTCCTGGAACATTAATGGGATTCATCCCACAAATTTATGACCCACAGATGATTTCAAGCCATGAAATCTCATTGCTATTCTGTACAAATATATTGCTGAAGTCTAGACACAGCATAACTTTTGTGAACCTTCTCCATTTATTCTTATTTTGCTAAACCTTTACTATGCTACTTGAATTCCCATAATCTTGCAAACAATTCAGTCTATTCATCCTGTAAGAATAAAGGTTATTTTCTTACAAGAACCCAAAATATATGTGTATGTTCTCAGTTTAAAATAAGAGCTCAACCTATTCATTGTAAGATCATTTTGCTAAGTTGAAACTTCAGTAATTTCCTGCTTTTCTTTTAGGTCATTTACTCTTTTAAAAAATTAATAATTAACCTTTTTAAACTTCATACTCTTTTTTTCTGTATTCTGACTAATGTAAATCCCCAAACTCACAACTTATAATCTACATTTATTTAAATTGTTGGTTGTCTATTTTGCATTTCTCAAACCAATTATCCAAATGACCACCAAACTCCCTTTATCTTCTACTATCATTCCAGAATCAGCCTCGTTGTCAGCATTATCAGTACCAGTAATAATTAACATTACTCCTTCAAAAACTACCCTTGAACTCAAACAAGTACACTATAAACCACTGTAAGACAGTTTTTAATATACCTTTTTCCCCCTGTCCATTTCCTTCAGATACTCTTATCATCTCTGTTTTGTGCTTTAACAAATTGCAAATTCCCAGACATTAGAATATCATGATAAAATCTTAGCAGGAAAAAGTGATAAAATTTTGCTTGATTAATGCTAACAACAATTACCTTTTATTTGCTTTATTAATGTTTTTTTGCTGTGACTTTAACCCTGTTATGTTCCGAAAGGTAGCTGTTACAAATAAGTATCCCTATTAGCACAGCGCAGCTAAACCACTGAAATATTACACAGATCCAGTCCTTGTGTTCTGAAGTCTCATTTCTGGCTCCAATTCACTGCTTCAGACTGTTTCCTCACTAAATGTTGCAATCTCAGATATGCAAACACACACACATACGACAGACACAGAGACCCTGTGTGATGTAGGTAAAAAAGTATGTCATTACCACAATTCTCACATTGCCCTTTTGGCGTGTCCTAGGCAGAATCTTACATTTAAGATTGCAGGCCTGCATTTTCATCTTTTACATCTTCTGAATGAAAGTGAGAGCTCTGTGATCTAAGCAATTTTCTGTCCTTCCAGCACCAACAAGCCTCATTTCTGATACTGGCAAGCTTAACTTCTGTGCACAAGCCAGTGCTCATAAGGCAAAGCATCTAAATTCAGGATGAAAAAAGTAACTAAAAATGAATCTTGAAGTAGGAAACAATTTATAAGGATGCTGCAAGTATTAAGTGGTAAGTCATTTTCTGCATGAGGTAATTATCTTGTCTAAAATATTTCATGCTTACTCACTGAATCAATTCTTTCTTGGCCTATTATTGTCAGCACTGTAATGTAATGAGGAGTTCAAACTTCTGTGACCAAGGGCTCAAGAACCAAGTTGAATCGCTGCCTGAACCTGCTTCTAGTGTCTCAGAAGTCTTGCTAACCTAACAGTTTCAATACTGAGGATTTATCATCCTTGGTTTTTTTCCCCTTAATTTTGCAGAACACCTTTAATAAAAAATGCTCACGTTATCCAGTCAGTCAGCCTGTGCTGTATTCATGAAGGCATATGTACAATTTTGACATCAGAAAACCAGTTTCTCCCTGCTCCCAGTTTCATCACACCTGACACAGTTGCATCCTAGCTCTCACCTTTGCACATTAGCAGGGAGAATTGGAACACTTGTGTGTCTTTTGCTTTTCTGGCAGATAAACAAACAAACCACATGCTTTAATTTTTAATGAGTACCTCAAGGTTTTTCTATAAAAGAACTCTCAAGAATATTTAATAGCTGAGATAAGCACTCAATTAAGGTAAGAAGGTTGTAAATACCCAGATTTCTTGAATGCTGTCCCTGTGGATATTGCATTGATTATTCAGAAATAGTACTCATTGAAAAGAGAGGAAAGGAATAGATGGTACAGATGGTGAGGAAAAAGATGAGAGGGCAGTGAAGGATTTGTGCAGAAGCAATGAGGACAAGACAGAACTTTGCAGGTACAAGGCATTTTTTGAGGTTCTGTAGCCTATGTTGTTTCAATCACAAATCACCACGGAATCATAGAGTAGTAGGGGTTGGCAGGGACCTGTAGAGATCATCTAGTTCAACCCCCTGCCAAAGCAGCTCCACCTAGATCAGGTCACACAGGAATGTGTCCAGATGGTTTTTGAAGCCACCTCAAAAAAGAGCCTCCACACCCTCCCTGGGCAGCCTGGGCCAGGGATCCCTCACCTCAACACTGAAAATATTTGTCCTTATGTTGAAATGAAACTTTTTGTGTTACAGTTCTTTCCATCATCCCTTGTCCTGTCACTGGATACAACAGAAAAAAAGTGTTGCCCCCATCTCCTGACACCTACTATTTAGATATTTGTAACTATTAATGAAATCTCTCCCCAGTCTTCTCCAGGCTGAACAGCCCCAGGTCCCACAGTCTTTCCTTATAAGGAAGATGCTCAAGTCCCCTGATCATCTTGGTAGCTCTGTGCTGGCCTCTTTCCAGCAGTTCTCTGTCCCTGTTGAGCTGGGGAGCCCAGAACTGGACACAGGACTCTAGAGGAGGCCTCACCAGGGCAGATCCCCTCTGTCTTTAGTCAATAGTCACTTGCTTCCATGCATGGCAGAAAAGAAGTGTCTCTTTGGTACATAGTCAGAAATGAAGAGCGGCATCTGAAGACTTCTGAGTAGAAACAGGAAATTACAAGCTATTTTTAAACTTAATCTCTAGAAACTCAAAAGCAGTTCCTTTGGTGTAATCAATTATTGCAGCCAAATCTATCCATGTTTCTGGCATTAATACTGTAACTACACTAAGAAAATCTAACACTCAGGTCAACACACTAAAAAAGACACATTTGACAAATCTCAAAGGTCAGTGCAGCCTTCAGAGCAGCCAGTGCTGTGAAAAAAACCCCTCCTTTGTGCTTGTGATATTTTCTTATCATAAAGAACAACATTGCCCACAGAGACTGCCAGGACAGCGATCATCACATCAACACATCGATTCAGCAAAACACTGACGTAGATGTTTTAAGTCTGAAAGCAGTCCCAATCCCTACCATTCTATGATTCTTTATGTAAATGTTTTGATTTTTAGCTGTTTACATGTACCATCTAATGAATCATCTGGTAAGCTTGAGGAGCAAAACATTTTTCTGAAGGACAGTATTAGCAGGAAGGCACAACAAGCAAAATCAAGTGCTCTTAAGTCAACACCAACCATCGGCTGTGACAGCACGAAGACAATCTATGATTTTTTTAACTTCCTTAAATCCTAATTTGCTAACAAAAGTTAATTAATTGCCATAGAAGGCAATGATATCAATATTACACTGGTTAATATGTGTTGAGAGGAAAATATTTTCCAGAAGCAAATTCTTATTAGAGCCTGTGATGGGCAAATGACTTTAATGGGAGGAAACAAATCCTAAGCCAAAATATCCATTTAATCAGAAATTCCAGAGAGAGACTGCTACTTTTAACTCTGTATCTTTATATCTTTGGGTCAACATTCACTGTTGAGGTTGTCTCATCTCCTGCTGAGAATAAACCATAGATCATTAGAAGGAGTTTTTAAAAAGTTGAGAACATTGAGAAATGCCTCATTTTATATGATATGCAATGATGCAAGAGTTAGGCAAAATGCCAAAGCAGAAATGGAATAAAAATAGCCAACAATTTTTTAATCTACAGAGCCTTTTACCTCCATTACCAGCTGAACCATCTGTTCTGCAGTTGTTCAAGTCTGCAAAAATGAGAGTATATAAACTAAAATGTGTCTTTTAAAGCTGAGACAGTAATCCCGATAAAGGAGTTTCTTATACTTAAAAATTATAATCAACTTTCATTTTAACAATGCAACCAAAATAAGCATGTCAAACACGTTTAAGATGAAGATAAAATATCTGATGGCTAAACAGAGCTTCAGAGAAAGTCTGATTTTTCTTCAGTCCCCAATTACAGCACAGAAGGAACTTACAGCTGACCCTGTCCCACACATCCTGCCCGCTGCTGGGTCCTCACTCATCTGTGGTCCCTAACTCCACAGATAACTCTGCCTCACAGGACAGGGAAAGGCTACAGCACTAATCTTACTTACATCTTGAGACTTTATATTTACACTTCCCCAACATAAATGCCTTCAACAACCTTCCAAAAGCCATTTATTCCTTCTCTGCCTTGGTCTCCCTAGGCACTGAAGACTGCAAGCACTCGGCCAGCATGGATGACAACCATGAAAGTACCACACAAAGAAAAGATAGCTAATCCCCTTTGGGACTTTGAAGATGAGTAAAAAGTTCACATGGCTGGATCAGACCACATTCAGCCTCAAAATAATCCTTTTATTAGATCAATAGAAGCACTTTACAGGCAAAGATAGGGCTCAGTGATGTGTCACACAGCCATTAGCTGGTGCAGTGTCAGGGTGCTGCACAGAGATACCACAGGTGCCTACTACTCCAGATCTAGGAATGGATTTCACCTGAACATGAGGAATTGTATGCATCACCTTATGCAGCTGTTTACCTGTACTTTACACAGACTTGCTCACATATATTTCTAGTAGAGCTTTACGCCATGTGCCCAGAGCAGCTGCCATGGTGTTACATGGTGTTGCAGTGTTACTGCAACAACGATGGTTTGACACACTGCTTTACATACTCAGTGCCACCTTTATAGGCTTCTGAACACCAGACCAAATCTGGCCTGTGAGGCTTCCCATTTGAAGTTCCTGCTGACAGAACAGACTAGGCATTCACAGAAACATTACAATTTGGTAAACAAGATAAGTTGGGCCTAATCTACAGAGTACAGCTGATAACGTGTTCAGACTCCAAAGCAAGCTTAAAATATGTACCATGTTTTAAGAAACTGGTTCAGTAATCTGAAACCAAGAGAGTCTGTCATACAAAATGTATCTAATTTATTTTCTTGACCTAGCATAACTGACATAGATCATAGTTTTAATAGCTTTGCTGAAGCTCTTGGGCTATGCACTCTACATTTTCAAAGATGATGTAAATAGGACATTTGTGCTTGTTTGTTTCTGCTTTCCAACTAAAGCCAAAGGCATATCCCTAAGCTTAGGGAAAACAGGAAAGCTTTTTGGAGTAAAAGCGCAAACTAATGAAGGATAAAATCCAACTGGTACACCACTTTTCCCTTCATCTTCCATACTTCCTATCTATTTTCTTCTATCTTGCCATTAAATAACAGGAAAAGAATAGAGCTGTCCACCCTTAACAGAACAAACAGACAAGTCTTGTGTTAATCTGAGAAGCAACTGAAGTGTTTGCCAATCTATGCTGGTTTTCTTCCCCTTCTTTCCTCTTTCAGCACTGACACAAACAGTAACTTCCACACAGTTAAATCAACTTTCAAACTGGACTTTGAAATTCTCAAACCCAGCCAGTAAGACAGATAAAGCACATTCATGATGTGTGATATCATTTTGTCCATTGATTTTGTGGTAAGTCTGCAACAGACAGTCACTCTCCAGTTCCTAAAACCATCTTCCCTGGGATTTCATTTAATACAAATAATATACATTAACAATGCCTATTTTGCTTTTCTTCTGGGAGGATGCTCCATAACTCATTCATTATTTATGTGCTTTTAATATGCTGTAGATAGCTGCTATGCATATACTGGTTTCACCACTCTAAAATCTCTTCAAAAGAAATGCTGAAACCTTTCGTTTTCCTTTAAGGGATTTTTGGGTAGAATTAATAATACACATTAATAATTCAAATTTTCTTCTTGCCTGTTGGTGGATGAGCACTTTTCACAGTGGCTGAACAGTTTTCACACAGTATTACCAATCTGCATTAATAATGTAGGGTTTTTTCCCTCTTCTTTCCTGCTAGTTGATAGGCAGGTGGCTTATGAAATAATATGCTTTGATAAAAGGTAGTTCTGCTTTGCACTGAATCAAAATCAGGGGAGACTAGTAATGTGTTGTAAATATTCACTAAAGATAATATCTATCAATGAAGTATGGTCTTGTTAAGAGGAGCACTGAAAGTGAACACCTACCAAACACATCTTTCAAGGCTTTTCAGTACCAAGTATTAAATAATAGAAATGCTTACTCTCCTCCAGATCAGTGGTGGGAATTTCTATCACTGGTGGGAGTATAATTTGAAATCATTTCACATTCACAAGAGAGAAAAGAAGGGAAAAATCGGTGCAAATCATTACATTGCTCTTATTTGTTAACATTTTAAGAGGATCTGAAGGTCATATATAAAGCCTAAGAGATCCTGGGGACAGGAGGGGTCTTCCTGCAGAGAGGAGATTTACATTCAATCCAAGAGCATTCCAAGCCTTAAAATTCTTTATTTGTACTTCTCTCTACAGCTCTTTTCCATCCTTTTTCCCTCCAACTCCTTTTCATTTTTCCTGGTTTACAAGAAACCTGAAGTATTTCCTGTACTTAATGGTTTCCTGGATATTTTTTTTGTGTGGTGTTATAGGGCAGCATCTTGTTACAAAAGCATGTGATAGATTCAGGTATTGATCCTCTTTAAAGCTGGTTTATCAGATGGGAGACAGATTTTTACTTCCTAGCTACCTCAGGGCCCAAAGCTCTTTTAGTCCATTACCAGTTATGAACTTCAAGCTGTCCACTTGAAGAAGATATCAATACATCATCCCACATTTATAAAATACAGTAAGCTTAAATATTGTTTAATTGCATTACCTTGACAGTTGCTGAAAAAGCTCAAAATACCTGAATATATAAATGCAGTCATGCCAAAAGGACAAACAAGAAGAAAAAAGGACAAAAAAATAAAAAAAGAGAAGGAAATGGTTTTATCTACCTCTGCTGTTTAACTTGAATTTATTTTTAGTTAATGACAACAAACTCCCCAAAATCTGAGCACTGAGCAACACCACAAGCGTCATTGGGAACAGAGTTAAACACACTTTGGCTATCATTAATCACCGCAAAAGTGACAGAAGAAAAATGAGCTGGCTTGGTATATCTAATATATTAATTCTCCCTGAAGATTGGCTCAATGCATGAGCAAGCTAAAACAGGTAAAGTTTGGAAAAAAGAGAGGAATGTCAGTATGGGGCATTCTGTTAGTGGGAAGTAGTATGATTTTTCCTCAAAGAAAGTGACAAAAGGTAAAAAAAAAACCCTAAAGACTCTTTTTTTACCCATAGTGGAATAATTAAACTAAAAAATAGCTACACTATAGCAGCTTAACCCCATTTTCATAGTGGCTAAGCACATTTTTTTCCTCCAAATTCCTATGTTGTCTGCAAAGGATTGATTCATATTAGCTTGCTGGAGATCTGGATAACTTTCTCCCACACAGCTACTCCAAAGTTGAGACTTTTTGCTCACAAATGATTTCATTTTATTCCTGTTTATTTATGTTGATAAAAACAAATCTTATTTGCTGTTCTACATTTCTCCCCATTTCAGAAAACTACTCAAGATACTCTTTGGCTGCTGATGAACTAAAAGCAAGGTATGAAGAGAAAAACGATAAACAAACCTTTTTCTTTAATTCACACAAAATTCAAAGGTGATAATTTGAGATCTTAACTTAAGCTTCTTCTTTATTTCCTGATATGTTCTAGCAGTTATATGGCACATATGGAGCCTTTCCTAAAAATATCAAATGGAGACCTACTTGTAAAACTGGTGACTTTGTTGACACCATAAAGAAACATTACTGTGAGACTTCAGAAATTCAAAAATAGTGACACTGAATGTTTACCATCCACACCAAAGTTGACCCAAGGGCACAATGGAAAACAAAAACCAAACCAAAAAAGCTAAACACAATCTCAGGATTGCATTCTGTCTGCTGGAAAGTTTTAGTCATTTAGTAGAAGTTTTTATATAGTGTTCTTTTACTGTAACAGATCATCAAATGATGAGCTCCTGGCAAAAATCAGGAGATGGATAAACTGTATAAGACTCACAGGCTGTTCTGTCCCAAGTTATTAATGTAATCCATCTGCAGCTCAAATCTTCTTTTCCCAGCCTGTTTTTTAGCCTGCTGCAGGTTACAGAAAGTATTTTACTGCTCCACAAAACCTGCTAAACATGGAGTGAGAAAACTAGGGGTAGCAATGTATTACAAACCCACAAGCAATAAAAACATTCAAATTATTAACATTAGGAAAAAAACTTAGGGAACAGTTGTAGCTACACCTTCAGATTTGTGCACCTTGTGCTGTACTGCTGCTGTCATCTTCTGGCACTGTTAGAGAGCAGGCAATTTACTGATTTATTTGGGATAGCATCTGTTGGCTACTTAAGGCATGGCAATGACAACAACTGTTTGGTGGGAAGAAGGCAGAATAAAGAGCTTCAGACAACGTCAGGAGATAAACACCGTTCATTCTGGCACTGAAACAGAAGTGGTGATTGGAACACACCGAGTGAAATATTTGGCAAACGACGTGGGATGACGTTTTTAGTTATTAGGAAAAGCAAATTAAGTCACACTGAAGTTACAAACAGTCGTGTGAAAAAGTAATAAAGGAATGATAGCAAAAGTGTTAAAGATGCACTGTGGACTCCATATGACTTCAGTAGCACCTACATTTTACAGCCCAATGCATTAAGAAAGACAGCTACTTCAAGGTTGATTTACAGCAAGCCTACAGCCCATCTGCTTTGGAGAGCCAAGACACTAAAGATAATTTCAAAATAAAAGAGAAAGATAAACATTGATCAGAGACATAGTTGTCTCTTTTAATCTGAGGAAAATTTTTTTGCATTTCATCTGCTAAATGGTAAAAAGAGAAGAATAGATGAAAGAATTTATTAATTTAGCTCCAAAAATATTTAAGCTGTCAGATCAGTAATCAAAAGGAGAAAAAAAAACCAGCTTTACCAAGATTAATTTCATGGTTATTGAGTAAAACTCTGTAGTTTCTCTTCAGGTGAAAGAAAAACGTGACCCATTATGCTAGCGGCTGCACTAGGGTTTTCTGAGAACCACACTCGTTCAGAATTACACTGTCCTCAGGGATAGCTTGAGAACTCCTGTGTCTCAAATACATCTCTCTGAATCATAATTTTCTTCCTGTTGATTTGATACTAAGGGAAAAAGGTAATAAATCTGGTGTCAGGATTCTTTGTTTCTACAAATCATTTTAGTCACAAAATGCTGACGCAATCCAGCAAACACTTTTTGCAAGAATGACATTTCTGACAAACTTCTCAGACTTTTTTTCTGGAAAATAACATTTCAATTTGGAAATCACACTAATTATAGCAACCATGAGAGTATAAAAAAGTGAATGGTAATGTTCTTGGACAACTGAAGCAAGAAAATCACATGACTTGACAAGATTTATTTAGTTTGCAATCTCAAGGGTTTTTTTCACACAGAGTCACAGAATGGTAGGGATGGAAGGGATCTCCAGAGATCATCCAGTCCAACCCCCCCGCAGAAGCAGGTTCACCTAGATAAGGTGACATAGGAACATGTACAGGCAGGTCTTGAAGACCTCCAAGGAAGGAAACTCCACAATCACTCTGGGCAGCCTGTGTCAGGGCTCCCTCACTCTTCTCACAGTAAAATAGCATTTTCTTATATTTAAGTGGAAGTTTTTGTGTTCCAACTTCATTCCATTACCCCTTGTCCCTTAAGATTTCAGTCTTTCATTTTGATTTGAAGAACCATTTGAGGTTTGTTACTGATTTCTGTGTCCAGGAGGTGGTAATTCCAGGAAATTCAAAGAAACTATATTGTAGTGGATGAGAGAGATTTGCTGAAAAGAAGTCCTTATTGCAGTGAGCTGGAGAGGTTTCTCAGGCAAAAGAGATCAGTGACAAAGGTCCACTGGCTTTAGCACATGTGGGTTTCCAGGCTAAATGTATGTTCTACATGTTGTAACATACTAGTTAGAAACTTTACAGAGTGAAACTGCTTTAGTCATAGAATGGTAGGTGTTGGAAGGGACCTTTAGAGGTCATCTAGTCATGTCAGAACTGTATCAGATTACATTTCAGTTCTTTATTTCTACGGACAGATGAGTCATGTTTTTCTTTATTCCCATGCAATGGAAAGGACTGTGTCAGCTGCCCAGATTATATGCAACACTGGTTTAAGATACAGATTGTGAAACTTACTGTGGTCAAACCTCAGATTAAAATTGTCATCAGCTTCTAAGGCTCAGCCTTTAACTGAACCACAGAAATTTCTTTTTCTGTTTTTTCTTCAATAAATTGTTTTGCTGACAACACAGAATGATATGACATTGGTGTTTTTAATCAGTAGCAGAACCCATCTTATCCTATGCGTCCCCTTTTTGGCTACAAGATTAGATTTTAATTCTCAGAAATATAAAACTGCATGGTTTTGAACTATTGTTTACCTTAATATGCTTTTAAAGGCAGATGGATGACTGCAATTTAGCCCTGGACCTTAACTTTCCTATCTGTGATAAGGCTATTGTGGATCCTGGACAGAGGCCCAGGTTCATCTAATGAAGAACAGACATACAAAAACTGATTTGAATAAAATTACAGTTCTCCAGCCTAAATACCTGTTATATACAATCTCAAGGTCTTACCACTGCAAAATAAATATGCAGAAATTTCAAGTTGCACCAGGGGAGGTTCAGCCTGGATCTGAGGAGGAATTTCTTTGCTAACCGGGTTGTCAGGCATTAGAAAAGCTGCCGACGGGAGGTGCTGGAGTCACTGTCCCTGGAGGGGTTTCAGGGGCAGGTGGATGTTGCACTGAGGGAAATGGGCGGGTGGTCGATAGGGCTGGAACAAAGGCTGGGCTCCATGAGCGTAAAGGTCTCTTCCAGCTGAAATGATTCTGTGATTGTATATAGTTAATGCTTTTTCTTCTTATTTAACATTATAATGATCTAAATATACAAATGGAAGATCAGTTTCATGCTCTTTGAACTGAGAGACCAAACACGAGAGCTCTACACCGCTATCCTCAAATTATGAACCTTGCAGATTTGAGTGTCACTCGACATAGGAACACTAATGCAGCTACTGTTGGTGATGGAAAAGAAGCAGCTCACAGGAGGAGCTCGGCACTATAAAATGCTTAATAACAAGAAAGGCTTATAAATCATCACTCATAGTTATCAAATCACTGTAAAAACATTGGCTTAAAGAGAACTAATTATACGTTAGTTTAACCTTTTGGCACTTCACAAATATTTATCTTCTTTGGTATTTCATGTTACTCCTTTTATTCATTAGCTATTTCCCAACTTTGAGAAGGCCATATATGCACCTTTGCCAATCAAGAAATACATTTGAAAAATTGCTCACTAGAAAAGATTTTTGCCTAAAGTGAGATTAGTCACATTGCAAGTTATTTATTTGTCTTCATAACCAGAGAGGAACAATCACTTTATCGTCAGTCATGCTTACAAGGAGTTTCTTTGAAGAGCTGAGACTGAAGGAAAACCACTTTGTTTTAATAAGGTCATAATGCTTATGAAATAATTTGCATATTAAAGGTTAAATTCTTTATACAGTAAAAATATTATGGTTATCCCTGATGAAAAAGTATAAACAAGGATTTCAAGAGTGATAAACAGAACACATCTATGTGTATTTTTTGATACTTGTAATTCTTTACCCCTACTTCATATTCACATCCACTCAACCACTGCTTTAAATTAAGCATCACTTATTGCTTCCCATTTGTTTCTAATAGATGTATCTATAGGTAGAGCAATTACTTAAGAAAGTAACAAAGCTTTGCCACAGACTACAAGTGCAATCATCAGCACAGGATGTTCATTAGAGAGAGAGCGGACAGGTGATGACAGGGTGTTAAGATTGCTTCTATTCACAAATTCACTAAAATAGAGAATTTAAAAGATCATTATCTGTGATTCTATGATTAGACAGTCTGATACAGATTCCAAGTCTAAGTCCTCCAAGGTTTTTCCATGAGAGCATGGAAAGAAATTTGCCTGACAAAGTGCTGTCCTTAAGTCTCAAGGTACCTCTCTCTGCCCTTTTTCCTATCTCAGCAAAGACAAATGCATTCTTCTCCTTCTATCATTATTTCCATCTATCTGTACTGAACTCTGTAGTAAGGAAAATGTGAAAAACAGATTCTGATGACTTCACAAGTCACCTGCAATAGAGACTTTCACACACAGAAAGAAAACATCAGAACATGATCTGTCAATATCTTCCATTTACAGTGCACTTAAGGATAACTTAAAATAAGATTTTGGAGTATGACTTTTCAAAATATTTTCCCTCTTAAGACTGTTATTGACTAATATATCAAATAATACAGTTCCCTTAATGATGCATCAGTGCAATACATCAGTACAAAAGCACTACCATCCTGATGATCTATTACTCCCTAACATGGTAGCAGTTGGCAAGAGCTTCCGCTGAATCAGATGATGCAAGTTTTGTCCTGTTTGTTTAAAGGATGTAGTTAAGAATAAAGGGAAAGAGACATTTACAGACTGAGAAAGCAAGAAGTTATTAATTTTAGTAATAGATAACCGATACCTGTGGTAGCTTGCTCTGGAAAGCCAGATCAGAATCACAGAATCATAGAATGGTAGGGGTTGGAAGGGACCTTTAGAGATCATCTAGATATGACTTTTCAAGTTTCCAATACTTCCTAAAAAGCTCCTTTCCTGTGTTGACTGAAGCAGTGTGCTCTTCAAGCAGCTCCTACCCATCCACCAGCCTGCTGGTGACCGTTTCTATTTCCTTCATAGCGTGAAGTCTATCCATGCACTAAGCTGTGCCATTCTGCCCTCATCTCTGCGAGTTTACTTGGATTCTCTGTTTCTATATTCCCTGTCTACATTAACCGTGGTGGTATCATTTATTTTAACACCATGAAGTCCAGAAGTGTAACATTAACTGAAAGCTATACATCATTTTCACATTTCCATACGTGGACAATAGATGCTGCTGTGAAACACTTTTAGTCTGAAGTGATGATCAGCTATAAAAAACTCAGATTCCAGAGACAGATGAAGTTGCATACTATGTGCACTGGGAAAAGGATATAAAGATAGGTAAGATTTGAGGATTTAGGACTTATTGAGGCACTTAACAGATAGAAGAGGTTCTGGAGGCAAAGGAAAAACAAAAGGTTAGGCAGCATTACAACAACTCTTTTCAAGCAGCTTGTTTTGATGTGAACCACAGCTGACTACATGGGATGATGTTTATAGAAAAATCCATTTGTAACACCAATAGCTTCATGGTTGAATGAATGAAAAGGTTTTTTCTGTGCTTAAACAACACTAGGATATAGTACAATGTAACAGAGAACCTGAGTTCTGCAAATGCCTTTAAAATAGAAAAAGAAAAGAAGAAGAGCACAAGGGGCAACAACCTTTGCTATGATAGTCTTTTTGATTTCTAGATTTTCATTTTGTTTACTGCTATGGAAAATTATCCTCTGCCAAATTTTATAGCTGTGGTATCCATGAATCAGAAATGTAGGCTTATTGGAAACTGTCAAGCACAGCATGGAAGATTTGGATTTCATTCAAAAAGCAATCTAATCATAGAGCTCAGATAAAAAGCCAAAAACACTAGATTAAAAGATAGGCACATCCAATGATGAGCACGAGTTAGCTGGATGTCTCAATTGAAAATAAAGACCTAAAATCCTATTCTGGAGCTAGAGGTGGGGCAGAGATATTTTACTGAACATGCACCCAATACAAGGAAACAAAGCAAAAAACCAATCCACGTCACGTATGCCATGAAGACAGCTGATACTTGTCTCTGGATGCTGATAAAACAACACTTACTCAGAAGCCTAAGCCACAATCAAAGTTGGGAGACAACACAACTAGTGACTGCAAGCATAGCATGAAGAAGAAAAAAGCTAAATAATAAAGGCCTGGTGTTGTCATACAGTATGTTTCACAGTTCTCCTCATTTGTTCCATCCCCTATTGTTAGCATATCATATTGAACCTTGTCAGAGGACAGAAATATCAGACTTAAGAGTCCCAAAGCAAGAGCTGAGGTTTAGGTCTTTATTTCTCATACTGAAATAAATTTTGTCTGCAAGTATCTTATATTATACAAAAAAAGAAAAAAAAAAATTAAAAGAAAGAGTTCATCCTTACCCAAATCCTACATTGCCTTTCTGTCTTTCCTTCCTGCTTTTTGGCACTCCCATTACTGCTGATCATTGCTAACTCTCCAGAAAGGACTGCTGCATTGCTCAGGAAAAGACATTGATCTCCTGTAATTTAAATGAATTAGTGCTCTTTAAATTTTTTAAAAGACATATCAAGGTTACTAATTGGAACAGTGTATTTATCAAATCAATTCCAAGGTGTCTGCAAGCACTTCATGATCTCAGTTCGAGAAACACGTATTGGTGTTTAGTGAGACTGTGTTTTCCTATTGATGGAGAACAGTAATTTTGGAGCAGTACTCTGAGCAGAAATTTATTCAAGTCATTGCAAAGACTCATTAAATAGAGTCTTCATAGTCTGACAGGATGAATAAATAGAGGCTCTCAGCATAAAACTTAAAACATATAAGATGAAGAAATAAACCAGAAGATGCAATTCATTTTTTTAACCATTTCTAGTGACAGTGAGCTTGGATGTTAAAACTGCATCTTTCTCCTTTACTAGTAGTTTCTGGATTATATGTAAAACAATCTGTGGCCTTTTTACTGAAACAGGCAGTTTCTAGAAGACAAAGTAAGGAGTGAATACCTATTCTTCAAGCACAAGTTATTTCCATTCCATACAAAAGACAACAGTAAGTGGAACAGTGTCTATCAGTTCTAAATTATATTTTGTTTTGAGGATATGAAGACTCATAAACATTGTTAATAGGGAATTTTCAGAGCACCTGCTGGAGCAAACAAGCAGTCTATAGAAATGTTTATCTGATAATTCAGAGTGACTGTGGGGGAGCTGCTATCCCAGCTTTAGTAGGTGAGTCAGCATTTATGCTGTACCTGAGCACCAGAAAGATTATATTTTGCCCAGGCTAAAAAAAGGTACTGAGGTATAACTAAATCTTATTTTACCCATGTTACCTAGTAATCCTTACTTTTGTGTCTAAAAAGTGACTTGACTCAGGGGCAGTGGTGTAACACGGTTCCCATTTATGCTGATAGACTAAATCACATAATCCATTTCAAGTGAAGACAGGGCTCTAACTGGATTTTATACTACAGAAGAACCCCAAATCTTAAGAAAGAAATCAGTGTTTGAAGAGAAAAATGTGTGAACACAAATGAAGAACCACATCACTTGATGAATGGCATAGATTTACTGGTGGGAAATATATATATATATTCTCCAGGCCATGTAGTTTGGAATTTGAAATGGAAAAAAAAGGTAGTGGGCCATCAGATGAGTTCTATTTGTACTTTTAAAAAAGCTGGATATGCTATGCAAGTATAAAGTAAAAAAATGTTAACTTCCATGCATGGACAAATTAAAATCATGCTGTATTTCTGCAAGGCCAGAGGTCCTGGCAAACAACAATAAGGGAAAATAAGCATCTACAGGAAAGCTACTGGGTCAGCATGTTGGAATTAGCTGGTATAAAAACAAGGTTAGATGAGTGTTCCCTCTTCAGAACAACTACTTTTAACAATACTACAAAAATGGTAGAATACCACAGGATCATCAGATACTTGGTGATTGAGTAGATTTGGTTGATGGGTGGATACAGACAGTTCAGTGTTGGCAAAAGCAAGGCAATAATCTGAGTATCAAAAATAAATATGGAAAACATTGTTGAATACAGGAATCACACGGGACATCTTGTGGTGATTGCAAATAATAAAACCATCTGTCCACTAGTAAGAAGCACTACATTGAACAAACACAGGAATGAAGCATAAATCACAGAAAGGCATCCTGGCAGTGAGAAAGATGCTCCTGGAAGCTGATCTGGAAAATTATGGGCAATTCTGATTACCACATAAAGTCACTACAGAAATCAAGCAGGTGCAGGTCAGAGCTATCAATTCACGATGAATTTAGAGGAGTTTTAGTTGTGCAGAGAGCATTTGCCAGACTTCAAGTCTTTCTCTTTCAATCTTAGAACAATGGAACCTAAGTGAGATTTTTTTGCCAGTCTTTATGAGACCTTGATGCCAGCAGGAATTTTCAAAAGCAATCAATTAGTTCTATGCATCTCAAAAGATGACGGGCAAGAGCAGAAAGGAACAGTGTTCAGAAATAAAGAAGTGCCTTTACACAGAGATCTATATAGAGATCTTTCTCCCAATTTATTAAGACAACAATTCCAACAGTATTCTCATCTCAAAACTGTACAGCACCACACATGGAGATAGGCATGTAGAGATATTGGTTACCAGAAACAAACAGATTCCCAGGGATTAAACTTACTTTATTTTAAAAAAGAAGCTTATAGAGAAAGAAATTCAGAGCTGGATCTTCCTCTACTGCAGACTCTCTCTATTTTGAGTAAGTCATAAAGAGCTGTAACAGTGTTCACCTCTCTAATGTGCTCTGGCTGACAGGCCATGAGTAGTTGGATGATGGAAAATGGAAGAATACAAACCATGGCAGTCTTTATTCTCTGTTTCACATAGTAGACTAATAAATGATAGGACTGGGATGAAATTTGACAGAGATAAGGATTACAGTGTCTGCATTCTGAATAGGATACATTTTATACAAGATTCCCTCCAAATCTTCTTAAACTTTAATGGGACAAGGGAACTTCTGTGCATGTGCTACTGCTACAAGCTTCAAGTTTATTTCTTCTCAGGTTTTCTGGGATTTTAAGGTTGCATCACTGATTTCTTTCAATTTATTGCTGCATTCTATTCCCAGGAAGGGTTGTGGCCTTGGAGCTGATTATCTCTGGTAAGAACACTTAATCAATTTTACCCATCCCATTTGAAGCTTGGTTTCATCCACGTGCTTAGTGATGACTTCACAGTTTTAATAATACATACAGAATAAAAAGTAGGATGCATAGCTATAAAAAGAAGCCACAAAATAAATTAGGTGAAAAAGATAAGTAAATGCTGCTTATTCTTGCTTGTTTGACTTAGCCACTACTCAGAAGATGGAACAGCTGAAAGCACTTTACAGAAGCCAGCTGATAATTGAAGGAAAGATGCATCTTTTCCTCTTTATTTCTGCTAGTGTGGGTATTTTTATTACTAATACTATCCCTGTCAAAGTACATAGATGCTATTGTAAAGAATTAACAACAATGTAATGATTATGCTATGATAAATAAGTATTTCTAAATCTGTATAGTTAAAGTAAAACACAGTAGCATGCAACTTTCCAATTACAATTGACTAAATTGCAGCATTTTGACTGATTTCCAAGAAACTGACTTTTGTCAGAGGAAAGAGGTGATTCATGTTCCTAGTAAACAGAATAGATAGGAGGATTCAAGAAGCCTATAAGGATATTAAAACTGGCCTGGGCACCTCCTAACAGGAACACAGAGAAGTTTTCACGCATTCTCCATCTCTTCTGGAGATGAAATGCGTGATATACATATATATATACACACACACATGGACATGTAAACACTTCTTGTTTTGTTTGGATTATTTTCTGCAACACAGTAAGCATCAATTTCCATACACTAATAAAAAAACCCAGCAGTATTACAAGTTTCTACTCTAGATCATATTTAATTTCTTTGAGAATTTTGACATAGGTAGAGTGATTTTTAATGATTCAGGATAATTCACACATTGTATCAGAAGTAAAAACACTTCTAAATCTGCAGAAGACTTCACTCTACCTACTCACTTCATAGTTAAATATGAAACTTGAAAAGCTTGCATTTTGCCTGCTTTTTAAGTTTATTGTAAATAATCCCAGATGCAATTCACAAGCCTGTCAATTACCACCAAGAGTGACCTGGAAATTTGATCTTTCAAGAGAAGTTCACAAGATTTCTGCTTTACAAAACAAAAATTAATGTGAGTGATAAATATACTTAAGAGGCACAGCTTCAAAACACAACATTGACAGGAAAGTTAAGAAGAAAAGTTTTAAAAAGGATCACGTGACTTTCAGTTCTCATTTCTTGCTTGATTATAAAGTGCTTGAATCTCAAGACAGCCTTGGAGTGAATGAATTTCCTGTTTCAAGTAAATTCACTCATTCAGAATATACAAAAAGATGGTAAATGCTATTGTTCCTATTAGAAGAGTCTCTTGGTTCTCTAGAGATGGATTTGAGCTCTGTGGGACCCCTTCTGTAACCTGTCTGGCTGTAAGTAACACTTTACTGAAGATTATAATGCAATTTAGAAAATGCCACCATAACTCTCCTCCCTGAAACATTCAAGTATAAAGGTGTATAGAATTCCTCCACACTCATTCCACAGGATTCTTTCAAAACACAGAGATTACAGGGCAATAAACTTGTGGACTTCTAAGTTTGGCAGAGAAAGCAAAAAAACATATGAAAATACAAAAAAAATAGTCATAAAGTTACAGTAACCCATAAATATGGAAACCCTTAAACAATGCACAATGTTCAGCTCTGACTTTTTTGGAATATAATGAATGAGCATTCTCTGCCTAAGTTCAGCATGCCATGACCTCCTTATTTGTACTCAACAAGGCAATGTCTTGGCAGGCACTGTGTGTCTGGCCAGAGTTATGTCAAGAAATGCTGTCATAGTGGGATACCCACTAGAGATGAGTCTGTGGATTTACTGCAAAGTCAAGCAAGTAACACAGCCCTGCTATAACAAGCATTAAAATTTTGCTCCAGACTCAGGTAGCAAGACATAGTGACTTTTACAATCTCTGGTAAGAAGACATGAGGGTAGATATAGAAAAGAAAGAACTGAATGTTTGAGGAAGGAAAATATGTCATACAGAAAGTGCTAGAAGGTGCTTGACCCAACCAATAAAAAAATTATAGAGCTGTAAAAGAAAAGTCTGTAAGTTTAGAAAATATGGAGTATTGATATGAATGCATTGAGGCCGGAACAATTCAAAGGTGGTGTCAACACTGATTTTTCACCTATTTTCTTCACTCTTTACAATGGAAAGAGTGAATTTTAGTGTTGGTCTTTTTGAAGGCATACTCCCCAAGCAGTCTTACATGTAAGAACTGTTTAGTAACCCTCCAATCCCACGTTTCTTTTCAAAGAGCAAGAAGTATTTGAATGAGAAAGACTGAAGGGAATGTGAACATCAGAATCTGGTCTTCTACAATCCTTTAAAATCATTAAAAAATAAAAACTCTGAATCTAAATGCTAACTTTGTACTGCGTGACCTCCTCACTGTACACATAAGCTATAACCTAACCTTACATTAATAATGAAATCAGACAATTTTATACCTTTTCAATAATGTATGTCAAGTATATTTGGGGTTAGGAAGGACAGTATTCATTTATCGATCATGATGCATTATCTCCAGACTGGAAAGTTCTAAACAGCTTTCATCTCCTGTGCAATTCTAAATAATTCAGAATGTAATTTCAGTTGAGGTATTTGTATTGTTTTCTGATTACATTTGTATTTTTCTAATCGAAAGAAAAGCTGACAGATCTATAGTAAAGGGTCAAATGTCCATCTCTTATTGCTCAAAAAATCCCAAAGAAATCATCTTGAAAAGACCCACGAGTGAGGATACTGCCATCTACTTCTTAATTTTCAGAACACTGACCTCTGTGGCCAAACTGTGTTTGCAACACTGTGTTTGTACAGTGTTACATGTATATTTAATAATGATTATAATAACAGTAGCAAATAACTTTGAGTTCTTGTTAAAAGGACACATTCATATTATAATTTCTTTAAAGTTATTTGTTCATTTTGCCTGAAGATTGGAACAGTTCACTCTTGTCAATTCTCAGCACGAAACCAGAAATTTTCTTCAGGTTTCTAAGTTGAAAGGTAAATTTAAATATGTAAGAAATGAAATTACCAATTTGTACTGCAGATCTGCATTCCCTACAAAGGTGAATTCCTGAGTAAGGCACTGACAAACTATGCAGTGTAGAGATTTACAGGCTTATCTATGGAATATTTTAATATTAATGAATTTCCAGCAAGGTTAGATTTTTATTTCCTCTATTATTAGCAGGGGGGGAGAAGAAAGGATGAGAACAAACAGATGCCATGATGACACTGCAACATAAGACAGAAAAAGACAAGTGAAATAAACAGTGTCAGTGAGAAGTTATCAGGAGCACTGTACAGTTTCTAAGGCATTTGAATGGTCAATTCAAGAGCTAATCATAAAGAGACAACCACAGGATTGTACAGATTAGTAGTCAAGGATTATATCTGGTTCTAGGGAGAAAAAATGTGCTACGTGAAACAAATTAAGAGTATGTTTTCATCATTACAATCAGAGAAGGCATGAGGACAAATTCCAAAATCATACATCAGTGGATGCAAATTAATTACCTTATGATAAATAATGGTCTCCTTTAACACAGTTTTTGTCCTAGAAGTTTGGCTATCAGCCCTGCTTCCATCTTCTACAGACAAAGTCTGTTTTACAGGACATGTTAATTGCTATGTAAATCTCAGGAAAGCTTAAGTAGTCTTTATCTATCTAGCGGTGCAATGATCAGGGTGAAAATAACTTCTCATTGGCAATAAAGCCAAATGACCTCTATGTGCTGACCCGCCTGGCATGGAGCCTACAACTTCCAGAAGATGCTTTTGTGAGACCACAAGAAACTCTGGAAGCAGAGGAATCACATACACCCCTCACACAGCAGTACCTCCAGAACAACACTTACAGCATCCTCCTCTTCTACTGATGGCATGTTGCTGAAGCACTGCCCACACCTGGGTGGCCCTTTTCCCACAGGAGAGAGGAGATCTGGACCATATACGGTTTTTTCAGGTGTAAAAGGAACCTGTGCCTGTTGCATACTTTGCAGAGCCAGCTCTGTTGGCTGGTGCAGACACCCAGAGGCAGGTAAGCAGGGGAGATAGTTTTAACATTCCAGCCTGAGAGGAGGACAGGCCCTGAACCAAGACTGAGACATTTTGGAGACTTGGCAACAACAAAGCTTTGGCCCTCAAGGAGCAAGGAAAAAGATCAGAGAAGTATCTAACGTTAACCAAAAGATAAGGCAAAGGACTTCAACTTATGCAGCCATTCAAGTCAAGTTCCAGGTGCTCAACTTCAGTTGGATTTATGCTTAGAGAGAATGGAGACAGTGGTATTTCTCTGCTTTTCTATCTGCAGTCCTCATTTCCAAAGAGTAGTAAAGGGACTTTGGTCCTACAAAACATAAATATTGGCAAATAACATCCAGTTATACTTTCAACAAAAACATTACTTACTTTCTTGAGTGACTTTCCAAACCCATTGTTGCAATTTTTCTGGTTTCACAGGACAAGGAAATAACTTATATCACTTCGACCCACTATATAATACTACAGTAATGTATAACTCCTTCTTCAATACGATGTAGCACTCATAAATAAGGTGAAATATTAACTCTGAACATTGCACAGTGGGTTTGACTTTCCTCTTCAGTATTGATTTTGCATCATTTTAATAAGCGAGACCGAACTCTGAATCCTACTTTATGGTAAATGACATTTAATAATGTAAAATCTATCCCACGCTCATGAACTTTTCACAGCTCTCATTGACTTCAGAGGGTGCTTCTGAAGGCAGAGACTTTGCAGGATCAAGGCCATTGCAAAGCATGTGTTGTCACAGAAAATATGTAAAATAATTCAGAGAAGAAATGGAGAGGAAAGACAGAAATGCGAGCTACGAAGCAAACGGATTTGGCATGGCACGGATAACAAGCAAGAGATGAAACAGCTTGTAATGTAATCTATGTTTAGTGAATGCAAGATAGTTCCACAGGACAAACAGTTGTCAGTGGGGTCTAATAGGCATCAGGTAATATCCAGTGCTAGGAGCTACCCTGTTGAGTGTGTTAGGAGTTTTCTTTAACATGCATGAAGGTCTTCTTGCCAAGATTGGATGCTTTACTGGATTTATGTAGAGCTTCAGGTTCTCCCTTATTCTCCACTCTCTCCTTTCAAGCAACAGAGTAGATGGGCAAAAAAAAAAAAATCTGTGCAATCCATTCAAGGGCAGTACAGAGAGCCAAGGAGGAAAAGAAAAGAAAAATGCTGGTGTGCAAAATCTGGCAGGTGGTAAGCACACAGTAGATTTCTGTAACTGCTATAAAGCACAAAAGGAAGTAATCATGATATGCAACGCTGCTGTACAATGAAATACAATAAGCAGGATGACTTGCTCCAATAGAAAGGCTCCGTGATTTGGGATACACTCAACTAAGTAGAACGTTCTCAGATATAATCATCTTTATAGATGTTAATTGCATCATTTCTTCTGAAGCAATATTTACAAAGAACCATAAACACACAATAAGTCAGGTTTTCAATTGCCCATGTGTATGCCACCAGTCAACATCATTTTTAAGAAACAAGTCCAAGTTTGTAAACTTATTTTGCCACTGATGACACGTGCAGAAGGACTGGGATCAGCATGATGACAGCCTACACACAAAACACCGTTTGATTCATTTCTCACTCAGTGCCTGGCCCTCACAGGCTGAAGATGAATGAAGTAATCACACTTTAAGAGCTTTGCAGTCTAAAAGGAAATAATTTGAAGAGCATGAATTAGCAGTTACAAAACATATAACTGCCCTACCCCACTGTGTCTCACTATTTACAACAACTTCAAAAACTACCAAAGATGTTTAAAATGGATCATAACGTTTCCTTCTGGAAGCTCTAGTTCTCTTGTAGTTTTTATGGGTTTGTTCATTAATGTGTCAGAAATTTAAAATGAAAAATGCCTCTGCAATTTACAGGATGAAGAAATGAGAGCAATCTGCTCTAAAGAAAAAAAAAAATCTGGTCTTTGTTAAAGGCACTGGAAAGATCCTTCTTCACCATATTGCCTTCATGAACATGAGCCACCTCTGTTCTTCAGCTCTGCTTGACAGCATTTGGATGCCCTGAGTACCAGCTTGGTCAGATTCCAAGTTACAAATGATGTATGGCATCTTCATCTCAAGGATGATTCAGACTACAATTTGGGCTTGTATTTTCATATTAAGATAACCAAACTAATAGCAATATCCATGAAGCTATCTTTCTCACAGCCCCATACAGCCCTCATCTGATGGGAGAAGTGGACAGGTAAAATGCTTATGTATATGTTACTTGAGGCACAAGTACAGGTTATACTGGCATTTAGGAAGGGAATTCCAATCTTCACAGCCACTCCACTGTCTCTCATCCTAGTTATACCTCCAACAAGCTGCCAAGGAGTTGTCCCCAGTACCTATGGACTTTGATCACTTCTGAGACACTACTCGCATTTTCCTGTGCTTTGGCTAATATACATTGAAATCTACACCAGAAGTGATGATAATCCACAAACAAGAAAATATGACATCCATAAAAGTATAAAGGAAAGTTACAGCACAAACACAGAATATCAGAACATTCTCCATTAAATTCATAAACAGGCATACCAAAGCATAAGATGTTTTTGACATTTTACTCTGTTCATTTGTTAAAAACTGCAGTGCAAAGCTGATGTGAATTCCTTCCTCACTAGTAAAATACAGTGGCTTCAATTTCCATTCAAGCACAGAAGGCATCCATAGCAAGGCTGACAACGCTGGCTGTAAAGCTGCTACTTGGGTTTGGCTTTTAATGCTCCTCACAAAAATACACTTTCAGTCATCAAAATGTAATTAAAAAATAGAACTTCATCCTGTTTGAAGTTCCTCTCTAGGTGAAAAGTCACTTCAGCTGCTCCACTGAAAAATATTCGTTCCATTGCCAGTATGTCAGAGCAGACTTTCAGTTAACTGTAAAAAACCCAGCTCCAGAAGTTTTAAAAATTAAACTCTATACCTTGAAAATGGTTCAGAAATGGGATCAAACAGAAGGTGAAGTTATTTCTATGAGCTGATTATGAACTAGTTTCTCTCAGGAATTTCATTCCTAACTTTTTGTTAATTAAAAGAAACAGGTCATTATACACACGAATACTACTCGTACACAGCTGACACGTTAGGGAGAACACTCAACAGTGAACAACTGCAGCAGAATCTCAACTCATTTCACCTTAAAGGAAATTTTGTTTCCAAGCTCAACTTAACAAGGTCCTCACATGCAGAAGCTGTAGATTGTATTCTTATTTATGGCTTGTGCTCAGCTTCACTGAAAAGAGGAAATACAGAAACATTTTTTTACCATTTTCCCATGTAAGCAGAGCATGCGTAAGAAAGCATTTGTCACAGGTCACTAGAAAGAGGCTCCTCTACAGGAGCTGCAGAGGAAATGGACTTGAATCCATCCCTGAAAAACTCAACTACTTCATCTTCTCTGCCTTGTACTCCTGCTGTCTGGTAGCCTATGTGTGTGCCCTCGTACAAGGAGGAATCTGGCTTTCTTGGTACAATATCCTCACTCCTCCCAGTTGAGGAGTCAGAAGAATCTTCCCCATTGCAGAAGTGCAGTGGGATGAGCACAAGAAGAAGAGCTCTCCACTTACTTTTTTACACCCTCTTTTATTCCTACCATATATTATTAAAAATACTGGAAGAATGATTTTTATTCCTCAAAAGCTGAAGAAAAAACAAACCAGTTTTACATTCTCTTTCTTTAGCCTCCCATTTTACTCTTGATACATAAGTTTGTTAGAGTTCCCATTCAAGTCTTAAATGAAAAAGATATTTTTTTTGGCAAAGTGCTGCAAGTGCATCTAACTCACGAATCAAACCCTTTAACTCAGATTGAGCTAACATTGCAGAACTTGTCTGCAACCCTGTAAACTAATCAGAAAGAAACGACAAACTGAAAAGCTGATGTTCTCAAATGAGAAGTGATCCAACAGTTCCTACTACATGACTGTCTACTCAGGACTCACTGGAGTCTGGGTTTCTTTGCCAAGTAACACTAGTTCAGGGCCAGGACCATTATCTATGTGTCTGTTCACCAAAAGGAGGCACAAGCTTTCCTTCACGTGCAGCTATAACATAGTCCAAATAACCCAGCAGTCCATCTCCTCAGACACAGGTTCTTTTGGACAGACTTGTGGACACAACCATAATCTCAGACTTTAAAATCCTCATTTTGTATCTACAGAACAATATTATCTCTTTCAGCTCTATTCTAGATGCAGGAGATCTAGTGCCATTTACAGGCAGAACGCTTGAGATGAGCAGGTGGATAACAGAGGTCCTGTTCCCTTCTTTTCTGCCTGGTTTATTTTAAAAAATAATGGAAAATAACCACAAACATAGCCCTTCTAAACTGAAAGACACTACAAATTGCATAGATGCTTCCTGATTATTCACCTTCAAGACTACCGACACCTTCCATAATCCCAGGGATGCTCTTACTGACTACACAGCATGTCCCACTCACAGAAAACAACTTGGTATACATTTAATACTTTATATTTTATTTGAAAGTACAGCTTTATTTCAGCAATTAAACACTATTTCTACCTAACAGATCAGATTATTAGAAATCCTACATGGTATGACTGAGCCGGGATGTATTTTTTTCCTTACTGTATTAAACTATTTCAGGATCAGGATATACAATCACTCTTTGCATATTCACTCCAAGTTTCTCTGAAGGTTTCATTAGAAATTCCATCACATTTGATTTAAAATACTTTTTTTTTCCTCCAAACTATTTGAATAAGTAATGAATAAAAGAAATTTCATCCATCTTTATTAATGAAGTCATAAATCAGGGGTTAAGCTACGAAGAGCTTGTATTTATTGCTCATCTTACATTAAGGGCATGGTGAAAACTACTAAGCAGTTTCCTCCTCCTGTCAATATTCTAAATAATTCAGAAAGGAATCTCAGATTGACTTTTCATCTATGCATATCCCATTTAACAGATGTGTGAATATGTGTTTTCAGTGTATAGGACACAAATTATACAATAGTTTTCTCAAATTATACACTTATTTTCCCAAATCTTTGAATGAAAACTGTGTGGTGATTTGTAGAAGTTTTTGAACGCATCTGAGTTACACTGGGAACTACGACTTTCTTCTGTGACATCTTTATGATTCTCCTCCCCATAACTCTCATTTGGTGAGAGTTCAGGAGCCATTTTTTTTGCTCCTGATGAACAACTTCTTACATGAACTTTTAACTTCTAGTTCTTGAACCTTTCTTTTAATGACTCTGCTGTGCCAGTCAGAAATAATGTGCAAAAGAGAACATAACCCTGCCTCATTTCAACTGTGCTCTCAACTTCCAAAACAGTAGCTTCCTTAGAAACATAAGCCAAATGAGGGAACATTCTTGGAACACTAGACTAATAGATAGGTAATATAAAATTTTAAATTCAAAAATTCTTAAGACTTGATTTGATATGTTTAAACACACGAACAAGCTGAAATTGGAATTCTCACCTCAGCATTACAGCGGGAGCATTGCTTGAGACAGATAAAACAAAGACCCTTGCAAATAATTAAACATTGCAGTTCAGTATAATGATTTATTAATGAAAACAAAGTATCTTGTTGCCAGGACCTTGAAAATCTGTTTTACCATTATGACACAGATGATCTTTCCTTGCACCAACTAAAGATGATTTGTCTCCTTTAGCTACTAGCAACTTTACAACCTTCCCCTGGTAAAAACTTTGCCGATCATCATTCTGGTTTTAGCAGTACTCTTTCACAGCTTACTGGTATAATTAGAGAGTGGGAGTTTAGAGGAGTTAAGTTTGTAACTTGGCTGAGCTGAGTTTAAAGTGTTGTATCTAATTTAGCAGCACTTTATGAATACAGGGCTGCCAGTATTCAGCAGTGCTGAGGTACTCTGGTATGGACAGTACCAACACAGCAGGTCTCAGCACTTAGAAGACAGTGGGGTTCCCTACTGTACAGATTTTTTAGGGGCATTATTTAAAGTGCAGGGAGACCATTCAAAATGTCCAACACATAATCTGCAGAAAATGTTGCCCAGTTTCACTGAGTAAGAGGTGGATATTTGCTCCCAGGGGATGAGAGCACTTACAGTCCAAGTGAGAAATGCTACAAGCAAACTGGTTTCAAGAGTGCTTGTTGTCTTTCATGTTTTATGTATTTGGTTGCCAGAAATAATATGTATCTGTTCTTCATTTCTATGTAACATTAGTACAGCAGTAATGGCTGCTTAATAACATCATTAGAAAAAAATACATTCTTTTACATTTCAAGCTGTACTTACTAGTTAAATTGCATTTCAGCTACTTGTGTTTTCATTACTTAATGTTAACTGTAACATAATCCATGTGTTCTCCACTTAACAGTAAATCAAGCAAAAAAATTTTCAAATCTCAAATATTTTCTAACAGTGAAACACATAAAACATTCCCCTGCAAATCATTTCAGTTCATATTCCTTATTAATTAGAATAGTGCCATTCCTTTTTGCACAGCAGATAATCATTATGAGCCGAGCAGAACTTACACACATACTCCAGGTAAATGCATTAGCATAAATAGATAATAATATTTGCAATTATTTCCTTTGTAGAAAAAATTTTTGTTTAATTGCCAAATACCTCTCTGTGATATAATGAACCAATACACCGTTGCAGGGGCAAGGGATTTCTCTGAGATGCCTTCAGTCTTTGCAACTGAACACATTCAGCAGATTTAGCTCTAAAGAACAGTATTGAGCTCATCATTTCTCCTCTGCAGCTGCACAGATCAGCTGAGCTCCAGAGGCATCTGAACAGTCCCATGTTCAAAGGGGCCATGTCCCACCAAGATGTGGGAACAGGAAACCACTTGCAGTACTGATGCGCAAAAGTTCTTTCTTCCTATCTGGTCATGACGACCAATCATCACACTGGAAACTGCAAGACACTCATCTGTGACTGGTGTACCATATCTATAAATCTTAACCACCTGAATGTATAATTTCAACATGGCCAATTTAAAATCCTCTCAATTGTCAACACTTTGAAACAAGTGGCATAGCTCCTCAGTTTCTAGTTAAGATGTCTGAAATGAACGAAAGGACAGTATCAAAGGGTGATCCTGAAGTTAAAATTAATACATTCCTGAATAACCTACCGTATCATTCCTATTACATGACACACAGTCGTTACAGAAGCTTCACTTTCTCTGGAGAGAAGCACCAAAACAGGGAAAAAGATCTCTAGTAATTATAAAGCCACACCACAGTCATCTGCAACTCCTGCACCCACAGAAGATGAAAAGCTGCAAGGGAAGTGCTAAACTGAGAACAGGTAGAAGCAAATCTCTGGAGTGGGAAAATAAAGACAAAAAAAAAATCATTATGCTCTAGCCAGTTTTTCAACACAAAATTGCACTCAGAAAGCACAGGCTTGTGCATCTGTAAAGATGTCTGTCTCTGAACAACCACCTTGTCTAGAGTTTGCTCACTTGCAGTCCTGAAGTGTTCTAGTTGAAGTGTCCATCTACACAAGTCCCACTAAAACCAGTCATGCTCCAGAGCTTCTAGAAATGCATAGATGAGCAGCAATCCCAGTGTCACTCATATGTTAGCAGTCACAGCACCAGCTATCATTTCTTCATTTGGGGAGAAATTCTTTACGCTTACCAAGCCAATTTTGGGCTTTCATTTTTATGATTTGGGTACAAAAGCAGTTAATATCTGCGGTGCATTACAATATCCCCTGTCACTAGATCATATTGCTGAATAGGAGGGTTTTTTTCCATCCCTTGAGTCTGAGAGAAGAGCACTTTGTCTAAGGTAACACAGTGTGAAAACAAGACATCGTGCCTTTTTATGATCTGAACCCAACAGCACAGCAGTCGGGTGACACAGCTTCTCCTTGCTCATTTCTGCAAGTACAGGACTGAGGTTGTTGTTTCTCCCATACAACTCACAAAAATCCCTTTATTGCATTTTGATGAATGCCTTTCCTGTTTTGTTCAGTTTAAGCCAAACACATCTCTCATCCTCATAAGAGCTTCTTGCCTCTAATTTTGTTTTATGCTTTTACAGAAACCCTAAACTTGCTATTAAATGGAAGATACTCTTCAATATTGTTTAGAAAAGCACTGCAACATCAGTTATTAGCAAATAGCTAAATGTACTGCTGACATCTGTTTGATATCTCTGTCTCTGAGGAGCACCTGAATCTATAGACAAAAAGGCATCTGCTCAGCTTTGCTATCAGCTTATCAGCAAGTAACTGTCACTTAGGACGTACCTCAGCAATGACTATATAGTATGTATAATCCATAAATTGTAAAATATAGCATTGCAGCTCTGTCTGAAATGAGCAAATGGCAAAAGTTACTCTCAGAATGCCTTGGTAGCACAAATGCTCCCTTTACCCAGCCATACATCAAATAGGTGCTGAATACGGCTCCTTTGAACAAAACTTCAGCTTGCAGCTGTTTTAACAAGCCCTTAGAGTCCTCTCATCCATTGTATAGTCTCTTATTTTTAGAAAAGACAATTAGTCTTATGCTCATTTGTGACTGAGCACCTAAGGTCACTTCAACATTTTCACTAACACTGATACCTGTGTGTTTTGAAGTCTCTGTAGCACACTAAAACACAACTTGTGGGAATACACAATATAGATAGTAGGAAATCAAGCAAACACAGCTGTGTAAGCAATATCAATAGTTTTCTCTAAGTCATTGCCTCCTTTTGCACCCTTAAGATCTAGAAATTCAGGTTTATTCCAGTACATTGGACACATCCCTCTGGCTTGAGGTAAAAAGAAATTGGCAGCTGTTTATACCTTGGAATTCTCCAGCATTTTACAGTGCAAGTGAGCTCACTCACATGCATTTTCCCCCTCATCTCCTGTCACGAACATTGAGATTTTGAGAAGTGTGCTGTGTTGCATCAAGCTAGTCTAAATGCCCACTGAGAAAGACAGCTTTATTTTTAAAGTGGCCACATCAAAGCTGATAATAGGCACAACTATTAAAAGCTGATCTTTACAAATCTCAGCAACAAGCGTGTCTTATTGGTTCCCATCTCAGAACACTCATTTCATGCTGGATTTTATAATATCAGTTGAAAGGTTTAGGACCTAGCATAAAGAAAAGAAATGCAAGAGACCAAAGATGAATTATACATGGAAAAGTTAGAGATTGGCTTAAATTTTTATGAAAGTTTCCAATGTGACCTTCACAGGGACTGGAGAAGCTGCTCTAATAAATCCAAGGTAATTCTTCACCCATTCCCTCAGGGATTCACCAGACTGACTTCCTTGTGTGAAATGCTGTGTATGCTAAACACCAAAGGCTCAGTGGGTTGTGGTGGTGGTGATGGATCTTTGTCACTTGTATAAAGTGATTTATTGAATCCAGGAATGACAAAAACATGACTCCAGAGTTAAAGAACTTGGGATTGCTTAATTTACTTACTTTTTCAGCAGCTTGTGCTTATATCTTCAAAAAGTGTAGATTTAGCCCTACTCCATTAAGTAAATTATTGCAAATAAGTATTGGGAGAGAAAGTCTTCCTTGTTGTCGATGCTTTTGCTTTTAAGTCACTTGTAGTAATCAGAAAAGAAATGAGGAAGGAGGGAGTCATTCACAATGATGTAGTTCCTACCTCTGGACTTCAACTGGGTTTTTAAACACATTTATCTTTTTATCCTTTTATAATTTTTTACATAGTTTGCTGGGAAAATTAAGACTCTCCCCTTTTAACATACCTGAAATAATAACTGCCCAGTCATTAAACTCACAGGTAGGGTTTGTGCTGGTATAGACAGGTACTTTCCAAACTTAGTGGGGTAAGTGTAACTTCTTTTTTAAACTTTAAACAAATTTGCTTGAACATTGGTTGAGAAGAGAAAGGTGGGTGATTTTTTTTGAGGTTAGTTTAAAGTATCATTCACAGATGTTTCATACCTTCATTTAAGGCTGGAATCTGTGAGCTTGGGGTACTTCATGTGAAAGTATTACATCAAAGCCTCTATCAAGTCTACAGTTTTGCTGTTTACTTGGGCAAATTAATAACTTCAGCATTTATTACTCTGAAGGATAAGAATCATTTTTTAAGGTTCCATAAAATAGTTATAAAAGCATTATTTAAAGATAAACTAAATGCTAGTACTTCAACATTTTAACTTGGGATGACAGGAAAAATATCTGAAAGGTTTGGTAAGTGAACTTTGGGAGAAAGTTAAAATTGTATTATTGATTTAGAAGCTGGCAGAGTAATCTCTTATTATTTAAAAGGAAGAATAATTCTGCATAAGAGATAATCTACTTGTCTTATATTCTACATCTCCTGCAAGAATTTTCCTACTTATGCATAGATAGGGTCTTATCTAGTCCTTACTGAAGTCAATAGCAGGTTGCTTGCTTGTTTTTTAAGTAGCAGCTGCATTGAGCATCTACAGGGAATGAAAAAGGGAAAAGATTACAGTTTTGACCTGTTAAAATTGATTTATAAGAAGGATTTTTTTTCCCCCCTCGCATTATGTCCAAGTGATAAATTAGTCTTTCAGTTAAGGCTGTGTGAAAAACTGATTTGTCAATTGTAGCCTGACCAAAACATTGAAAAATTACACACTTCAATTAAAATCTGCAATGATTTCTGTGGTTTGATCTTTTCCTTCACAGATATTAAAACAAATATGAAAATATGAAATATTTCTGGAACACTTAATAGTGGGAAAAAACAGAATGGAAATATTGAAGGAGGCACCATTTACAAAGGGAAAGAGCAGCAGAGAACCCTGGGCATGACATAGACCCAGACAGGAGAGCTGAGCAACACCTCACTTTCTGCCTCAGGGAGACTCAAAGGACACCTGCAATCTCCTAGCCCTGCTGGAACCAGCACAGCATCAGACCTGGTCTACTTTTCATAATCTACTGAAATATCCATTAAAGGATAGGGAAAAGCAATTAGGAACTCACACTGCAGTGAGGATGTTGGGAAGATCATTGAAAGAGCATTCACACATACTACAGTTAGAGGCTTTGGGCAGCAATTTGAAGCCAAAACCAAATCCTACTCACATCCATAAGTGGAAATAGGAAGCAGCAAAGGCCCCTAATGATGCATGTATCTCTCTCTCTCTCTATATATATATATATAAAAAAATTGCTGCCAGCAGCAGTACTTTCCCACAGCTTTCTAACCCCAGAAGATCCCATTTATACCTAATGACAGAAGTTTCAGGAAGCAATGAAGGACTCAAAACTTAAGACTCTAAAAGAAGGGATTTAAGAGAATATTTTCAGAGATCCAGACCTATAGATTAAAGCATCTCTCTAAGGTTCTGTTACTCAAAAAACCCTAAACAGACAGTCTATTCAGGTTGTGTTTACATTTACTGGTAATAAGAACTGGATGGGAAAAATTCATTTCTGTGTTTCCTAAGAAGGCAAAGCTAAGCTGAAGCCCTCAGGTCCAGCTCCTCATGCTGCAGGAAGGCACAGCAAACATTCACCACTACCACTCGGAAAAATCTGTCTAGTGCTTCAGCTGAAATTTGCAGTGCCTCATGTCCTAGAGTCCTTTTTCTTTATGGAATGGAGAGGAGATGGTTTTGCTTCTCCTACCAAAAAAACACACCCAAACCTGTAAGGCTTAAGTTATGGCCTGGAAATAACTCACAGGTTGCCTATCTACCTGCTGAGTACCTGCAATGAGTAACAAAGGAGAGTGAGAGAGCTGTAGGATTTTACAAAGGATGTGTCAAGCATTATGTGAAAGGAAATGAACTGCAGTCCCTACTACAGGAGCTGTGAACCCTTCAGACACCAACAAAAACTGTCTTTGGGCTGAAGTAGGGAGTGACTTCCACCCCAGCATACACTGTAGAGACACCTCAAGGCTTTCACATAGACTGTTGGGGCAAAGCAAAACATTGAAATGAGCAGTTGAAAGCAAAAAAAAGAATATCACTGAGGAGTCTAAGGAAGAAAAATGAACACACATATATATCATTTACCCATTATTAGATTTTTATGAAGTCATCTTCTCAGTAGCACTGAAGGGGAAGCAACAGAACCAACCTACTGGATGTCCAAGTGCCACCCTGCAAGTAGCAGACATCTAGGCAAGTCTCCTATCTGAGTCTGATTACCAGTGTGTAAAAGCAGGCCACAGATAGCAAATAATACTGCCTATTTTATGGAGCTAGAATTTAACAGTTGAGCAGCTCAGAATACCCCTTTATTTTAGTTGTTTAGCAGTAGTATCACAATGTGAGATCTGTGTCTAAGCAGTGGCTTAATAGGAAGCAACTTGGCAGTATTTCCACCAAGCCCATTCAACTCTTTCTAACAAAGACCAACATCACCAGTGAGATGTGCCTGCTAACATCTCCAGTGTCCAGGAAGCCACTCCACCTTAGCATCCCACCTTTGGGTTTGTTGGCAAATACCTCTTCATTTGAACATGCCAAGTAACAGCCTTGCTTATTCTAAATGAAGAGTAATCAGGCATGTGAAGGCAAAACCAGATGATGTAACAGACAATTCCAATTTCAGCTCCACGAAAAGTAATCATTAAAAAAAAACTTAGAATATTGGCTGCCAAATCTATCACCAGCACTTAGCTGAAAACAACTGTGAGAATAGACACAGATGGGAAACTAATCCTGAAAAATCAGCATAGTCCAGGGTTTGCAAAGCCAGGACACTGTCAGCACAGGACAGGATGCTCTCAGCCACACAACACCCAAGCATGCACACAGGAACCTGCTCTTACTGGATGGTTCAGACTCATATTTTCACAGCTGCGGCTTCCAGCAAAACATGAGCCCCCTTGACTTGGGCTTTGAGACCCTCTGCACTATCAAGATGAAGGAAGGGCCAAAATAAAGTCTTTCTAACTACATGCTTCCCACCCCAGACTCAGCCTGGGTGTACACAGGCACCCTTCTCACTCTGGCACTACTTCTCTCTCCTCTGTGCTACAGCCTCACAGGGAAAGCAAAATGCCCATATCACTTCACTCCAGATTTATAAATGCACTAAAAAAATTTTAATTCATACTTGTTGGACTTCGGTGTAGCTTTGAGTTGGGAAAACTGGGTTTGCTACATTTTATTTTTTCTTTCTTATGTTATAATTCATTTCAATAAATGTGAATAATCTGAAATTAGTTCTCTCATCTTTAACAACAACTACTTAGAGGCACGTTGAGAGGATTAATTTTGAAGTACTCTGAAAATGTCAAGTGCTTAATAATTACAAGCTAATTGGAGTTAGAATTAGACTATGGTAAATAATAATAAATTAACATAGCTGATGGGCAAGTGGGAAAAAGCAGATTTTGAACAGTATTGTTAAGATGCACACTTTGAACAAACCTTTTGAAGAGACAAAGTCTGGCTGACAGTGTTCAGTAAATTTTCTTCTACACAGTATTCTTATGTATGTGGAGAATTTAAAATTATTTCATCTCACCTGTCAACTTTGATTCACTGTTGGTTTTCTCTGATCTATGGTTTGGAACAGAAGACCTCCATGACTTTTAGGAGAAGTACAAGCTTTAGCATCCATTCATCTCACCTGAGAGCCTTTTAGAGTCTGCCAGACTGTTCACAAAGGATAAAATAAATCTGGAAAATACCTTTATCCTGTAGTGGGAAAAACAGTAGCCTTAACATTTGTGAGGGTTGTATGTGTATAACAATGCAGCTGAGTGGTTAGAGGTGATTGGAACTGAAAAAGTGAAGCTGAAATCTTTCCTCTGCAACCGAATCCCCATCTTGAACTTCATCTGTTCTTAAAGGCTCCAGGCAGGAGTCATCTACGTGCTCAGAATAACATACCATAACTGAGTTTGTACTGATATACCCAGCTCTAAGTGCAATGCTGAAGAGGGGCTAAAAAGAGGCAAAGTTAGCAGTAACTGTCTCCAAGCAGCCACATCAAAGAGAAGCAGAGGTTTTCCGTACCAAGGGAACCTCCATCCCTCCTGGCTTTGGCTCAGCTCCTAAGGATGCTGACAGAGCATTTCCTTGACTTGGGCTTTAACATTATTTCAGGGAACCTTTACTGAAAGTTTATATGATTTCAATTCCACCTTGCCATATTACTGCAAGCTTTGAGCTTTTCAACATATTACAGATAAGTTCTTCCCTCAATATACTAATGTCACTGACAGTAGTAAGGTTGAAAGTCACATACATTCAGGTTAAAGCTGGAATAAGAAACCTTTGTTTTCACTCGACCTTTAAAAAAAAAAAAAAAAAAAAGGACAACATGAGTGTTAGGCTTCATAAGTATGACAAATTGGCATTTCAGTACTGTACAGTTTCATGCAGATGTCAGAAAGGATTATACACTTACTCTTTTGGAGTAAGGCAGATTGAGTTAGAGATTATTTTTCTTTCTAAGAGAGATCATGGGAAATTATTTCAGACAATGGACTATCATCACCCCAGAGAAAATAAACTTTTTCAATCTCTTTTGGCTTTTAAAAACATCCTTTAGTTAAGTGAGGGGGTTTATAATATTCTTTGATGCTAAAAGTTCATACCTTATACTTGCCAGTAGTAAAGCCTCTTAATAAAATCAAAAGGAAAAAACTTTTTTAAATTAGAAAGGTTATTGGTATCAATACTCTAAATCAGACAGTGATCAGATGAACTAAGTGAATTTTCTAACTGAGCCTAACAGCATATTTATATACAATACTATTTGAAAAAATACTGTGCTTACATTTGACAGACTCTTACTAGTTTGTAGTAATACACTGAATGAATCCTTCAGTGACTAAAAAGTCCACCTTGTTTAAAATAGATTTAAATAGAAAGCATCAATAACATTCAAGGATTTTCTTTTCCTTTCGTTTAATTTAGGACTGCAATAGAAAGAGGCTTTCATTTTAATTCTCTCAGCAGTTAAAACAATCATCTTGTTTATAAAGCATTACTAGGAGATTCATCCTAAGTGCTTTTCCGGGGCCAAATGAGCAGTGCTGATGTGAACAGGAGCAGACTCCTGCAAGAACACAGTTACAGTCTTCACTCTCCAGACTCTACTGCTGGGCATGGACCTTTTCTCCAGCATTTTCATGGTTTCTGCTACATATGAATCACTTACACAGTTACAGCTCTAAGGCTTATGGTCAAAGCTGTAAATTATAGCATCTCCTGTGCTGAAGAAAACAACAAGTAATATCTCACATGTTATACTGATTTCCTTGATAAACACCTTCTGCTTTATTTTTTAAGCATCCTGTCTAAAATCCGTGTCTGCTTGGTGTAATTCATGACCTAATCAGAGAAGTAACATGACACAAAAGCCCATTTCCTCAGTGATATATTATCTTGTGATTTTGTAAAGTATAAATACAACAGTTTACCAAAGCTTAAGTGACAAAGCAGATTAATGCTTTACTGTTAGTGCATAATGCCCTCACGCCAATAGAATGATATCAAAGGCAATTCATGTGAAATAACCAGAAGCCATTTAACCCAAAGGCTATAGATGTTGTCTTCTAAACCAATGAATGTTAATGTTCTTCAGAAAGCATATGCAATTACTGGGAGAAAACTTACTGACACTTCACATCAGAGGTAGGCAGCTGCAATCTAATTGAAACATTTCTGGATATTAGCTTTCCAAGGCATGAGGAGGAGGGGAAAAAAAAATCATTATACAACCACCTTCTCAGTTCATCTGTCTCCATCCTTAAAAAAATGCCAGTAGTATGCCAGTCTATTAATTGATTCATACTTCATAACTTATATCAAACCCTCTGTTCTGCTCACTGTCTTCATTATTGTAGCTTCAAAATTAGAGGCCAAACAGTATAAGGCGGCTGAGGTGCACACAGAAGTGTGTGCATTGCTTAGGGACAAGGTGGATGAGGACCTCATGGCACTGTGAGCTTTCATCTGGGGAGGAAAAAAACCAAAACACAGGAAATGATTCTCTTGCCCAACAGATTATTTTAAAAAATTTAGCCTAGCCTTCTCAGTCATGTTTATTGAGCATACTTGTTCTAGTTTTTATTCAAAAGAAGTTTTTGATATGGATCCAAGTTTTCATGGTGTTTATAAATCCTCATAACTGACTAGGACCTGTTGTACGAAGCACTGCATAGACTGCACAATGGAGAGCATCTATCCCACAGAGTACTTCATAATTAATGCATTAGAAAAGACTGAATGAGTGGATACAGACAGGGCTGCATAAGAAGACATAACAGTCTATGGACAGCAGGAAGAGCCCTCAGCTCCCTGCTGTAATCACTGGTCATTTGCTATTGGCATCATTGCAACATCCAGTGCTAATGAGGCAGCTGAAGGACAGTGCTAACACTAAGTGCATTTCTACATAGAAGCATCAAAATTCAGAGATGCATTCCCACAAGGTAGAGAGGAAACAAAAACCACTACAACTCACTACAGAAAAAAATATTTTGAGAAATGAAGATGCATCCCAAGAGTCTGTGTCACTCCCCAGCTGACACTTTATACCTGTAAACTTCATGACCTTTTGAATGAGACTCAAGATCAGAGTTGTTCATCTTTGGTCTTTCAACTTCACATTGAAAGTCAAGACTGCAAAAACACTCTTAGTTGGAAACTGTATTTTGTGCCAGTCACTCTGCAGAGCTAGGGGAATAAGCCAAGCCACTCAGTGTGTACAAGATTTGTATAGCATTGAATGGTGGGATGGTTTCCACAAGAATCTTCCTTTTTCCAGCTAGGTATACAAGCAAGAGCAAATCTGAAGTAAACACTAACATGCACACCACTGAACCAAAGAGAAATTGATACAAGCAGAAGAGTCACCAGATCCAGTGAAACACCAAGTCATTCTGAAATGAAATCACTAAGTTGAGACTAGTTATTTTTTTAAAGAAACAATAAAAGAAACAATAAAATATTCCACAAAAGAAATGGAAAATTCTTTACAATCCTTCCTTCCACCTAGTGCTTGTAGTCCACATTATGTTTAGGAAGCTGTTAAAGTGTACCTATTCTGTTGGTGTGGGGTACATGTTAATGTTTCAAAGAATGATCTCTGATTTGGAGTTCTACTACTGAAATCTACAGCTTCACGAAGTGTGTTGGCAAAATGAGACATCTAAATGAGTTTTGGAACTTGTTTGGCGGCAGTTTTAGTTTCAACTAGAACAAAGTTTGGCCAAGTGCTCTAATAATTCATACTTCTCCAAACCTACAGAATACAATTCTGAAGCCATAATTGCAGAGTTCACAAGTCTATCTATGTATTTTATCTATCTCTGTCTATTGCTGTATTTAAAAAGTTTTGTGAGACAGTAAGAATCACTTTCTTGGTACATAAAAATTGCAAAAGGCTCAATTGTTCTTATAGTTTTGAGACATAAAACACTGGAGTCTTGAACCTTATTCCAGGTACCTTTTTACCTATTTTTAACTTGATTTTACTAGGCTTGGGAAAACACCATCCACCTTTACTGGCATTGCAAAAGAAAAAATAACCCAAACCCAAACCCCTAGTTCCCAGAGCTTAAAAGTAACAGCAAAAATCAATACTATGCAAACAAATCCTCTCAATAAAGCAACTCTGCAGTACTCTTGAAACATCACAGAAGAGTCATTATAGTCAAGATGAAGTCCCACTGCACAAAGTGAAGATGCTGGGGAGAAGCAGAGTCTTGGGGAGGGCAAGCAGAGTTTGGCTGTTAGATGTTCAGGTTTCAAAGGGTAAGGCTGTCTGTCACTTAGAAAGAGGATTAGTATTAAGATGCTGTTGCACAACGCTGGTTCAGATTCTACAGCACAAATTGATGGAGGAAAGGTAGATGGAATAAGAAAAGCTAAAGAAAAAGTTTTCATTCATAGAGAAAATTCATTTTACAGTGTATATATTATGATGAGCATTCAGCCTCCACAAACGTGTGGAACAATCTGGTACAAAAACCAGTCTGATGTTTTAGAAATGAGCAAAGAGAAAACATACTGACTCAGAAGACTCCATCTCTCTGACCTACTGCTAGAACACCAAGATCCTCATAACATTATTTTAATCAGTGTTTCTTTTTGCTGGTCTCTCAAGTAAAATTACAGCATCAGTTTGTTCTTCCTGAGCTGACAACACTCCAATTCTACAACTGGTGGCGTTACATTCCTGCCTGTGAAAAAAAACACTTTACTCATTAGTGCTTTTTGTTTAAAGTGACTAATCTCATTCATCTGTCCCATCTGTTTGAGGATATCTGTGAACATAAGAACAACTGAGTACATTACACTGTCTAATCAGACTGAGATTTGCTCCATAGCAGGGCTGCAGGAGCTTCCTCTGTGCCCACCATAAGGCAGTGATGATAGCCACAAAGCAACAGTAATAGCCTCCACACGCCAGAGAGTCTCATGTTAATGACAGGATCTGACAAACCTCAGAAAGTAGCAAATATTTCAGCTCCACAGGCAAAACATTTGCAGTTTGTGGAATTTGGGAAACAAGGAAATGCTTCCAAAATATATTTGCATGTTACACCAGGTAAGTAAAGTGTATCCATAGCGTACAAGTCCCTGTACAAACCGACCACTTGGCTAAAAACATATTTAAAGACCAAATCACCTTTCATTTTAAAATCTGCCTTTTTCTCCAAACACCCAGAAGTATGCAATCCTATAAAACTCCCATTCTACCACTTTGGAAGAAAGTAATTATCCAATATTTACTTCCTCCTACAACCATAAAACCTCAAATACTCTTTGCACTTCTGTACACATTTGTGTCCACGAACAGCTTTGTGATCACCTGCATAACACATCAAGCCCTTAGTTTATAAACTCCTCCTGAAGTCAACGGCTACTCTTACACAAATGCTAATGGCTTGTTCCATGGATAGTTAGTTGTAGTATCACAGCAGATGCATGGAATTTAAAAAGAAAGTTACTCATCTCGGACATGAAATAACCATTTAGATAAAGCAAAAAAAAAAAAAAAAAGTGCTGAGGTGGGGGGGTTTTGTTTGTTTGTTTGGAGTTTTTTGCTTAGGCAAATGCTTTTTACAGGAAGATAAGGTTTCTTGAGGTGATTGCATTACAACTGCCATTTCCAGTGGTAAAATATCTCCATCCCTAGAGCTCATCCAAATACTATTTATGGAGCTTAAGAAAAGGTTTTGTTTCTTTTTTTGATGAATTAAGTGTATTTCACTGGGATATTTCCTCGGTTAAAAATAACTCCAATACTCCAATCCAACACAAGCTGCTGGAGTGCTGTACACAACTAAAAGCTCTAGGCAAGAACCGCTTTTCTTCTGCTCCCTGCAGTACACACACTGCTTTTCCTTGCAGCTTGTCTTGCTGCTCTCCCCTCTACCTGCCCCACAATTCTGCCCCTCCAAAAGGACTGCTTCACCAAGGCAGAAAGAGGAGGAGAGTAGGAAGCAAATGTCACGTTAGAACCCTACCCTGCACCCTGGCTCAACATCTTCTTTCCTTTAGATGAAGGAAAACTATTGAACACAATAAATTGAGGAATATCTACAGCAACTGCTTCTAATAAAATGTAGTTTCTGTAGTAATTACTAGGATATTACACAGCATCTAATGTTTGGGTTTTTCACTTCAGTAAATCAACAGATAACACACCATAGACTACTAGTTTTGCAACAGGTAATATTTTATATCCCCCATTTGAGTTGTAGTTTTGGAATTCTGGGTTTCTATTTTCTTAGGCCTTTTTTTTTGTAATGGCAAGGATTTGCTAAGCTGCAGAGAATTTACCAACTTCCATTTGACCACTCTTCTCCATTAAAATCAGGGATATGTTTCAGTGGTGTTCTGAGGTGGAATCTTGGAATTTTTTGTTCTGACACAATCTTTTTTCCAGTCTTTGGAATTCTTTTAAAAGAACAGAGAAAAGATTTTTCACTACTGCTTGTGACTAAAATACTGAAGATCTTTAAGCTGTTTGGTGAAAGTAATTTCTTTCAACTACTATTTCCCTTGATAACAACTTATATGGAGAGACCCTACTTAGCCAAACAGATTTTAGCTTTTTCTATGTATTTGGGAGATTGGTAACACTAGTTTTGCAGCTCTTCTGCACTTAAGATACCACCTCATGAGATATTCTGGAAAATGCTGGAAGGCACAGCTCTATAATCAGATGGGAAACAAGCAGCTTAGTTTATGTCACAGACATAATAGCAGTACAAAAGTTTATAACAAAAGCATTGATTGGTGCAAATGGAAAGAGTGTATGAAAGGGTCAGACTGGATTTTAAGAAACAGCATCAAGTTTATTGCTACAGGTATCAGTTTATTGCTATAGAGCACACAATGTGCGGTTTGTTCAAATGAGAATGAAGCAAGACAAGCAAGAAGTTTCTTCCTCAAATAAGATGAAACAAAACAGCACCTAACCTACAGCTTATGAAATTACACAGCTAAGGGATGCTGTAATTCTGCCTGGTGACCTGCCGGTCTCCAAACACATCTTTGCTGACACTAGGCCTTCACCACACTGAACATGCTAAAAGTATTAAGTGAGCAGGTTATGTCAACTTCAGTGGTCCTTTTCCTCTCAGAAGTAACTTCTACAAATGGAGGTAAAATATGTATGAAGTTCAACAGCAGGTTTTTTTCATTGGCTTGTAAAATTGTGGAGTTTGGCTTTTTAAATTAGCTCAAGGAGAATGAGCTTGATGTAAAGAGCTCACATTAGAAAGACAAGCATCTGACTCTAAGCATTTATATCCTCATTCATCCCAATCCTGTAACAAGACATGAGGGAAAAAACATCTAGATTGAGGTGTAATTCAGGGGCAGGAATTTAAATACTCTAGTGACTTAAGCACTTATCCCCAAGCACCTTTGTTCTAAAGAAAGTCAGGGTCCTGACATTGACCCCATCATGATGAACTTGCCCTCTTCTCTAAGAAACTAGAGAATTTAGCCATGGTTTCAGTGTGCAGGGTACAACTTCTCCATCTCGCTTCAATAATTCAATTTGTTTCTCAAACAGCAGCTCAGAAAGCTTCATGAAAGTCTGAGTAAATGGGATTTACCTATTCAGCAGGAAAATCTGCTTTTCCAGCTACACAAATTTAGCAGAAAACTTTGAGTTCATTTGGATAAAATGACCATAAAAGTGATATCAGAAGAGAGACATCACTCTGTTTTGGATAGGATGTTAAGGTATCTGAGAGCTTGAAATATTGTGGTCATCCTAAAAACTGGCTACAGCTTGCCATAACTCTACTTTTAACACAGTCAACATGAAAGCTTGATGAGAGGGTGATTTACCTGAAATGCTACAGAAAAAAAAAAATCCCCTCCCTTTTTATGCCTTTTTTTTTCTTTTTTAAACTTGCCTTAGTTCTATTCAATTATATTAAATCCAAATACAGATCAAAGGATTATATAACCAGAGACATCATAAATCAATATACAGTTAAGCAGGCAAAGGCACGTATCAGAACTCAAATGGAAAAGGCCTAAACTGAATAACCAATAAAATGTTCTTGGTTTATTTAACTCACAAGATGAGGTTGTTAATGCCAGCTCACTGCACAATTTATTTTGTGCTCATGACATCAGCTCTGGAAATATGAGCACAGGTCAAAAACCAAGACACATTCTAGATGATATTCAAAACACCATTTGGGTATTGATTGAAGTACATTATGCACCAAGAAACACAGAAAAAGAAATGTAGCTTAATATATCTCCTCTCCAGTACTCATCTGGACTCTTTCCTCTGCATGCTCAAAATTTACCATCCTGTGGCTTGCTTTGTAATATAAAGCAAATGGCATGAGAACCTGGCTAATATTTCAAATTCAATAATTCAGCAATCCAATCTGCTCTGTATTTACTTAATAATCTGTACAGCAAAACTGAAGGACAAAATGTCAGCTGTTAGTTACTGTATTAACATTGAACTCACTTTACATGTAATAATTTACAGTATCACAGTGCTTTCCACAATGAATAGTTACTCTTCTGTTGACAAGGTGGATAGAAGTTAGTTCCTCCCAAAATCCTGTATTTGCTTGAGAAATGAGAATTAAAATTAGGTAAAATCTTCATTTAACAATTGTAACGAAGCTCAACATTTGGACCTGAAAACTCTTCCTACTGCATTTGGTTAGCAAGGGTGTAAACAGGAGATAAGGGACAGAGTTAGAAGAGAAGTCTTGGTGTGTGCAACTTTGCTGTGCCTCAACAAGCTGCAAATCCTGCCAATGGGCACAGTTAGCAAAGGGAAAATGTGCACAAGTGAAAAGAGGGATCATGGCTAAACCATGCATCCTTAAAGCTGGATGGAACACAAAAAGTTCCATTTAAACATAAGCAAAGAGCCCTGGCCCCATCTGCCCAGGGAGGGTGTGGAAGCTCCTTCTTGGGAGGTTTCCAAACCCACCTGATCATGTTTCTGTGTGACCTATCTAGGTGGACCTGCTTCTTCAGGGGGATTGGACAAAACAATCTCTAAAGATCCTTTTCAACTCTACCATTCTGTGAGTCCTGTCAGGGTAAATTCAGTTCTATTTAGGAGTTAAATACAGCTATCTGGAATCTTTCATACATAATCATGTCTCCCATGGAAGTCAATGGAAATTCTTCAAAGCTGCCCCAGCACTGTGCTTTGCACAATTATTTGCATGAGAATGATAGTAAACATCATGGTATTGGTACTTCTGTCTTACACTGCTTTAAGCTTACTCTATTACTGGACAGACTTGCTCTGCTGGCTGCTTTGTGCCTCAAGTATGTGAATTTCAACACCACACTCTGGAATAAAATATACCTCTTGCATTTCCCAAGTCATTTAACAACTATGCCAAATCTCAATGGTTTTAGAAGTGAAGATACGCTATGTTCCAGATCAGTGTATCTTGTTTACACCTCCAGAGAATGAAAAGCAACACATATATATTATATTTTCATTTTCTTCCTTGAACATAACTAATGTTATGTTTGCAAGCAGAAAGAGATTCACATATCACTTGATTAACAATGGGAAGTGAAAGTATCAACATCCACTCAAAGTATCTTTCCTAGGCTTAAGAGTTCCCCCCACCTCATTGTAATAATCCATTTGTTTAGATTCCTTTAATTCAGTGCTTCAGTAAACATGGAGACATCTGCATTTTCTGTTAACCACAGAAATCTGCCTAAAGCCATGGCTGACATGCCTCATTTTCTACATTTTAGCAGCAAACAAGTGTGAGAAAGTCAAATCAAATTCCATAGCTCCCACAGAACAACATCCCAGGAGGATGTTCAGTGTAGGTTTCAGAGGCTCAGTGATGAAGCAATCTCCTTGGTAAGCACAGACATTTGGTTACACACAGAAGCAGTGTGTAACACCTAGGGAGTGCATTTCCAACTCCTTGCTTACAGAGGTAAGACTGCAAAGGTTCACACATGTGGTTCTACCCACTGCAGAAGAAAAGGAAATGCTGGTAAGCAATGCAGGTTTCAAGACAAGAGAAATTATGTCCTCTGATCCTCTCAGTGTGTTTCTTCGTTGTCTTAGAGGAGGGAAACTCACAAGTTTCCAGCCATAGGATACTTGGGAAAGTTTTACAAATTGCCAATTGTTACCATGACTTTGACTCTTAAATCAATCAGTACATCCAATTAATTGGCTAACTTTGAGCTTGAAAATGAAACTTGACAAAAGTGTTAAGTGGAAGGAGAATGATTCACAGTTTTGTTATTACTTTCTCTAAACATACAGATAGTCAGATAGTCGAACAAAGTCAGGGAGTTCCACTGCAGCAACTTCAAAGGAGAGTAAATCCCCATACACAGAGATTACAACGGCTTTGATGTTCCCAAAATAATCTGTGATTTCTTCCTACAAGTTTAAAAACAATGTGTTTTTGGACAACAGACATCCTTTGACAAATAAAAATCTTCAAAAACTTTGATTGTACATGTATTTGTTATGTAAACTACATGTTAATACATTAATCATTTAAACATTATTCTTATTGCCACTGCCAAATAAGTGAAAACAGTATTTACAAGAGAAGCTCACTTAGAGACGGAACTTATAAACATTCCAGTTAATTGGCACAAGTTATCTTTTGTGATCATTAACCACTGATTTTTCAAATCAGTTGCAGATGGGTACAGCCTGACACCTATGTGAAGAAAATGTTAATGGAAATGTCCAAGTATTAAGCAGAGGTTTGCAAACATTCTAATGTACAGCCTTGCATGATTTACTCACATTTCCCACCCATCTGTCACTTGGTATATTTTACTTATTCACTGAGAAAGACTTGTAGAAATAAAACTTATCTACCTGTCTGTTTTGATGCATTCCTTTCATTTATCATGTCAGAAAATGCTGTGAACCTCCAGAACCATTCTATGGACAATTAGATGTTACCAGACACGATGTATTTAACCACAGGGAAGTTCGTATTAAAATACTGTCTTTTTCTCCTTTTTTCAGTGCTCTCAAGAACTGTCACATGCTATAGCACTAAATATAATCCTTGGAGACCATTCTGAACAGAAAAACAGGTTGCACTATACCTATTCTTCTGGATTTTGCACTGGAAGCCTCCACTATTGCATTGTGAAAACTGAAATAAGTTTTTTTGTATGACAAAGTTACATCCCTACAAGAGTACACTCATGCTCTAGTTACCTTTGTATAGTAGATTAAAAGTTATTGAGAGGTGTCCTACTGATTCTTTCCCCTCTTTCTCAGCTCTCACCAACTCATCTTCTTCAGTCTTTGCTAAAAGCAAATGGTCAATGCAAAGGCCCATTTCTACTTCATTTTCCTAAAATATGTATTTCCTTTGTCAACATGTTTGTCCTAAAAATGAGATTAAGCACTTTGATACGCCTCTTTATAAGCACAATGCCATTATCACAATATTCTTTTTGCTTTTTAGAAGTAGTAAACTCCAAAGTGTCTGCAAAGATTTGGTTTCCCTCCAAAGACTCTTTACCAGTCAGAGGCCTAAGTTATTTTTCTGTAACAAGGTGAGATGAACTAACACTTCATGAATTGTAGTGCATTCTCAAATTAATAGAACTTTGCATAGTGCTCAAAAATTCAACTGCAACCTGTAACTATCTTGCTAATAAAAAGCCTTTTGTTTCTTTCCCCTTTTCCCCACTTACACATCACTCCAAAATCAAATCCCTTGAGTCCCTGGAGCCCTAGATGTCTCTCTCACACACCTCATAGCACATAAGCAGTGAAATTACTGCTCATTTCCTTCCCGTTTCCATCTCATGGTTCCCTGACATTTGCAATTCAGTCTCCTGTCCATTTCCTCCTCCTTTTAACCTCACTCCAATTCTGACTGTCCAGACATCTTAGAAGCAATAAACTTCCTTCCCAAATCTGAGTTGCAATTATACAGAAGGCAATTGCTTCTAGAACTGCATTTGGCTAACTACTAATTTCATTCCCCACCCCACCCCCCATCCTGCCTCATAATTTGTTTTCACTTGAGAAATCTGTCATTCATCCTAAAACTAATTATTTATCTAATCAAGAAGTTCAATACCTCTCCATAATTATTAGCCATGTAGCTATCACCAAATCCTGTGATAATTTTGCAACATACAAACAAACTACAAAAAGGATCTGGCACATCTCCAGTGTTACTTTGAAAAAGGTTTGGCTCCACTAGAAGTGACCACTTATGAATACATTAATGGATTTGATTAGGTAATCACAGCTTTGAAGATAATCCTCTTCCTGAGCCTCTTAGTGCAGGAGCCTTCCCAACTCAGACATCAAGATAGAAAGTTTAGCGTTCCTTGTAACCTCTTTAACAGACTCCTCTCTAAATACAGACCTCTCACCTTTAGACCCATTGTCTCCTCCAAAATATCATACATTCTGAACAGATGTAGATATCTCAGTAGTTTTCAGTTATTTTATATGTTTTAATCCTTTTTCCTATCAGGATCTCATTTCTGTTTCAAATATTGTTATTCATTTCTGAAAATTCAGAATTAGTGGTGCCTTTTGACGCTTGTCTTTAGAAAGTCGGGGATTTTAATCAATGTCTACCTTCTCTGAAGAAATGTCACTGTTCTTAAAGGTCTCCTTCCTTCGCCAGTTTGCACATGGACTTAAAATATAAGCTCTTTTAAATTCTCTCTCTGCTTGTGTACTGTAGCTTTATGTTTCCTACCATCTGGCCTACTAGTTTTTCTCCATCCATGCCAGATTTCTACTTCTCTCTGTACCTGGATGATAGGTTTGGATTAAAACTGCTGCAAAATCTGTCCATTGCACAAAAACAAACAGAAGCAAAGAGGAAGGAGAAAGACCCAGAAGATTATTTATAGTGGGTCTTTTTTGTTTGATTGGTTGCTTTTTAACTTATCTAAATTTTTGTGTGTGCTTTCTTACAATATGACCTTGCCGGCAGAGATGTATCATATCTCACACCTCTGAAAAAAAACCCTTTCTATGTTGTGGAGGGAGACTTTTGTTTGTTTGTCAGAGTTTGCTGCTGTTTAAGTTTTTAACAGAAGCACTGTCTCACTTATTTGTATAATACAGAACCAGAACAACCTGACACCTTCCAACAAATATGTTTGCCATCTGATCTCCATGCTGTGCCTCTGAAGGACGGACAGCAGAAAGCACAGAGCAGAAAGATAATTCAGTTCAGATAAGTGATCTGTCTCAAAAATACCAAGTGGCAGGTCTCTCAGATGACAGTATGGAAGGTTCTGCTTCATAATGCTGAATCAGTCACCAATGTGGGATACTTTGATAATTTTAGGGTGTTTCTTTACAGAGAGTGACTTGAAGCAAGATCAGTTTTCCTCAAAGGGTTGCAAGGCAGATTGAAATCTTGTAGGTCAAACTGGAGGCCTGAGTTTCTTGATTACTTGTGCATATCACATTTCCTAACATTCATTTGCCTGACATGGGAATGATATTCACAGGGAAACATCAAAAAACACCTATCTACAGCTCCTCATGGAAAACCACCACAAAATTGGTATTTTGATAGAGTGGGAGGAGGATTGCACTTTAGATCTGTATTTTTACATTACTTCTTTTTCAAACAAGAAATTACTTCTCCTGAAACAGTCTTGGCTTAATTATCTCCTTAAATAAACAAGGCAACAACAAAAAAAGCAGGAAAAAGGAAAAATACATCAACCACTCGCAATTTAGAAATGCACTGACCCATTTAATTTAGTTGTCTTATATTTCTTTTCTGCTGTCCTTTTATCAAACATTCTAGTTCATGGCTAAACTCCATCCTGCTCTTATGAGATGCTGGCTGAAGTGCAGACATAAGACCGTATGGACAGGAACGATGTGATGCCCAGCCATACTGATCATGACCTGCCCATGCTCAGAGTCACCGCAAATGTCCCCTCTCACAATATTTCACTCCCAGTCACTGCTCTGATGAGCAATCTCCTTGGTTCATATCAGAAGATAATGGAATTCTCTCATCACAAGACTGCAGTTCCTTACCTGCCAGGCAATGTCAGAAGCTGAGGCATTTGTTTTTGTGCTCAAAGTTTGGCTGAAACAATCAAACCACCCTAATGAGTACCATGCATTTGCTCCTTCAGCAATTTCTTCAGAATATAACAGTTTTCCAAAGGTTTCTGCCAAAGCATTCTATTCAAACCTATCTGAATATTTCCCACAGATATTTCACACATTATTTTAACAGAATTGATGTATTTATCCGATCAATCTTTAATACTGTTCCTCAGTGCATTCCTCCTAGAAATATGATTTGAAAATAACTAACATCTAATGACACAAGTTAGAATTAAGACAACTAAAATTCATGCTCTTTGCATGTCAGCCCATAACACAAGTGCTTTTTCTTTGAGCATAAGTTTTCAAATTGCTGGATACCTTAAGGTATCAGTAGCAGACAAGACTTGCAAAAGCTTTTTCTGTGCCTTTTTAGAAGGATGGAAAATTGGGCCCTACTGCGGGCAACTGTGGGCAGGTGAGATGTGAGACGGCTGAAGCTGCTTGTGCTATCTCTAACTTTCCAACATTAAGAGAACTGGAGTCATCTCTTCACAGTTTTCCAATTCCAACAGGAGATAATTACTGCTGAAGAAAACTCAACTTTCCATGTTGAAACCTTGACAAGTTGCAAGGATAATTCATCATCAACTACAACGTCTGTGTGAGGTGACCTGTTCTTAGACCAAAATAAGCAATATGACTTCTGGCAATGTTTACATTGATGGAAAGGACATTAGGAAGCATTCAGGCTAATTAAAAGATCTTTTTTATAATGTGGAAATAGCATCTCTATGCCTATCAGCTGCACTGTTTTTACGTGTAAATAATTTGTAGCATCTATTTTTTGTAAAAGAATATTCACTGGAGCTATACAAGAAGGGTCTGAAAAGTCTTTATGGCAAGTCTTCTACAACATGTATCTCCAGATACCTCTGCTCTGATCTCTTTTGCTTCAGTACATCTCTTCTTAATACTTTTAATTGTTACCTTTCCCTTCCAAATGCAAGGTCCCTTCTACTTTTCTTAAAGATATCCTTGTCCTTTTAAAAAAGGTGGAGAAATCTTAGAGACATGAAAGACAGTTTGGCAACTAAATAACTCCCCCACCTGCACAGCCTTCACTCTGCTCCTCCTACTCACTCATCCGCATTGTGCTCGGTTGGAAATGTATTCCCCAGTAAAATTTAAAGCAAGCACAGAAGAATTAGCATTGAAAATCAGCAGGAGTATTTTAGTATCCAGATTGTAGGAACAGATTTTTCCATGATGTGAACAATAAAGTCATGGAAGTTCTTCAGAGAAATCAGCATTTGAGTGATGTTCATTTCACACAGGTCTAAAACATGCCTGAGTCATGTATCAATAACATTTCCCCAAATCTTCAAACAGATAATCACCTGTACTGCTCAAATAGAAGCAAACTGAACTCTTTCAAGGTGGGATTTGATTACTGCATAGCATCAGTCAGGCCATGAGCATGAAGCAACAGACCTCCTGTCCTGGTAGATTTGTTGGGTTTTTTAAACACCTACATAATGCCAGCAGAAAAAAATCTGTTGCATGTACACTTCATCTGTAAATCTAACGGTTTTTAATCATGGATATTAGAAATGCAGTCCTAGCACTGATGTATTGTCTTATAAATGCAAAAGAATTTTCTTCTGCAATGGGATGTTGCTTTCACATAACTCATCCTCTCTCCTAAGAGCCATTGTGAGTGTGGCTTTAAAAATCCTCTGCAAAGACCTGAAATTCTCTGCTTGCCTTCTATTGCTGAGAAAAGGATTAATCCAGTAATAGAGGATAAGTGACTCTGTATCCAGGATTCAAGAAAGCTAAAGAGGGAGATGTAGAGCAGTACAACCCTAGAAAGTATCTCAGAGCATTTTCTCCAGAGCACGTTTAAGGATGGCAGCCCTGCTTCCTAGGCTGAGACCACAGAATTTTAAGGGTTTGAAGGGACCTCAAAAGATCATCCAGTACAACTCCCTGCCAGAGCAAGACCACCTAGAGTAGGTCACACAGGAACTCGTCTAGCTGTGTTTGGAATGTCTCCAGAGAAGGAGACTCCACAGCCCATCTGGACAGCCCCTTCCAGTGTTGTATCACCCAATTCAGTCCTTCAGCCTGGCAGAGAGCAGTGAAGAAAGCACTAAGAGGATGGACCCACAGGGCCAGTGCCTGAAAAGTATCTCCAGTCTTCAGGAGTAGGATCTGAATATTAGCACCACAGGAGAATTCTTTTCAGGATCCCCTAACCAGCACAGATTTGTGTGACTATAATACCAAAGCATTTTTTCTGTGCAGTAGTTTACATTTGTATACAACAAGGACTACAAATAAGGAAAAAAATATTCTGACATATACCACTCAAGTGTGAAAGTAACCTTTAACTTTCATGGTTTATTCAGGAACTATCCTAGTGTTCTTAATTAGCTAATGCTTCACTAAGATCTGCAGTCCCCAAAAGGACGTAATAGTTCCATGAAATGGCTCTGTTTTAATTTCTCCAGTTTTAATGTAGCACACAATCTCTCCCATCGTACATCCCAACTGTAATTAGCATAGCTAATTACTGAGACTATGAGTCGTAGTTGCAGTTGCTATAATAAGTACATTTAGTGAATTTCTAAGTACATTACTGGTATCACAGAATTTACTATGAAGACACAGGAAGGAATACAGGGCACAGTGATGCCATTGAATACTCATGGGACTGATAATGTTATTCTTATGGAAACAGCAGCCCTTTCCAATGAATTAGGAGGATTCCAGTGTCTCAAGTGCTTATGAAATTTTCATTACTTAAAATCTATCTTTTTTTTTAAAAAAAAAAGGGGGAGGAAGAAAAAACACAACAAACCTCAAACTGCTGGTACAACATGAGTTTAAAAAAATGGTCATGAAAATGAAGAAAACTTAATTTCACAATCTTAAAACCACGTCAATAATGTTATCTCCTGATAGATTATAAAGTCCAAAACCCGTTAAAAAGAAGGTTTATGTCTTTGAGATTCGATAATAAATTCCAAGGACGTGAAATCCCTTTTGAGTAGGCTTTGAACAGTAATATTTCCCTATGGTAAGATTTTACACTGAATTTACAGATCTCAACTTCAGAATTAACCACACAAAACTCTCCTCATCTAGATCTGCACAAGAGATGAAGACAGTGAACTCTCTAAATTCACCTTCCACTGATAAGTATTAATTCCTGCCAAAGATCACTTATATAAACAATGGAATACTAACTCTTTTTTTTTGCATCTGTACCATATGAACAATGCCAGAGAGAAACAAACACATTCATCTAGCTACACTCTGGTAATTAAGAAGAAAGAAAAATTAGAAGCTTAGCGGGTGGTTCTAAAGTATCTTGGACATCTCACCATGATATTCAGTAAGCACAGGTACTCAATTGCATATCTCTGAACTTGCTTTTGCTTCTGATATGAAGCCATTAAAAAACATGACCTTGGGAAGGAACAGGAGTTGACATATCAGTGTTTCAGTGAATACAAGTAACTAACTGCATTATGTCAGCAAAGATTCAGCTTCAAGTCATATTTCTCAGACCACATCTGTCTTGAAAGAGAATGTGTTTTCTGGTGAAGGTAAAACCACCAAAAAACAAACTAAAAGCTCTGAACAGGCAAACAAAACCAATAACCCTGTAGAGGTAACTTCTCCTTCAGTCCTGCCAGCTGGAAAAAAGCTCTGGCTGTGCAGTTACCTAACATCAACTCCAGCTATACGGTAAAAACAACCTAATTTGCCCCAAAGCCACCAGAAAAGCAGCCACAATAGCCTCATGACACCATGTCATCACTTCCTCAGAAGCACATAAAACTTGAGACACCAAATGCATAGATTGTCATAAATAATCTCTGAAATCTATTAGAAATATCTAGTACATCCCTCCAATCTGTTAACATTCACATTTGCTCAGGAGAATTCCTCATGCAAGTTATCATTTTGTCATCAATTTTTAGTGAGAAAGCCCATCCCTCCACTCCATCTATTCAGGGGATGCTCATCAATTCACAGCTATCTAACAGCCACAGTTAGTTCTGGGGGCATGAAACCTCCACGGTTAAATGTAGCTTAACTACACTGTCTTTACTAATACTACAGTAAAGTGTGAGTTGTCCCTGACATCTGGCTTGTATTGGCACAGCTACTGAACCTGAAAATTGCACTGATATCTGGGATCCTTTACTGGAAAAAGACCAGACCTGCTTGTTGCCAAGCAGGTGTGTCAGCCCTTGCAGTCCCTCAGCCTCAGGATGGAAAAAACCATGGATTTGCAAATTCTATTATCTACCCACAAAATCACCGAAGTGTAGCACTGAGGAAGCAAGGATCAAATATATCTCTTTCAACTATCATGAATAGATGGTCTTAAGATGTATTTTCCATCATTCCTGAAGGCATGCTGCCTTTCTATGGTAGACTAAACTGTCCTGCACTTTGGTGCTTTTTACCTGTAGTATGTGGGCATCTTTTTCAGACAGACTCGCACAATGTGTTCCTACAAGACTACTTGCTGATTCAGCAGAACATCCCTAACCAGGTTCAGAAGAATCAAACACCAGTTATAGAGGCCAGATTATGGAAGCAGGCTCTCCAAAACTGTTTTGAAGTAAATCAGAAAGGTGTAAAAGACAAAACTAAATGAAAACACCACAGTCAATAGCTACAGTTCCCCTTCTTGTTGTGCTTCTGCCAAGAAAATGCTTGACAAATTGAAGTATTTTATCAATTTGTACAAACCCACCTCATTGCCCCATATTAAATACTAAGGAGGAGTTCTCATGCTACCCAGCACAAAGCACACACTAAATTTTTATCATATACGGCAATAAAATAATCTATGGTAATTTTTCCAGAGCTAGTTACACAGCTGGTTTCTCAGCTCTCATTACATTAAAGGGTCACCAAATCATTGACCCTCCATCATTCAGCGATCTGTCTGCTGGAAGGGAGGCAGCACAGGGCTGCTCTGCTCCCAGATGAAGTATGCAGCATGCCAGGCTATCCACAGGGACCCACACTCTGCAAACTGCTTTTTCTACAGGTATTGGTCCTTTCCCTTCTTTTTGCACTCAACTGGTAAGTTGTTTTCATCTCAGCTTGGGAAGATTTGCTTGCATCTTAATGCAGAAGAATTCAGTACTAATTTTGTTTTGATGACTATATTTTAAGAGCCCAGTAATTTTTTTTACAGTGTTTGAAATTCTGATTTTTTTTTTTTTAACTCTTGCCCTGGAGCAGGAAGGTTTTTACCACTACAAACCTTCTCTTGTCATATGTTTTCCTGATACTGGAGTCTGGCCAGCACCAGTCATGCTGTCTGTCACAACTGCTGCAGCAGCACTACCTTTACATTCAGATTGTGTTCACTTCTGGGCTAAAGGTGTGAGTTTCTGATAAGGGCAATCTCTTAAATAAAGCTCAAAATACTAACTCTGACTTCCTTCCTCAGTGTCTCAGCTGACAGATGAAGACAAACTGAATAAAACATGCTATTCTGCAGTCACTGACTTCATGCTTTTGGCATCTGCATGAAAGCTCTATGAAAGTTATTTTTGCAAGTACTTAGTAACACACCACTGTGTTTCTTCCTCTGAAGAACTTCTTTTGGAATAGCATTCTATACTAGTAGGGCAACTAAATCAAGGTTTTCTTAAATTGTCCATATGCTGCATGATTTTATAATACAGAATCATAAAAACTTGGTGTAGAATCGTGTTTTCACTAAACTACTTTTCCTACCAAGCCCCAGTGAAGATCCAAACCCCAAACCAGTATTGCAGACACACTGCGAAGCACATGGAATGCACCACTTCTCACAGCCATTTCCTTTAAGAACAAAGAATTTATTGGTAAATTTTCCACACTGAAAAAGGTAGGGTTGGATTTGGGTTTTTTTTCATTTAAATAGTCAAAGAGTGAAGAGAATCAGAAGTATAGAGAGTTTTTGCTTAATTAAAAATTGCCTTCCAAGTTAATCATTAGGTATGAAGAAAACCAGAGCTTCTCAGGGGGCAACTCCACACAATAAATGTATAAACATACTGATGTCTTCCTTTTCAGAACAGAAGAAAATGTGAGTCTTAAATGAGAGACAGTCCTGACACAGAAATGACACAGGACCACTCCTGACACAGGAGTGAGGGACAACTGTTCCTCAAACAGGAACCTCTACGAATTTGAACAGAATGGTATGACATGACAGCCACAGAGCCCAAAAGATTTCCTCAGTCACTACTTGTCCATCTGATGCATCTTTGATGGATAATGATAAAAAATACTGAAGTAGCTTGTTTTAGCTAGTGTCTCACTGACTGACCTCTCTTTACTATTGGAACCAAGAAGCTTCTCTAATAGCTGGTCACTTAAGTGCCACATTAAAGGAGGGAGGATGGCATTTCAGGAGCCTGCACCAGTTTGCGTAGAGAAACTATGGATTCAGAAAGGCTGAAAGTGCTCTGCATGGATATTTCCTGATGCTAACTCCCTGCTGTACTTTTATTTTTCTTTCATTATGGTCTGAACAGGACCACATGGAACTCTTAGTACCATGAGCTCTTTGAAATCTGCAGAGCAAAGTTAGCATTTTTTTTCCTGATATTTCTTTCAAACTTTCTCTATATTCAGCAAGAGCCTGTCTTCAGACAGCTCAGCCACCATGGAGGATGAGTTCTGATACCAGACCTGCCTACCCCGATCCTTCTGTGCGTAACTGTCATAGCTCAGCTGCTGTGCTGTGCTGTGTCAGGAAATTCCCACCTGTGCACTGCATTTCCAGTCCACAGGTGCCTTCCTACCCCCTCAGCTGCTCATCTTCCTCCAAACACAAAGCTCACTTGAGCATGAATAAAAAAGCATTAAACCCCTCCTATACTTTGGCACAGTATGTAAATTCCTCTCATTTGTTGAGTGTTATAGTCTCCCCTGTTCAGATAAGTTTTACTCCATTCCCATTGGTTTAACAAAGCCTCACCTTTTTGTGATTTTTAAAGTAAAACACACTGTAACCAGCTTACAGTGTAAATTTCAAAGTGACAGCAAACAGCCACAGCAAACAGTGACAGCATTTAAAACCCACTGCTCTTGAAAATGATCCATTTGTTCTGTGGAAGCAAATGCAAGCAGATTTTGCCAGCTGTGTAATTCCACATGGTTTTCATGTCCACTGTGGATTGGGTAAGTTCATTTAGTTATGAAACACAGACTATAGCTTTTACAGAGCCTTCTTATGTCAAAAAGAATTTTTCCAATGACTTCAATGGGCAGTGGATTAGGCTCCATGTGAGACACAAATTAACTGAGCCTGATTAACAGCAGTGCTGCACTTGAACCTGATCTTGAGTTAGTGGTGGTACTTCATAGGCAGCGGTTCTTCAGTGAGAAGAGCAGCTGCTGAAAAGGCCAAAAAGAAAAAAATCAAAGTGTAATTTCCTCCACGATACAACCCATCAGAAAAATAACTGGAAGAGATCAGCTTTTCATGAATTCATTCAGTCTCCACTGCAACACGCAGAGGAAAGACTGATTGAGAATATAAGCTCTGTATCAACATCCCTTTGAACGTTTGTTGCCCTATAATAGACTGCTACTCTTTCAGGGAAAACATGGATATATGCACCTCTGGTTGGAAAGACTGTACATTAAAGAAGTTTTTACTTCAGGAATCCTTTTACTTCAGGAATGCAATTGACTTAGAACTGGAAAATAATTTAAGATGTCACAGTCTTTTTTAACAATAAATGTTATAGCTAGCATCTGAGAAGCTGCTCATCCCACCACACTGTCAGGCTCCAATCTGGTAGAGGTCTATAAATGTATTTGTGTGCACCATGAGTAATTTCACTGACTCACAGGGGTGGCTCAGACAATATTGCTCAAGCAGATGCACAAATTCAGGGCCCCAAAATACACGTCTCTCTGATAGCTCAGAGACAGCCTGAGCCTGTTCATATTTCAAAGCTTGACTGTTCCTAGTTGGCCTTAAAAATTGCAGTGGCAACTTTGCTAACATCAGTGAAATACATGAGGAAAACATGTACCTGAGCCCCAGCTGGGCAAGGGCTGTCAAGGCAGAGGCTGGGAATAAAGAGAATACCTGAAGAGAGCCAGTCCAGGGGGGACATCTTGTCTGTACTTCAGTTATCTTCTGACTAAAATCACCAGGACCTGCTAAAAATCACCAAATACAATAAATATTCTTCCCCCTCCTGACAGGCTTCCTCATCCTGAAAAGATCAGTTGAATGCTCCTTCCGAGCAGTGGGCTTTCCCAGTGGCAGCTCAGCTTCAGCGGTTTGCCTCAAGCACAGTGTCTTGATCAGGTCTCCCCAGTTTCCCACACTCCTCCTAGGATCAGAGCCCCTGAAACCTTTCTCTGAAGACAGGACAATTACTTAAAGGCAGACAAAATGTTTATAACAAGAACATTTCTGTCAGGAGGATTGGGAGAGGAAACCGTTTGTTTTCCATGGCCCATCACTGCTTGACGTGTTATGGGTGATGATGTTTACTAAAATGCTACTTCCATGATATGAGGGTTTCACCTCTTCTTCCCTGCCTGCCTGCACGGCTTCCCAGCAGGGACATGTCAGCACTAGTACTCAAGGACTGGGTTTTTGCTCAGGAGATGCAGAGTTGTGCCTGGGTCCTGCCGTGATTTCCTATCCTCCACACTCACTCACCAGCTGAGTGACCACAAGGCTGCCTCTTTTTTTTCACAAACCTGTTTTATTCCCTGTGTAACTAATGCTCAGCCTCTCCTGCTCATTTGTGCTTTATTCACTATTCAGTCCTCAGTGTGCCCTAGACATCTACTAATTACAATGGAGATGCTCTACTCCATCATCTTTGTGGCCTTGTGCTGAACTCTATCCACCAGCTCCCTGTCCTTCTGGAACTGAGGGGCCCAGAACTGGACACAATATTCCAGATGTGGTCTCATGAGGGCAGAGTAGATGGGAAGGAGAATGTTTCCAGACATACTGCCCACAGCCCTTCTAATACACCTCAGGATGCCATTGGCCTTCTTGGCCACAAGGGCACGTTGCTGGCTCATGCTCATCCTCCTGTCCACCAGCACCCCCAGGTCCCTTTCCCATGTACTACTCTCTAAGAGTTCATTCCCCAACCTGTACTGGTACACGGGGGTTTTTCTTTCCCAGATGCAAGACTCTACATTTGCCCTTGTCTCTCCATATCTGTGGATTCAGATTTTTACTTCTTTTACTTCATTTACTTCACTAAGACATTTTCCCATAATAAACAAACAGCCAAGTCCATTTGGAAAGAGAATTTCAATATATGTGTTTGCTGAAGAGTGTAATCACATCAGAGTCTGAACTACATGAAAGAGAATATTTCTATGGGTCACAGACCATTCTGCAGCTGTGTTACATCACATAAATTCAGTTTATGGAATATCTCCCGTGGGGCTAAAACAGCAAGACTTTGACAAGGACTGCAAATACAGAGTTCATAACCTTGAGGGTGTTTTACACAAATCCTACAGAGATACATGAAGTTCTGATAAGCTGAGGAATTCCTTTGCGACCAGCAGAAACCTTATCTTTCACTTTCTGATTGTATATGCTTATAGTGACCATGAAATCTGTGTTGGACTACTTGAAAATATTTGGACAAAAACCTCAGTGCTCATCTTTATTTTTGTGTTAGACATTCAAGTAATCAGTTACTTTTTACACTTCACAAAAAATGTTTGTAATGAACAAAACTATGAGCTGGATAAGATGCTATCAGTCTACATGGTTCACTAAATGAATCCCTCGATTAGACAGTTAAAATTCCAAAGTGTCACGCATCTTTTTAACATGCTTTTGTATTTAAATGTCTGTTCTCACCTCTTCATTAATGGTGACAGTTCTTTGCTTTGGAAGAGACAGGTTAAACCTGCAGATTTGGAAAGGAACATGGCATTCTGCAGGGAGGTGAGAGAATGCACATAGTTCATTAAATAATGTGAGTGGTAATGAGGGTTTACACAAATCAAACAGCGTGTTAGGTAATTGTAATGTTGCTTTGTGGTAAACCACCTGTCAGGAAGCACTTCCAGCCGAAGATTCAATCTGCTACTGTGCCTCCAGATGATTTCTAATTAGTGTAAACTTCACCTGTGGCATGGAACCAATGAGCTCTGGAAAAAAGAAGAGTCCTAAAAAGAGAACAGCCAAGTTCAAGTTTTCAACAAATACAATCCTTAACTTCAACAGGTTTAAACAGTGCATACCTCTGCCACTGACAAGAAAGGACTGCGTGCCAATAAGCATCACTGAATGGTTTTGGGGTTTTTTAAACACGCCTATTTAATAGTTACCACAGATGTTGATGGATGCTCTAAAAACAGAATACCCTACAATCAAAATCCCCACATCCTAAATCCCCAAGATTTTGTAAGATGTAAAGATCAGTCAACTGGGGTAAGTTCTGTCTGCTACATTCACAGAAGGACAACCTATGTGATTACAGCAGCATCTTATCTCTGCACCATGTCCATAAACCTGGAGAAGACAAAAGCCAGACACCAGAACACAAACCACCTCCTTGCAAATAAAAAGGAGCTGGCAGGAGGAAACACATCTACATTTAAAACCTGTGTTTCTAGTGACATTCAGTTTTATAGGCTCTGTCTTAAATATTTTTTCTTCCTTTATTCTATCCTTGACTACAAAAAAAAAAGACACATCCAAGGTTATGAAAGCGGCCCCCCTCTCCCTGACCCATACAGCTTACTGCTGAGCTGATGGGGCACTGCCTTTCTCCCCCAGGAACTGCCAGCACAATCAATGACTAATTTTCATGGCAATGTTATCTTTGCAGCTCCTCATTAGCCAACTGATCAAAGAAACCTGATTATATCCTCCCAATTTTGTATTACTTCATTGTTTTCTGAGGTAATTACAGGAGCCTGCAATACCCTAGTATTTTGAAAATGAATAAATCTTTCCTCCCCAATCTATTCAACACTTCATTTTACAGCAACAACTGGGAAAAAAAAAAAGGAAAAAGTTGAGTAGACAGAAAACAAGGTCCAAGACATCAAAGAGAAAAAAAAAAGGGGTTTTCCTGTGATTCTAAAGGCCACAGAAGGCACATTCAAACAAGGAGTACTCTTCAACTAAAAATCCGCAAGTCTGATAGAGAAACTTTTTCATATAAAACCAAAAAAAAAAAAAATCTACAGCAGCAATACTCCCTGCCTTGGAGTTCAGAGGAAAGACTTAAAACACTGCATAGAGTTTAATATTTTTAACTGAAAACATCCCTTGAAATACATACAAAGCTGTTTGGCTAAAGCAGAATCCTACGTGACCGTTCATCCACATTTGAAGCCAACTGAGCCCGTTTGCTGCTTTGTTGAAGCATACTTAACACTTCTGTTGCACTCTTCACTATTTCCTTATTAAAAATAAAATAATAATAATAAAAGGATTAACAACCAGGCTCTGAGAGAACAGCTGTTCTAATGAAACTTTTACACACAATAAAATCAGAAAAGTGCAGAGGAAACTCAATATGTCAAGTTCTCTCCTTTTTCATTATTAAAAGAAGAATTGTAGTATGAATTTTCAGGTTGATTCAGTTTAGTCTGTGGGGTAAGATAAATCGTTTTGCTCACAAACTTACCCATTTCATCTAGAAATCACATGGCAGATGAACAACCACAAGTCATCAGATGGTTTACCACGTTATTCGAGTAACACTGTTCATAAACACAAAAAGCCCACATTCCTAAGATCTGTGGAATCTGCCTTGCTGGTGAGCACACAGACAACTAGCTAGCAGTAGCTAACTAACTCAGACATGACAAAATCTATCTGAGGTTTTCTTCATCACTGGAAAGCAATCTAGATGTGTGTGTGTGTGTGATGAGTTTTCCTGAAATGATTGGTTATACTCATTAACTCAAGCTGCACAGAGAGTATCTTTCACTCAATTAATCTCCAAGCATGGGCATAGTACTTGTGAATCATCTTGCCATTTCTCATTGCTTGCTTAGCTATAATTTTGTGCTCCACTACTGCTGGCTGTTCAGAGAAGTTAGAACAATGATGAATAGCAGCATCTCTCATTATGGCTACTTTGGCATTCTTGTGACAACCTACAACAGGGTCTTTCCAATTGAAGCTCAGGAGAGTGAAGTTTCTCTAGTAATAATAGATGTCGCGTGCTTTGGCAAATAGTTACATTTGCTCTAAGTTAAGTTTGAATCTGCATTTCTCACAGCAGGCTGTTAAATTATCTTAATAGGTCAATATGTAAGTTTTCACATCCCCAGACACCTCACTTAGAGAGTTTGACTGGATTTTGAATTGGCACCTCTCCTCCAGGACAAAAAAAAGAGTACTTGTGCTACACATAAAATGCAACAGCAGCAGAGTGGAAGCAGATCTCTGGTGCTTTAAGAATGAGGGCTGTAATCATGAGCCAAATGACAAATACAGAATCTCTGCTTCTAATTCTGTAAGAAACTGTAAAAGCTGCCAGAGGGATCAGATGAACCACCACGCTGGAATTGTGTCTGTCACCTTCTCCCACTCCAGAATCCTTCTTTAGTCAGGAAGCTGATTTATTCCAGGTACACAGGTGATGGGGCAGAAAAGGAAAGGACTGTTTAGTAGAGCATCTGATGTATGAAACATCCATTTGAACAGACTTATATCTCAAGAGATGAAATAAGAAAAAAAAGTGCAAGTTCTCTGCAAGTCCCACATTCACCTCCCTGGCAATTTTTTATGCTTTGAAGTTGGAAACACATGAAGTAGAAAGTTTTTTCCCAGCTAAGTGCTGATCAGCTTTAATCAAAAGTTTGACTTCAGAACACGAGAAGGGCCAGCAAAGAGTCACTCCACAGGTCCACATGCAGGGCTGACAAGCAGCTTCCCAAACTAGATTGATTTGTCGTAAAAGTACAATACTCTGTTTTGTTTCTTTTCAGTTTGCTGACTGATAATATTGTCATTCTTGGTTCATGACAAGGCAATGCTGAATTTGGTAGTAGCCCCCTTTTTTTTTTTTTTACTAAAATCTTTGATCAAAACCTCAACCACAAAGGATTATTTACAGCATGTAAGACTTTCAAGTGTAATAATGAATTATAGCTACTTGACTTAGTCAAAGGACTCTGCATTTGCACAAAGCTTCAAGGTCATGCAATGGCCTGGAGCTCTTTCAACAAGCCAGTTTTGCTCACAGTCTTTGTATCTGATTTCATTTCCTACAAAGCATCACAATCCAAATATAGAAGAGTAGAAGTACAGATTTTAGAAAGAATAGAAATAAAGACAACAACCTCTAATCTCTTCAAGAAAGCTTTTAAATGGGCTTTTAAAATAAATTATTCCACCTACCACATCAAGCAGCCCAAGCTTGACTGTAAGAAACAACTGATGAGGAATTTTAATTGTCTTCAGCCCATGTAATTATTGCAGAAAACAATTTAGAAGTTTCACAACTAATTGATCCAAACAGCAGTTAACAATTTTTGCCTGTTCATAGGTAACTCTCCTATGTTATCCAGAAAGTCCAGAACAGGTAGGTACACATAACCTGCAGCCACTAGGTACAGAGCACTGATTTGTTCTGAGGGTGTGATAGCATTCACCATCATCCTGGCCTAGAGGTACTACTCATTTGGTGGTACCATCATCCATCCCCAACATGATATGGAACACCTTCCCATGTATATCATGATCTCCAACATCTTGTATATTTAATCTACAGACAGAAATCAGTACAATATTAAGAAAATATTTGCCACATGCAATGTACTAAGAGAAAGCTGGCAGAAGTTGAGAATCAAGGGCAAAGTGATACAGAACTTTAAAACTCTAAGAGGTACAAGCCAATATCAGCATCAGAAGCCAGGATCATTTTTCTTTAAGATGACATCTTGAGTAAAATAGCATCCAGGTACCAGACAGGAAGCAAGGAAAGGTACTTTGTTCCTTATCCAACATCTGAAACTCTCCACAGTGACATTGTGTAAATGAAACGTGCTCAGAAGCACTCTGCCTAAGAAATACATCTTGCTAACTTTTGAAATGCAGATAGCAGCACCAGTGATGGGGCACTTTCCAGACAAAGAGTGATAAAATGATATGAATGAATAAAATCTGAAAAATACCCATGGTCCTTCTTCATTCAGCTGCCAAGTTTGTGCAGAGTAAAAGAAAATGTGCAATATTTACTGCCTAGCAGGGGAGTCAAGGAGAAAGAAAGGTCATGTGTAAAACAGGGAATTTGGTATCAGATGAAGAATCCTCCTGAAACCCTTATGAAGTGAAGAGACTAAAGCTTCAGGAGAAAACCAAACTTGTTCAGCTGATTTAGAAACAAAAAGAAAAATGCCTAAAGCTACAAATCTTTCCTTTAACCACAAACCAACCTCCTGTTCTATCCATATGAATGTAAAACAATGAGAAACCAGAGTGACAGTACCATCACAACACTAATACACCAGGGGGTAGTAATACTCTCCTTTTTAAAGCTCAGTCTCAAATTAAGGTGCATTTTGTTCCTGAAAATTAAGTTATTCATCAAGCTTTCTTTTTTGTCTTTTTTGTCTGCATACATTAAATAACAACATATTCTATCTCATAGCAGCTAGCAATTATCTAGTTAGTGTCTACCCAAGCTAAAAACACAATCTTTAAATCAGAGTTGGCATGTATGTGGTTTTTTTTTGCATAACATCCAGCACCCAACTGCAAGCCTTAAATAGAAGGCTGTTGTTTCCAGTGTGACAACAAAATATGAGTTGAGGTCAGAACTGTCATAAAACAAATATGCCACATTAAAATGGCAAATATGGGAAGGAACTATAAAGCAATACCAAATAACTTGCACAGAGCTGAGAAAATTATTCAGCCTTTGCCTGTAGTAATAAAAGCCTGTGCATAAGTTGTATTCCTCACAGCCAACAAGTCAAACTGCATCTGTTTTAGTTCAAGTAGCATGATCTTGAGCATTTAGGTGAGGAGTGGAAACAGTGAAACCACATTACCAACAAGAGGCTGCAGACAAACAAAACTCCTGTCACTAATATAATGGTGGTTTGTTTCCCCAGCAATTTAACAAAAGTTTAGTGACAAATCTCATGATCTCTTTCTTACCTCTGATCACTTTATCTACATTGTTGAGAACTGAGAAAAAAATTTCTCTAATCAAGAGAAATAAGAATATATTGGAAAACATTGTTAAATATTGTGAGGTTTTTAAAAGTGTATACTCAGCTTCTGGGAATGTGAAGAATAACTGACAATGATCACAGAATCATAGAATGTGAAGTGTTGGAAAGCACCTTGAATGCAATGATATACTTATTTTTTACCACATAATCCCTCCTGTGCTTGCTTTGCCAATAAACGTCATTTGTCCATGACCTAATTCTCGACTTCTCGGTGGTTTGTATAATTTTTTTGTGTGTAATGTCATTCTCTCTTTTTCTGCTATATGAATCTCTTCAGCCATATTCAACGGGCACAATTTGTAAAAGTTAGATATCCCACTCACCTTGGCAAGATTTTGTAAAATAAAAGAGGGAGAAACGTTCAGCACTTTAGAAAACAAGTGCAAAGTATGAGTCTCTCCGTTTTGACCATTTAGTTCATTTGCTGTGAATTAAGTCAATTCATTACGAGCAACAGATTTTTACACTTGATTTTAGATAATGACTTCCTCCACAAAGATTTGCTAGCACAATATTTGCTTATAAAACATTTCTGCAAAAGAAACCATCAAATGGCAAAATCTGAATGCTGGCATTATTTCTGGTTTACAAGGTTTTTACTGTAATGTAATTCATTATACACAACTGGGAATGAGAGAGGATCTTTTTTTTTCTGATCAGTGATGTGACCAGTTGCAGAACTCTGTGCTACAGGATCATTTCTCCAGTGTTTTGGTTTAGTGGCCTCTGTTGCAACTCTTTGAAAGCATACCTTTCATGTGCAACGTTCATCTCTCAGCAGCCTAAGCAGATTTGCACTCCAAGATTTCCTAGTGTCTGCCTCTAAGCTCAAACACACCTCAGGTGTCAGATTTCAGTCTGCTTTACTCCTGCCTACCCAGATGCAGATTTAAATCAATCAAGTCCTTTTGCTTACTTCTGTGGAGCAAGAAGCAGCCACAGGTGTATACCATTGGAATAAGGAAGAAAAGAATGCTATCAGGTTAGAGCAAACCAGAGAGTGCTGTGGCACAATATTCTATACTCTGTGGCTGTGTAATTATAGCCAATGGGCCCCCTACTAATATCAGTAAAACAGTTTGCACCTCTGTAAACTGCATGAGATGCCTCAGTGTCAGTTGTCTCATTGTTCATGTTTATAAGCCTGTCTTCAGATTTCTCTTCCTGCTTCTGAAGACTATGAGTTAGACTTAAAACATATTTAGCAAGACATCTCAGTGCTTTAAGCACATTATTCCTTCCTCAGATTCTTCAGCAGCTGCTTTCCCTGCCCAGTTCAATGCAACTTTCTACACACCCTTTGGCAGCAACCAGCAACACAAGTGCTACAGCTAGTGGCATTTTGCTTTTCCTGAAATTCTACCAACAACACTGCTTAAAGCCTGCAACTTCCAGAGAAACAAGACGCATTCAGCCTGAGCTGAGAATCTGTGGAGTGTGATGCCAACTGTGAGCATTAAAAATAAAAAATATACTCTGATGACCTGCACTGATTTCAGGAAGTCAGCACTGATATGTCAAGTTGCCTAATAAGACACACAAAGGACCTTTAGAAACAATTCAAGAGGAAAAGGAAATTACAGATCTCTGTGCATCTTGTTGAGCTGGATCACTTCCTCACACACACTCCATTTCTCTGGCCCAAAAGCCAATAAAATATGTTGTGATATCTTCATTTTGTGGCAGATCTGTTTTTCATCCAACACATCTTCTGAAAAGATACAGAGCTGACACTCTGTGGTTTGCATCATCTCACTGCACTGAAAATTTCTCCTGACTTCTGCAGGGATGTGATTTATATAGGATATTCATTCTTATCTATAGAGAATACCTTATAAATTATACATACTTCCTAACCCACCTTGTCTTTATTCTGCGAGGGGAAGGTCATCTCATTCATTTACGTCAGAGAGTGCAAAGTCACAGCGGGAAAAAGACAAACCCATGTGTACACACAGTCTTAATCTCATTCATAACCAGATTCCAACTTAAACCACTTTTTATTCATTTCTATTTTTATACTCTTTAGGGAATAACAGGGGACATGCTGAATAATGTATATAATTCCATGTCCTCTGCAATTCCAAAAACATATGCTATCTCAAGAGAGATTCAGTAATTTGCTACAGAGGCACACTAACACGTTAGCAAAACCATTACACTGGAATTACACTGATCAACATCAGAAAAATCATTGAATCAACACTGAAATTTAGAACAACGGGATCTGGAAAAGTCTTCCAGAAGGTGATTGTTTACTCCGTTTACAGCTAACTGACAACTCTCAAAGCCCTGGAATGTAGTGTTTTGATTTCAGAGTGCAATGATGAACTCACAATTTGGCTGGTTAGAAGTGGCAGCTAAGCCATATCCTTGGTTATTCTTTTTTCTTCCCATCTCACTGGGGCCTCTACAATCCTAATGAGGGTAGGGGTGGATGGGGGACAGTGAGCAAGAGACTGTTGTGGTCCTTCATTGCTGGTTGGGCAAAACCACCACACCCACTTAAAAAGACATTACCTAAACCTTGACCATCTGATGCACCACATCTGAATGTATCATTATTTTGAAAAGCATGAAAGGAGTGGTTGTGCCATGTGTTTAATGTGCATCTCAACAAGGACAACTCTAGCATTACCCTGTAGATGAATCACCTCATTAAATGAAGCAAGATGCACGACGAATTTAAGATCAATGGACAGAGCTTCTTTCACCAGCTGCAAATTTAGAAAGAATTTCACCCAAATACAACATAAAGTCGTAACTCAGGTATGGCTGTTTGTCAGTATTTACAGGCAGTTGAATTAAGAATACCTATTTCTCATTTAAATGAGGTTTATGCTCATTGTGCAGTGTTTTTTTTACTCTTTTACTTTGTCTTAGTATGATAAAGCTTAGATAAAACGTATTTGGTGAACTCTTGCCATTAAAACACAGTTTCATGACATTACTTAGTACTGGACTTACTATCACTCCACCAATAAACACTGATTTTTCCTATCAGCTGCATACTTTAAGACTTCAAATCATCTTCTCACAACACATTAATTCTCAGTGATCGACTTGCAAACCTCCATAGTCTAAAACTGAATATATTTTGCAGCTTTGCTTGATACCACCACAGTCAGTACAAAGTTTCCTCACAAACTTCCTTGGCCTTTGGAATGAACTCTCACTTCTTCACAGTGCAAGCTAAGATAACTCTTTCTGTATCCTTGATTTGTTTTTGAATTTCCTCTTAAAATTCATGAGGTTATTATTACTTCTGAAATAATAATCTTTGTTAAGATTGTATTACACAGCCACCTGTTGTGATGGCAAAAAAAAAAAAAAGAAATCCCACTGGTCTGTTATTAACAGGTTTCACTGCATTGTATTCAAATTATAAACCAAGATGGATTATGAATATTTTCTTTTGAATTAAAATACCAGCTCCTCAGATGAAATGGAGTTTATGATAATTCAGAGCTTATCTTCACAGTTTGATGTCTTTATCCTTCCTTAGATAAATAGTCTGCATATCACATCAGTGATAACTGTCCACTTACTTATTCAGAAACTTAATTAAGATTGCTTTACTTTAATATAAAAAAAACCAAATCACCTCCACCTAGTGTTTTACTGTTGTCTCCCCTCAAATTTTTGATCAGATGGAGCAAAAATTTGGGAGGCAGAACATTCAGAGGCAACCTTCATTTCAAATGAAGTTGGATTTTGTGGTTTTGTTTGTTTTTCTTTTAAGAAATAACAGCAAACAATCCTTGACATGACTCTTGTGAACTTCAACTCACAGCTCTGATCTGCTGCCAGTTTTGAAACTCCATGCACCAAACTAGAGATATTTCCTTTGCCAATTTGTCCACTGGCATTTGGGACAAGTCATGTGTGCACTCCCATACACTATATTCTCACCAAGTCTCCTATTCTCAGCTGAGGGCTTGGAAGTAAAGGCCTAAAAGTAGAATCATCCTCCTTATTTAAACACAGTAGCATCAGTACGTTTTGGTTTTTTTTGACTGTTTACATTGATGCGACATCATTTAACCTGCTGCCCTCCTTAGCAGCTCAGCTTCCAGGAATCATTTCTCCTCCCTTCAGCGACTTCAGGCAAGATCTCCATCTCTTGTGAGGCAGCCTCTTGCTTTTCTCACTTAGTTACAGTACTTTCATCACAAGTTTTCTGAGACTGGCTCAACAAGGAAAAAAAATAAACCACATTCAAAACTCTCGTTTCCCTCATTCTTGCATTTGTTCTGGATCAAAAAGAAGTCATTGCTGGTTGAAATAAAAGCACCAAGCACACCCTTTGTGCAAGAACAAAACTGCTTTTCTCTTCATACAAGTTTTATGCATCTGCCTCTTAATCTCCAGTAGCTCAGACACCATAATTCTTTCTTTAATCTCTATAGGGATCATGCTGCTTTTTTGAGACAACAGTTCTTTCTTTGTGTTTGACTGTTTTCTACTGCACTACCCTCACAGCTAGACAACTCATGTCCTGTCTCCTTTCCATAAAACACTATCACTCCACACAATTCCCGAGCCATGTTTTTCTCTATTTTATGAAAGTATTCTGCAGCCCTGGTAAAAAAACGTGATGCTATTCTCTCTCTAACTAAACTACTTCTTTCCTCACCATTGGTTTTGGCCATGCTTTTCCCTAACATAAACTCATATACAGGAATAAACCTCTCAAAGCACTCTTAATTACCTACCTACTTAGCAGTATTTGAAGTGTTCTTATCACTACCACCTGGTCACCTGGTTACATAACCGAAGGCCAAAGATAAGAGAATTGAAGTAAAACAGCAGGACTGTTACTTGTTTTATCACTCAACTCACATACGTGGGTGTTGACTTAGATTTGCTCATATGAAGAGGAGAAAAATTAGAAAAGGCCATAATTTTTCCCCCCCTCTTATGCAATACTTCAAATTATACCTGCTCCTCTAGGTCCTGGCAGGCAGCTGATGAGCATTTCAATAATTTCTTGCAAGCAAATTGAAAAGCTCAGAAGAGCAACATGTGTAAAGATTTGAGTAACTGAAACAGTGAGCACCTCTGCAGGAAAATGAATTTAATTAAAATGTTACTCATGCAGACTCTCAACCTTAGAAATCCATACATCTGGAAAATCATTTATCTTTAAGTTTGTGTTTGTCATTTCAGAGGGATAAAAACAAGTCCCTACAGACCAGGTTTGACAATACTGAACAATCAGGAGAAATAACATAACACAGGACTGCAAAACGTTTCATACAAGAAAAGAAGCCAATAAGGATCCACAATCCTCACAAGTCCTACCACAGCCAAATGGCTTCTTTTTCAAGTTAAAAGTACAGATGTATCAACTGAAGATGTTTTGAGACACTGTCTGTATAATGACTAATGTCTAATACTAATACCGTGAGGACTCGCATCACCTAACTCATATCTTACATAATCATGAGGGAGAGGGGCAGGGAAAGATACTTTCAGAGAATTTTTCAGACCATCTGAACTAGACATCTGATCAGAACTGCTCTCTCCTCCTCCTTTCTCCACTACTCTCTGGAGCCTGCATAGACTGACTTCCGAAGGAGTCTGGCTGCCTCATGGCTCTTGCAGGAGACCATAAGCCATAAGCACAGTGTCTCAAAGGACCACAACAAAAAATGCTGCTGCTGACTGCTGAATTATTGCTATTGAACAAGTTTTCTGGAATAGTCACACAAGCCAGGAGATCATAGCTCTTCGGAGCAGCAGGACTGAGATTTCTTCACTGCTGCATGTTGGTGGGAAAAGTTGTTTTAAAGGAAACATCCAAGTCAACTTTGCTATACCACAGTGAAGACATCGCTGATTTTTGTAGAGGTCATTCATTTTTCCTTTCACTCCAGAGGCACAGCAGCTTGTAAGGAGTTGGGCTGAATTGGTTTCCAACTGTTGCAGTCCAAATATTTCCCCTTCACACCATGCCAGTGACAGGAGAGTACTCAGGATGTCAGAACAGCTGCAATTAACAGTCTGTTCTTCCATGTGTGCTCACCAAAAACTGCACTGATTCCAGTGGGAGGAATCAAGGGCTCATACTCTCTACTGTTCAGATTTTTCAAAGCTGTTTTGTGATAATCATATACAGCAGAAACAGCCGGTAGCATTTACAGATGTGGCATTCACAGTATTCTGGGGGATCAGCTGTTTTTCAAGAAATGAGCTTGAATGAAATCAAAGTTAATGTGAAGGTTCTCAGTTTTTCCCCCTAGGCAAAACTCCCACTGAGTGTAGCAAGAACTGAATCAGACTCATGAAGGGTTTAACATCACTGGCTTTATTTGAAAGCAGGGATCCAATCCTGGGATTTATCTGTGTGTGCACACAAAAACCCCCCACACTCCACACTGCTTGACCTGGCAGTAAGCTATTCATTCAGAAGGAATAAGATGCTGTCTCTAAAAAAGCTTCAAAGAGTGGAAAGGAATAGCTATTTCACCTCATTCATCTCCAACAGTGGTAAAAGGAAATGGGAGTGCTATGTGCAAAAAAAATTCAGTAAACCACAGAGAAAGTCATCTTTCTCTGCAGGAAAATTTAAACCACAGAGCCTTTCAGAAACCTGACTTTGACACAAGTGAGGTCCATTTGCTAAACAAATAGAGTAGCAGTCTGACTATTTGAGACTCCCTTCCCTCCTTCATATTCTGTGGTCAGAAAATTACTACAGGTGTCTGTAAGGTGATGGCTGCTATAGAGAGCTTCATCAGATCTGCACCACGGTGGCACACCAGATCTATAATGAAGTTTGGAGCAGTGTGTTAATCCTTGGCTACGAGGCATAGGAATGCAAGAAAGGGAGTAGGGGGCAATACTTTTTCCAAGTAATTGCTGGAAGGATAAACAATCCACCAGCAACATTTATCCCCTCCAGCAGCTTTTATGCAAATAAAACAGGAGCGTGAAAGTCAGTACAGGTATATAAACTTCTCTTTACATTTATATCTGTTATAGCATGATGTGTGTTTACACTGAGGTATTCTAAGTGTTTCAGTTTCATCTGATTTTTCATACAAAATCTTCATACTCTTATCTGAATGGTGTTAACACTTTTACACTTCAATGATTATATAAATTAGAGGAGCGATCATTTGCATATTTGTATTGTTGCTTATTTCTCTAGATGCAAACTTTCATACAGCTCTTGTCAAATCTGCAGAAAGATTCCACAACAAAGCATGGAACAGCGGGCAGTACATACTGCCAGAGGTCTGCAAAAGTGCACAACAGAGTCTTTTATTTGCAATAGAACTCATCAAACAAGACAAGATAGAAGAGATAATTGCTATAGACAGAGGAATCACACACGTGTTACACCCAGAATAAGTACATTAAGCAGAGTGGATTGCTGGCCAAACACAGAGGCTGCCTGAGCAAGTTATTCATTGTATTCTATTAGTGGTTTGACATACAGCCTCAAGTCATTATATATGCTTCAAGTTATCTACCTGAAGAGTTATTTGTTTACCTCAGAAGGCTGCAATGACATTGTTACAATAAGAATGAATTAATTCTAATTTTCCAGCGCCTGCTCTAGGCAGAAGCACTGTTACAACCGCCACTCTCCCCTCCTAAACCTCGACATGCTAGCTTAAAATAAATACATGTGTTTAATACCTATATATATTCTTCTATAAAATGCCTGATCTGACATCCCTGTGATGTTCAAACTGTTAATTATAAGAGAATACAGTTTATCAAAGGATATGTTCTTCTTGAGAGCTTGTTTATACACACACAGAGTTTATGTAGACTGTTGGGTACAGTTCATTAGCAACCCAAGATGCCCACAATCCCTCCATGCTCAGCAGGCTACATATATTTTGACAAACAATTAATCAGATCTCAGTACTGCATCTGGCTTGTATTTACAGCCAAAGAATGAATTGGGTTGAAAAACCATCTGAAAGGATAATACTTCAACCTGATGACTTTGTAGTTGGGTTTTGTTTTCCTGGAAGGAATCTGCTAACATATCATGTTTGAGAGACCCAACAGACATTGAATTTATAAGCTTTTAGGTAAGCAAAACATATGGTTCTTGCCATGTTCCATCTATCTGGTAATCAGTCATTTAGCAATAAATGCACAATAAAAATTGGCCAGCTTCTCAAGACATAACATCTGAGCAGATCAATTACAGACTTAATTTAGACAAATTTTTCATAGCATTTTTTTCTTTTTGTACTACATTATCTCTCTTGTTTCACGAAGTTTTCATTAACTCCTGTGGAAAACAAGACCTGGATTCTTCAAATTATAATATGGATAGAAAATATGAGTGAGTTCAGGGTACAAAATGACAGATTAATCTGCGACACTGAACAGTAACAGCTCCAGTTGTTCTGTTTGTAATTATATTACCAACATTGTCTAAAAACTCTACACTGAAGTGTGTTATTTTACCTTTCTTTTAACTAAAGCTTCTACAAGAAGTTGCCTCTTTACAGGTCTCCATCCTAAAGCAGCAACTGGAAACCCCTTGGTGTGAAGCAAATCCACCTGGACTTGTGATTACAGAAGGGAGGTCAGGATCAGTGATGCTCCCAAGATTTTGGACATCTGCCTGCCCAGAGACAGCAACAAGCCAGGCCTTGGTTATCTCCAAGGTGAGGCAGAGCCACAAAGGAAGTTCTTACAGAAGCTTAGATATAGTTTTCAGCCTAGTTAGACACCTCCAATTCACAATCAAATTCTCAATATTAAGGGAGGAGGGGGAAAATGGGGCAGGGGGGGAGAGTACAAAACAAGTTCACTGGATTTTGATTCTACTCTAGAGAATGCCAAGTATTGAAATTCCATTTGCACTAAACGCCTTCTCACTTTCAGATAAGACTGTCAACTACAAGGTCATTTGTTTGGTTGCACTGACACCACAAACATACATTTTTTTTCCACATAGATTAAAAATCTTCAGAAAGCAAAAACTGAGAAAACTTCTCCATGTATTAACAACTTGGTGGGTGTTGAGGACACACTCAAGAGCAAGTGAATGCACTCAGAACTGACATTTGGAAGACTAGAGGGACTTTTAGTGAAGGCAGCAACGCCCTCTCTGCCCAGGGACTCAGGTGAGGCCTCAAGTTGAACCAGGGGAGGTTCAGGCTGGATGTGAGGAGGAATTTCCTTGCTGCAAGAGTTGTCAGGCATTGGAAGGGGCTGCACAGGGAGGTGATGGAGTCACTGTCCGTGGAGGGGTTTCAGAGACAAGTGGATGTTGCACTGAGGGCAATGGGCTAGTGGGTGATAGGGCTGGGAGAGAAGCTGCACTCCATGAGCTTAAAGTTCTCTTCCAGCTGAAACCATTCTATGATTCTAAGTGCAGAGGCAGCAGAAGCAAAACATTCTGACAGGCAACACTTGGCTCCCAGAGATCATTTAATATTAGAACCTCCAAGGGACAAAAGGCAGGGTTTTAAAAACTCCAGAATTTTACCACTATGTTTAATAACATCAGCTTACTCAGGGCCAAGCAGCCACTGCCTACAAGTTTTGATACACCAGAGATTATTACAGAAATATCTGAAGATTCACGTGCCCACTGGAAGAGTTCAGCAGCACCTTTGCCTTTTGTGAGTCTATCCTTAAAGCTCCAAGGATTTACATACCAAACTTTAGACAAATTTGTTGAATAAGCTCTCTTTCTCACATTGCCTGCATGATTAAATGTCTTACTGGATCAAGACAGCTCAATTTATTACTGAGACACATTAAATAAGGGTGATGACTCGGCAGCCATGTAGAGTTGATTCTGTATTAATAGATCCAGAAAATATTCAGAACTCATATTAAGCAACTTGCCTCTATTCCAGTGTATGTGTTCCTCAGACCTTCTCTCCTGTTCCCTACAGTGCTGAAGTAGGTTTCCATCTCTAGCATTCTTCAAGAATTTGCATTAGGTGCAGGCAGCATTTCCCCATCCAGTTTGCACTACAAGCACAATTATAAAATAACAGCTTAATCATAGCATGACATTACCTCAGTTAATGCCTTTCCACAAGAACTAGCAACTAGCCATTGCTTTGTGTACACGTTCCTTCTTCCATTTGAAGCACAAAACCAGATTTCTTAATGCCAGTTTCATTTATTACTAAGATGAAGACCAGTGAGAAATTATTAAGACTTAAAAAAAAAAAAATCAATTTAAGCACTTTGACATCAGACTCTTCAGCTACTGCAATTTGTATAACACAGGATGCTAAGAGGGCTCCATAAAGTGAATTAGAGCAAATAATTTCTTTCTTCAGCTCAAATATGCTTAGAAGACAGTTTCTGTATTGTATGACATCAAGAGAATTTAGCATGGATGCTTCAGTAACAGAAGTTGGGAACACAGGAAAAACTGTGGCAAACTCCACAAATCAAGATTTGATACTGATTTATTGCAATAGTCTTTCTTTAGAACAGCGTTTCACCCTTACTATGTACTATGATTTTATCATAAATAAATAAATGCTTTTATTTCATTTCCTATCTGGTGTTTAGGAGGCTGGGGGTATGAGGTTACTCTTAAATACTGTGCTTGATTTACAAGCACTGCAGAGAAGAGAATTAGTTTTATATATTGTGTTATGGAGCTTTTTTGTTTGGCTGCATTTTCCCCTTCAAATATTCATTGGTTCCATTACAGTGTCCTCCATTCTATAGATTCAGATAGTCACGTCTTAAAAGCAAGTTCATTGCTATAATACAGAAGACAGTCTATATTTCAATATATGCAGTCTATGAGCTTGATAGAAAAGATAAGAAACAGATGTAGGTCCAGATGAAAGAATGTGTCTATTGTGAAGTTTAAGGGGCGATTTGGCACCAAAATAATTGAAGTCAATATGCAGAAAGAAAATCTGTCAGCAAATTGCAATGCTTGGCTAAAGCATAGACACACTTTAAAAAAGTTATACGTGAGCTATATGTGGACTACCAGTGTAAAAGTATTAATTCTACATTAGAATTGGCTGGAGTAAAGTATTTACTCTGAATACTACAAAAAAAGAAAGAAAAGAAAGTGTTCATTGAATGTGAACCATAGATCTCTTCATAAAACTTTCCTTTATCAAGCTTCTGGGCCAAGGCAGAATTCCAGGATCACCAGTAAGAGTATGGAATGTAACAGACACACAAAAAAAGGTGACTTCTTAACAGTGCTCAAAAATAGGGGTCCAAAGAAGTTTCAACCCAGAAAGCTTTGAAATGTCTATGTAAAACTCATGAAGTTCAGTAAGGCCAAGTGCAAGGTCCTGCACATGAGTCAAGGTAATCCCAAGCACTAACACAGGCTGGGCGGTTCTTGAGGAGAGGAACTTGGGGGTGATAGTTGACGAGAAGCTCAACTTGACCCAGCAGTGTGTGTTTGCAGCCCAGAAAGCCACCCATATCCTGGGCTGCATTACAAAAATTGTGGTCAGGAGGTTGAGGGAGGTGATTCTGTCCCCTGCTCTGCTCCTGCAAGACTCCACCTGTAGTGCTGCCTCCAGCTCTGGAGCACCCAATCTAAGGACATGGACCTGTTCGAACAAGTCCAGAGGAGGCCATGGAGATGATCAAGGGGCTGGAAACCCTCTTATAAAGAATTGGGTATTCAGCCTGGAGAAGGCTCCAAGCAGCTTGTTGTACTTAAATGGAGCCTACTAGAAAGATGCAGGTGAGCTTTTTGTAAGGGCATGTAGTCATAAGAGAAGGGGAAATGGCTTTCAACTTAAAGAAGGGAGATTAAATGAGATATTAGGAAGAACTTCTTCCCTATGAAGACAATGAGGCTCTGGTACAGGTTATCCAGAGTGGCTGTGGCCACTCCATCTCTGAAAGTATTCAAGGCCGTGTTGGATGGGGCTTGTCTGCAAAGTGTGATAGTACAAATAGACCTTGTTTCCTTATGCCTAATTCTGTTTACACTTAGCTCAGAAAGGAACAATGTTTCATCCTCTAAATGATATCCATGAGCTTGATTATAGATTTACATAGCCTATATGCAAATCTCTTGTTTAATAAACAAATGAGATCAAATATTATAAATCAAATTTGCTACTTTCAACATAAAACTTGCTTTTTTCTTGGAAATAGGAGAGTGCCTTGGCTGCTTCACATAGTTTGCTTTTTTTTTTTGCAATATCAGTTCAACAGGAATTCTTGATCATTCCCTGCTGCTTGAGGCTATTTCAAACAAGCTCACAACACTTTTAGTACAGTACTAATTAGCTTTGTTCTTGTGAGTGTTGAACTTGTTTCAGTCCCATTATATATGTGTTAATTGTTATCTTAACAAAGAATAATGAATTTGCAAAAGTAATGGTTGTTTGACATCTATTTAAAACACCCTTTAATCCTCATCCTGGACTAAAAACAATTATCATGGGTTTGGTTTGGGGATTATTTTAAATTCTCACTCCTATGTCACATTTATATTTACATATTTGATTACTTATGTAGAAAACAATGCTGTATGGTTAACATCATCAACCTTATAGCCTAGAGTTTTAGGGGAGCCAGTGAGGAGTTTTTCATTCATTTCTTCCACATTACCTTTCACTTCTTTATAGTAGAGATATTACAGATTGTAGGTACACATATATGAAAAAAGCTAGGGTTTGGAAGAGACCTCTTAAGACCATCTAGTCCAACCCCCTTGCCAAAGCAGGACCACCTAGATCAGGTCATACAAGAACGTGGCCAGGCAGGTCTTGAAAACCTCCTGAGCAGAAGACTCCACACTCTCCTGGGCAGCCTGTGCCAGGGCTCTCTCACCCTTACAGTTAAAAATCTTTTCCTTATGTTCAAGTGGAACAATTACGTTTCACTTTTTTCAGTCACTGGGCCACCTTTACTGCTCATTTACAGCAGTAGCACACAGAGCACATTGCCAGAAGGTCACCAAAATACAGTTTTATCTCTTAAATAGCTCACCTAGTGTCCTGCACTGCTATACATGGTGCACAGCCAAGAGTGCAGCCAGAAAGGTTTGGGAAAAAAAAATAGAAAAAGTCTGCTAACATCAAAATTCTACCAACAGAATCCACACGATATTAAAATACTACCCTCAAGTGCAAATTAGCAATAACTGGCAAAAACTGTACAGAAAGAATTTTTCTCTTCAATAAGTGAAACATAATAGTTTGGTAGCCTCAAAGTTAGAGTCTATCTGTTGGTGAGAAAAAGCCCTAAAGCTTTTGAAAGCTTCCAAAGTTTGAGACTGAGCTGCATGTAAACAGAGCCCTTTCATGCCCATACATCCACACAGGCCCTTCACTAGGCACCACCACAGAAAATACAACTTAAACTGTCTTTTCAAATGCCACAACTATTCCCTTCTATCACAAGTCAGCTGCTTCACTATATATTTTTTTTTCTGTTACTGGTAAATATAAAGACATTATTGTGACAGCTACTTGAGGTACAATTATTCAACAGCAATTCTTGCTCACCCCCAAGGAGTCACGGTATAATCAGCCATTAGAAAACTAACACAAGATTGCAGTATTCAGAAAAACACAGCACCTAGAAATGAATTGTTATAAATTCTTTGGGAATTTATTGTATCCTAGAAGGGAATATGAAAGGCACTAATCCCAAAGTCTCAATATTTGATAATCCTTTCAATAGCTGTGGTGATAGCACAGTAGAAGTGCATATTTTAAATTGAAGAAAAGGGAATTAAAATTGAAACAATACAATAGCTTAAGAGTTCAGAGTCAGCCCTGACTAACTAGTAGCTCCTTTTTTCTATAATTAGGCAAGCTTCAGGAAGCCCAGAAAGAACAATTGCATTTGCCTGAGCCAATATGGGTGAACCTGACCTGATTTGAACACAAAACAAACACAAACAAAAATTAAGAAGCAAACAAAAAAACCTCAAACCCGAAACATAATCAATTGTATTTATGATATTACTTCCAAGGAAATGTGAACTTTTCTTTCTACTTTAATTCACACCAAAGCCTTTGTTCTCAGTACATTTGATAAACTATGGTTTTCACATTCAAAATAAAGGTCTAGAATATTTAATTAGTGACAATGCTGTTAGAGATTCTTTAGTCTCACTAATCCTGCATCACATGACAATCCTGCAAGAGAAGTTAAACTTCTGTAACTGATATAAGTTCTTTCCATCAGGAAGTTCTGACAATATGAACCTTATCCTCCTCTTCCTCCAGTTCTCAATCCTATAAGCTAAGGAGAAACTCTAAAATAAAAAGTGATGTGACAATAGATGAAAAATAATTCCTTTACTTGGTTCAATAAGGAAGAACAAGGGTAGTGAATTTTGACTGAGTTAACTAGAAGCTCCCTCCAAATTCTTCTAATGTGAAGAGTGGGAGGGACAGTAGGATGGAACAGATGGTTTCCATAAACATGCAGTTGTTCTCTGCTTTATCTCAGCTGCTGAAACTTACTGGGATGCCTCTTCATGTTGCTGGAATGAGTAGAAGCTGCAGAGAAAAGTTTTCTTCAAATTCTAGAAAAGTTTGGGGGCTGGGGTGGGTAAGGAAGAGGAGAAATTGATGTGTTTTTCTCTAATAGAAGGCAAGTGTCAGGCAACAAAATAAGAAACAACTTGTTGTCTATGAAACTTTTTCCTGCTTAGTCCACAGCCCAAGAAAATCCCTGCATGTGAACACCTTGCTGTTAACCTCCAGGATATCCTACCGTCTCATAAGAATAAACGTTCACTTTCCAGCTCCATTAACAGAACCCCATACTTGTGTTGGACTCTCAATATTGCTGAAGGCACTGTAAATGCATATTCGTATACAAGAACCTCATCCACAGACTGAAAAAGGGAGAGTCAGCATAAATCTCTCCTACTGACAGCTGCAGAGTTTCAGAGCACTGTAAATAGATTTTTAGTATGTTTGACACTGCCTGCCTAGAGCACAAGAGGATAGGCTGAGACTGTACCAAAACCTACTTCCCCATAAACACTGTTAAGGTGGCATTGTATATCCAGCTGCTCACACTAATGAGAATTTTCCCAGATAAAACAATCATAGAGGTGAGTTAGCTGGACATGTCTCTGGAGACCACCCAGCACAGCCTCTTGGCATAAATGAGGCCATCATCAAGACAGACATTCACGAAGGAATTCTTTCAGGCAAGCTTTAAAGAGTACACAGATTAAACATGCCCAGCTTCCTCAGATTCACAGGTTGTTTGCCTTAAACTCAACTTCAGAACCTTGCACCCTACCAACATCTTCTTGTCAGCCATCCTGCTCTGGAGGTCCCAAAGGAGGCATAGCTTCAGCCAGTTTGAGAGTTCGGTTTGGGTTAGGATTCTGCCTTTCAATACTGAACCAAGGTATCAGGTATTTTGTAGTGGAGAGACTGATTTCGAAGAAACTTGGGGATAGGAATAAATTCCAATAACTATGTAACACAATTAGACACTTTTAATATTTCACTTAAGCTATCTCAGTAGCCAGCTGCAACTTTAAGATCAGACCTCAGTGATTTTAAGGTTTTCTTACTCTTACTTTGTCTTCCTGCACAGTTACTCTACTAGTTACTCTACTTTCCACGTCCTTACAACTTGAACAACTGCAAAAGATAAAGTTTGAGGCTGCTTGGAACAAGTTTCTGGATAAACGAGGGTAAGTTCTGACCAGCTGCATGCTTGGAACATGGTCCCATCCGCGGGAATATTTGCAGTCTCTTTCTCTATAAAGATTTTTATGACTGCATGTTTATTATATTAGCAGAAAACATTTGTGTATAGCTTCAAATGAATGTTGGAGGTTTCCCAGACGAGTGATTCAAAGTAAACCTCTAGCGTTCAGAAATCACACCACAACAATCAACCAACTTCTCTGGAAAAAAAAAAAGGGATCTGGTTTCTTTCAGTACTTAGCAACTGAGGTGATTTGTCATCTGTAAAACATGATGATAAAACACCATGATCACACAGGTCCTCATAACAGAACTTTCAAAGCACTCTTCAGAGTATACTTTGATCAACGTGTTTACAAGGCACTAGCTTTACAAGAAGTTCACGAACATCAATCTTTATTAGGGTTATTTACCTATGTTGAAGTATTAGGATATGTACCTGTGGAGTTCCACTTCTAATGCAGATATTAAACATCCAAGGTTTTTTGTGTTGCTCTCAAAAAACCAAATTTTTCATAAACCCTGAAGACAAAATACAGTGTCTGGGGGCTTCTAAACCTATTCCTAAGGAAAGCATGAAATTATAAACAGACACAGAAGAAGCGTGGCTGAGAAAGCTTTCAAAACTCACAGGCAGGTACTCTTAGTAAAACAAAAGCATAAGGAAAATTATGATAACATTTAATGTTTGGGAAACTAAGAACACATAGAACATGATTTAACATGACTATAGCAAACTGTTGCATCAAATATTGATTAGACTTATGCTTTTCAGTCTTCACTGTTCTGCTTTCAAATGTTGTAGAAGAACTAAGATTTCATAGAATCATAGAATGGTAGGGTTGGAAAGGACCTCGAGAGGTCATCAAGTCCAATCTCCCTGCACAAGCAGGTTCACCTAAATCAGGTGGCATACGAACATGTCCAGGTGGGTCTTGAAGACCTCCAAAAGAAAAGAACAGAGAAAGAAAACCTCTAAAAAAGCCAGTGTCTTTTAAATTTAACTATGATTCAACTGGAACGCATGAAAATATGCACAGTAGAGTACATCAACAAGCTGAGAGAAAACAACCAGGAGGAATACAAACAATGAGTCAGAATGAAAGACTGATTACAAAACCCTTGCTGTTCTTCACAGGGTGCATCAGTAAGGACTGCTACAGAATTTGACCAAAGAGCAAACTTTACAAGGTGATTGCACTGAAGATTATTACTTTCTGACTTTAGTGTCCATTACAGAACCATTCATGCCAAACATCAATATTCTGCAATTCATCTTATGAAGTGCTAAGAAAGTAAGGAGAGCAGAAGTTTGTTTCTACATAGGAATGTGTTATTTAGAAAACATAAACCCAAACAAAACCAACATCAGCTCATGCATCACTGAGCTTAATTCTGAAGACAATTCACAGACCAGATCAATTGCAGAGAAGTTGCACATATGTAAAACAAGGGCAGAAAGGTTTTCTTTAAAAAATTGTGCATCTGCTCTGTACTTCAGATTGTATTTTATGTACACTTATGAATTCTGGTAGCAGAACAGTAAGATAAATACCCATAATTCAGTTCTCTCCTTACTCTTTCTACTTGCCAACTACAAATCTCTCTCCTCTTTTATACCCTCAATGCAGGTTTAGGTTGACAGCCTTCTCTCCTCAGCTCATGCTGATTTAATACAGCTGCAGAGTCTCTCCCCTCCACCTTTCTTGAAATCTTTTCTTGCTTCTTAACAACCTTCAACTTTCCTACCTACTTCTACTAGTTATTTAATTCTAATTACATGACCTTTAGAATGCATCTGAGGTACACATTGCAGTAAATACAATGAAAATTGTGCCACAATGAGAAGAAAAGAGCCTAATAGCTTTGCATGCTACTGAGTTGAAGCCAGTAAAGGAGGAATATTTTTATCTATAACTGTTACACATTAACCAAAGGAAATATTTCTAGTGTCTGTACTGAAAAGATCTGTTCTCTGACACAGAAATACAAAAGGAATACTTCTCACAGTTTAAATTTGCTTAGTTAGAGTAATCTACCTTAAGAGATTACAGATTTCCTATACCATTTTCTGTTGTAATTCCAGATCTCAGTGCATAGTACACCACCAAGAGAGATCATTAAAGGAGGGGAAAAAAAGCAACCCTCACAGTCTCCATGATCAGTCCCCAAAACTAGCACATGGCCAAGGTCACCATTGGCTCATGTATGTACCATATTTCTCTGGGCTGTTAAAATATACTTCAGAGATGTAAAAACAAAGTCATATTACTGAAGTAAGAGAGAGAAACTGTTTCACAGGAACAATAATCACAGAATCTTATCATTTGGAAGGGACATGGAAAGATCATCCAGCCCAGTGGAACAACTTGGACAGCAGCAGAAGGAAAAGAGGGAAAAGAACACGAATGATGCTGAAAACTGAGTAAAATACGCATGTGAATATTTCAGACTACCTGGTAACTGAATCATGTCCTAGAACTTAAATGCCAGCCTCAGTCGATCACCTGATGAAACACTAAGAGGTGTTCTAGGTGAACATGTGAAAGGAACTAAAATTGTCCAAAACAGCTACAGTGGTAGGTACATTCAGGTTATTAGATACCACTGTTTGAGCCTATCCACATATATTTGACAAGGCAAATATATCCTCTCCATTCCAGATGTTGTGATTTTGTCAAATGATTCAAAGCTGAAAAGTTTCAGCACTCATGCTAAGTGTCTCTTAACCTATAAAAGTTCAATTATTTACCTAAAATCCATGGCTGGTTTTCAGGAACACTAAGCATATTTAACATTTTTACTGGGATTTGAGATTTTAGAATCCAATTGTGACTGTTTCTTGTGATCAGTGTTTTGGATTCAGCATCCTGATTTATGTAACTAGACATTTTTGTACTTCTCTACATGCACAGATGACTGTTTGGTCATAAAGGTGCCAAAAACAAGAAGAAAAATTATGTGCAACTCTCCTATCATATTTTAAAGGGAAAGAAAAAGTCATAGAAAAAGGAACTGCATACAAACAAACTCATGCAGACATAAAAAGATGCAGTTCTTCTGCAGAGAGAGACAAGTACGAGAGAACAAAGCGGACTGTAGAGTTTTAGTCACAGATTCTTTCCAGGATTTTGTGCTGGATGCAGATCTGATCTACACTTAAACTAAGCTGACAAAGCTTTGGCACTGTGATTTGCTTTTGTCTATCTGGTACTTTTCCAGAAAGCAATGAACTTTTCTTTTGTACACTAAGTTCACAAGAGCAAGACTGGACTTTGAGAAATCTATTCGTGGCTTCCTACCAACAATATGCCATTTCCCCCCCCCACACACACACAATGATGCTAGTTTAACTTCACGACCTTGTTCTCCAAAGTCAGTAGGGGCTGCTATATAGAAGCTTGCCCTTTTAATAAACACATTATGAAAGAGTAGAAAAGAGACATTAAAAGCAGAAAGTTAAAAACCATTTCAGAGCTGAAGATTGAGAGAGGTCTTTAAATTTTTCTTCCAACTTCAACTGATTCAAAACCTTTTAAATAATTGCCATTAGACCACAGAGAACAGTCCATTATCACTTGGAAAACTGTCCCTGCTGCTTCCAGTCGCACTTTTCAAACACTACCCATTTTCACTCATGAAATCAAGGAAAAAACCCTGACAGTTTATATGAGAAAAAAACATAGAAATCTATTTCCCTCTTCACTACCTGGGATACTAAACACCTTCAAACAATTTCAGAAAGCTGTATTATGCTTCCAACAATTTCAACTGCTGTAACTTCTGTTTTTAGCTATTCTCAGGGAAAAGAGAAAAGTATTTTAAATATAGTAGTAAAGATCTTATTTGTCTAATTGAAAGATTCAAGTGCGGCTTCTGGTCTCTCAGGTATGTCAGAGCCACCAGTGTGAGCTTCCTGGACTGATGAAGTGATTACATATTGCTGTCATTGAAATGCAGTTACACAGAGGTGAAACTTTTGTGCAGAGTTGGATAAAACATACAGACTCTAGAGGGAGTTCTAACTTTGCCATATTTTTTCCCCTTACAAAGTTTCTATCAGTGGTTCTGAACAAAACAAACAAATAATGACAAAAGGCAAATCCACGCATAATGTTTCTTCTATATGTCTGCTTCTTCCTCTTCCGTTCTGTTACTGAGCAGAGCAGGAACTGCCGTTCACAGTCTAAGATACGTTTTCTGTTGACACTGACATGTATTTCAGTTTTCTTTCTTACTCAATGTATAAGAATTCTTAATTTAGTTGTTCTTGAGTGACTTCGATGCACCTTCAGTCTGAACACTTCACTTCTGAACCTCTCACCAGTTCATGCAGTGTCTAGGAGAACTGTCACATTTGATGAACTACACTCAGCCAGTCTTTAAATATGGAACACAACAAAGAATTTATGAAGTTATTTTCACCCACATAAATTAGCTCTTTTCAAACGCAGTAATGCTGCCTGTGCACTCCTGTTGCAGATTCACAGAGTGTGTGTTTAGGTGCATTACACTGGGGTGCCCAGCACAAGGCAATTGGCATACCTGCCATGTTGTCATGAATCCCTGAACTAGCTTTTAGCTTTGCCAGGCCTCTTGAAGATGAAACGTTCATTCCTAACTAGATCATCAGATTTTTATTGCTGCTGGCGTAGACTGTGACAGTAGGAAAGGGTTTTCAGGCTACTGCAGTACTGAAAATCACTGGTGGAATGTGAAGTTGTTTGAACATAAGGATATTTGCCTAAGCAAGCATCGTAGGGCTGTTAGGGACAGCAAGAACAACAACAATTAACAGACCTTCACTGTTAGTCATTCAAATCCCTGTTCAATCAGTAGAGAAAATACACATAATTTACTAAGATTTTCTTTTTTGAGAGATAGGTGGTTTTCCTGCTAAGAGTTATGTTTTATAATGTCCTGATTACATCATCAGCACTTCCAACTTTACGTGGAGCTACAAGTATATTAAGTACACATGCTCTGGTCAATACCTAAACAACTCTGCCACACTGTGCAAAACAATACCCAAAGTTTTTAAACCAAAATCAGATTCATGGTTTGGGTTTTTTGGGGTTAGGTGCTGTTTTTTCTCTTTATAACATCTTTGACATACCTGGGCTACAGCAGGTCACGTCTGCTGCCTCTGGAGAAGGTCATAACTGCACTCAAGATCAAATCTCCACTGCACTTTGCTAGCACTCAATAACCTAGGTCTCTAGCTGTCCACAATGGTATCATGACATTTTGATCTCTCACAGTACTGAGGGAAAAAGTTTGAATTTCCAGTTTATTTTTGCAGTTGAAGTAAATTTTACTTGGATTTGAATTATTTCATAGTTAAAAACCAGTGCATCTCAGTGACCACTGATCCAATTTGTATAGTTTATCATTTGTTGTGAGACACTGATAGCTGTTTACTAAGTTCTAAACATAACCTTGAAACAACGGGAGCTCAAAGCATTTTATAATTACACTCCTCAGTAGGAAGCAACTTCCACAGTTGACATATGGAAAAACCAAACTGTTCTTCCATTCAAAATAAACAGTAATATTTCCTGTTCTTGCAACTGTTAACTACAGAACACTTCAACTATATTTCACTGTACAGCACTCCATGATTTTCTGAAGAGCACTTTGTCATTTCCTCTCCCCTTTTAAAAGTTACAGGAGAGGAGCAGAAGTGCAGAACTACAGCTAAAGTAGAGACATGGCCAGAAAAATCTCAGCATCTTAAATACACCTGTGACTTATAACCACATCATCGTTACTAGCCAGCCTCGTTAAAATTGGGTAATTCAGCCTGTCAGTAGATCAGACCAGAAGGATATGCTTTATCATCACCTCCCAGCAATGGCCTTCCTGAAAGCCTGGTCAGTTAAATAGCTCCAAGTGATTTCAGGAGACAGTGACCCTTCAAGATGCACTAAACCTTTACTATAAAAACCAACCAGCTACTTATCATGCAGATCTACTCAGGTGCTTACAAAGGTTTCATGAATAAATGAATAGTTGTGGCTCAGACACCATAAATGACAAAGCTCTGCAGCTCCCTTCAGTCGGGAAGCAATAGAGAGAAATACTTCGACTTGCATATGCACGGACAACTATAAATCAGCAAGATTGCTTCTGAGCTTCTCTTCCAAGGCTGATCTCAAGCAGTAGTTCATAGGCTGTCTCTTGTAGAAGAATACAGAAAAATTTCTAAGCCTAAGAAAGGATCTGCAGAAGCCAAGTAGATTTATAGACCGAGCAACTAGTTGTCAGTGAAAAAGTCAGAAACTATTAAGTCTGCCTTCACATAGCAGAAAAAAAGAGAAAAGGAAAATAAGAACAATTAAGACAACACTTAAGATTAAAGATAAACTCCAAACCCTCCTAGCCTCTAAAATACTTATTTTTAAGGTGTCCTTCTATTCTTTTTCCCATGCTCCACTGTTCAACTCAGCACCGCAAAAACCATCTATGCAGAATGATGCAGGATTTTGAAGATATCAGAAACTCTCCCACACATAAGTATTAGACCTCAAAACTCTCCCCAAATGCAGAGGGTTTCTTTGCTTTTCTGCTTCATATAGTGGTAAAGCTGAGGCAATGGTGCATTTAGCACCTAACTACCAGTCAATTAGCCGTTAAGCTCGATGTTTACCCATTTTGAATAGCAGAGATCCCAACATCCTTATAGAAATGGAAATATCCAGGGAAGGTAGTTGCTAAAAATTGCAGCTTGAAGGAAAGATCACCTGCTGAGAGTATAACCAAGTGGTGGTGATGGGGGAGGGCGGTGAAGGGAATGCGGAGCCCAAGGGCTCTAGAAATTGCTTTTTATGATATTCAAATAAAATACATTTAAATAAGAAATAAATAAAGAGCGGGATTTTTTTTTTTTTTTTTTAAAGAAGGGCAGGAGCAACACTGAAGGAGGCAAAAAAACCCTGAAACCATCTCCACCATTTTCATAAGACTACAGAAAAAAGAAGTTGAAAAGAAGGAGACAGAAGCTAATCATCCAAGATAAATCCTGTCCTCTCTAGGTGCATCTGCTTCATCAGATGGACAGAGCACTCAAACAGCTCAAATTGCTTCAAAACTCCAGAACAAAAGGAAATCCAGGCCATAGTCCTAAGGATGTCATTTTCCCAGAGCCACTAGGAAGCTACTTGGGATCCTTTCTTTCATGCAAATACCCAGAAGTGACAACAAAGAAAACTCACAACAAAAAACAAACCCCAACAAAACAAACAAAAAAACTCACTCCCACCGAAAAGATAGCCAAGGATCAGCTTTAGTCAGTTACTGAGGGAACCACTGGCTTAAGCCCAAACCTGAGTCCAGCAAAAGGAGCTGCACCATAGTGAGGAGCTTCAACACCTCCATATACTGGTGCTTGATGTTGCTTAAAATATTTATTAAGCAGAATGCTAATGATAACTTTATCCTCTCGTTGATTACCTCTCTTGGGCAGCTAAATATTAACATAAGGTTGCTCTTCCTAGCTAATTTAGTAAGCAAGAGCTAAGTTAAATGAGCATATCCTTTAGGAGTAATCCATGTGAATAATGATTCTAACTTGTTTTCATACAGTAGTTGCAACTTATTTAGGCTCTCACAGTACTTCAGGGTTTCTAAAAGAGGCACTATGCAAATCACTCTGCTTAGTAACAGCATGCTGGAGCAAGTACCTCCTGTTCGTGTGGTTTTTATTGACTTGTTTTGCACCACTTCACCAACACGCACTCCTACGCATAGAAGGGAGTTCAGACATGCCACATAATGCCTTGTAACATCTTCCTACTCAAGCATCCTAAGAGATGTTTTCCCTTCATTTGTCCTTTTCAGATAAGCGTGTTGTTCTTTTTATTTTCCAATATTAAGACGAGGCACTTGGTGATGCAGGAGCTGAAATGGAAACAGTACTGTGCCCATGGAGCTGACTCACACTTCTTTCACATTAGGGATTTATTACCTTTTTAATTTTGTTCTACCAATCTTATTGGGGTTAAAAGCCTAACACCATCTGATAGCTCAGAAAATCCCAAAACACGAGGAAACAGATCCCCTCCAGGCCTCATACCACTGCAGAGAACACCAATGGCTTCCACCACAGCAACCACCATATCCCCTGGGCTTCCAGCCCCCCCACTAGCCTACCTGGGCTCCTGGGCACAGCTCCCCGTCATGTCTTCCCTCAAGAACACAGCTTCTCCAAAGATGACTACTCCTCTCCCTCAAAGAATAGCAGCCTGCTGCTCAGGTTTCCCACCAGCAACCCAGCCCATCTGCTGACACTAATCATCAGTCTCCACTAATGAGCACATTAAGGGTACAGGTGGGCCAGCTTTACCTCTCCACAAATGGGCCATTAAGCAGGCCCCTCCCTTTTCTTTCTCCTTCAGCCACTAAGATCTGGCCCATCTTTTCTTTGCCAGCCCCTGCTGCCAGATGCTCCTCCAGCTGAGCCTTGTCACCCTCAGCTCCCCATTCCTCAGCTAGCTACAAAACTCTCCAACAACCAACTACCAACTCCATTTTATATTTCTGTGCTGAAAACATCCCATTACAGTACATTAGGAGTCAAGTTTAATAACCCTTTTGTTATCTTTGTGGTGACAAAGGCAAAATGAGTCTTATTAGGAAGAACTCCACCAAGAGGGTTAGACAGCGGCACAGGCTGCCAAGGGAGCTGGTGGAGTCCCCAGTCCCAGATATATGGAAAAGCTGTGTAGATGAGGTGCTGAGGGACATGGTAGCTTTGGCAGTGTGAGGTTAGTGGCTTGACTTGATAATCTTAAAGGTCTTTTCTGACTGAAACGATGTCCTCTTACAAATCTGTTGGGGTTTATATACTTGTAACTTTATATACTTGTAAAAGATAGCTAAAGAAAATTAAGAGGACAGAGTCAAGTTTGTGGCTTGTCAGAGTGAGGGGCACCACCAATATCCATCTGAACTCAGATTTCCCCTCAGTCATAGCTCCAGGGAGAAGGGCCAGCCACAGAACACACAGGGCAAGACAGAAGCAGGCTCAGAGCACTTGGAGTCACCGTGGCTGGAGCTCATTAACTGCAGCTCCAGCCATTCTGTAGCACATTACCCACATTGGCTTGTGAACTGGCTTCTTGTCTGCTGAAATTATCAAATGTTGGATTAGTCGTTCAGGCTGAGAACTGCTGCAGTGCTCCCAAAACAGTCACGATACAAAGAAGAGAGATGGCTCTGGCAATGGAAGGCAAGAGACTTCACATATATAGGCAAAATTCCCATGATGTCAAATGCAGGACTATAGATCTCCACCTCAGTATATGGTACAGAGAGTCTTCAGTCTTCATGGACTGAAGTTCACTGCATGGTGCAACACAGTGCATAGTATAAAATCCATTTAAAAGCATTTACTTTGCCTGACTTTTTTACCAGTTGCATAAGGCACGTTCAAAGTTTTCTCCCAGCTACAGCTGTGCCAACTGCAGACAGTACTACTCACACTAGGATGTTTCTTTCTTGTCCCAATGTCCAGGTCAGGATAAGAGGCTGATAGGGCAGACTCTTTTTCACAGCACAGCACACAAATCCTACATCATGGGGAGTTGTTTTGCCTCTAGGCTGACATAGAACTGGGAGGCTGCACGAGAGGTTTCAAGACACCTTCCTCTGCCTTGTTCCTCTGAGCAGCTTCAAATGAAGAAGTACAAGGAAGACTGACTTCTGCTTGTGCAACCTCTCAACTGGTCAGGAATATCCCATAAAAAGCAAAGCTGGTAGGAGGGGAAGAAATACAAAATATCATCATTCTTCTGCAAGCTATCTGTAATATTATGACTAAATGATTTGTGCTTCTTGTTAGATCCCAGGTAATATGGAAAAGGGTCAGTACCTGACATTTTCAAAGTGCAGCAACACTGACCACTTTATCTTCATAGGGACTTCAGGCAGATTGCTGCACAACTTAGTTACCTTAGTAACATCAGTCAGCACGTAGACTTGCAAATAGTTGTTATGTCACCTTACCAATCTGCTGCTACATCCACCAGGAATGCAGAACAAGCAGTCAATTACAGGGATATCACTCAAATTCATTAAAACTCTCATGTAAGAAAACCACTACTTTTTGCTTACAAAATTAGCTTAATTCCAGTAGGAAATTCCACATCTTTTAGTATGATTTTTTTCTTCAGTGAAAAAAAATCCTCAAAGGAAGTGGTTATTTATTCTTCTGCTCCTCCTGAAATCATTTTGCACAAGTGATATGGCATAGCCTCAAAACGATATTGTCCTGGTTTTCTTGATGTTACATATCCTTGATTTCCAGTTGAGAGTTAAACACTGAAGCAGAGAGTTTTGAAATACTGGAAACTACAGAACACTGCATATACTAAGAAAGAAAATTCTCCTTTTCATAGGTATCCTGAGCTATGGATGATGGTGAAAAACAAGCCTAATATTCATTGTTATGCAAGCCAAAGGGAGTCTGAATGAAGCCTTTTTAAAAACAAATCTAAAACTCCGATGTCACTTCATTGCAAATGTCAGGAAATACATTTGGCCTGAAACAAAGACATATATGAGCTGTATTTATAACTCTCAAAATAACAGAAAAATATAAGGTGCCTAAAATTGTCAGCTGATGTCTTAAATCGTGTGTACAAAGGTGGTACTGGAAAGCCGAGGAAGATTTTTTGGAACCCAGTGGTCTTCCAACAGCCCTTTTCACATCTACCTCCATTTACAGCAAACACCAGAAAAACTGGGCACACTTGTGTATTTCTTATCCAGCTGACTATCCAGGTTTAACAGTTTAAAACTGATTCCTTGTTAAAACGTCTCCTTTGGAGAGAATGGTGATTTATATCGGTCAATGTGTAATTAGGATGATTTGTGCTGTCTCTCCAGCAGACAACTGAACTGGCAGCTGAGGTAATAACACCTTAGATCACCACTCCTAAACAGATGGGATGGAGCACATTTGTTATAGTCCTGTTTCTGGGGTCATCCTTTTTTAGAAGGAAAGTCTAGGTTGAAATGACTGGATTCTCTCTCATGTGATAAATCTCCTGTCTTGAAAGCAAAGTTGAAAAAAAAAGATCAGGAAACTTATAGTGAAGTTAGTTTCTTTAATTAACAGTTAACAATAATAACTGAACGAGGCTCTTGACTTTTATGCAATTTAGCAGGAAACAGAATCTCTCTCATGTCACTACTTTACATAGAAATGGCAGCAAGGTATAAACATACAATCCTTATAACTCAGATTTCACTCTCCTTTTATTGGAAGACTTTGAGAATTGTATTAGCTTAACACCAGAGCTGATATGCTCATTATTTGGGCAAGAATATGGGAAGAAAGGACAGAGCTTTTGCCCTTTACTTCCTCTGGCTCCCTGGAAGAGAAGATGGCACAATCACCTCCTTTCTTCACTGCATCTCTGCTGCCACTCGGGCACCTGCATGTAACACAATCCTGTCACATACAGAGATACAGAGCTCAAATGATGAATAATTTGTCACAAGATTTTGGCACCCAAACTTAAGTTATAACACAGTTCATCTTCTCAGTGAGAAAAATACATATCTCAGGCAGCATCATGGGAGGATTTAAAGGTTTTTTTTTTCCCCCAGGAACTGTAGATTAGGGGTTGCTCCCAGAAAAAGTGTTTAGTATGCCTTGGTGCAGCAGATTAAATGGGTACATGGATAGTATTTGCCACACTGGATGCTAAACCCTGGAAACCTGGCCACAGCCACAGAATTGAGAGCTAAGGCTGAAGCTTTGCATTTCTTTCCTTACAAGGAATGGAAGCAGCTGGATATTCATCTGGTAGCCCTATTACAATCCCAATGAGGACAATATGATTATCCACCTGAGTGGCTAATTGCAGGAGTCAGATTGTTGTGCAGAAATGTGTATATTTATTATACATAATATATGGATATGTAAACTATATTTGTGCCAAACAGCTGTTTATTTTAGAGGAGACAGCTGTTATTGGGATTCAAATTCTGATTTGTTTTCAAATGTCACAGAAAGAAACATTGCATGTTAGCTTACAGTTGCATAAACTGCTCGCTGCAGCTAATAAACATTCTGAAAACCACATATAGAGCTGCGTTAATAATGAAGACTATTCATTACTATTTCAATATTTTATCCTGTGACCTGATGGAAAAAAAACACTTCAAAACCCCACATTATTGACCAGAGTGCAAGGTTATTTATTCACCGCCTTAGTTTTCACATGTTATTGCATGCCATGGAGTCTCAACTAACATTTAGATTTTTAAAGTTTAATTCACAATTCTTTTTCATTCCAAGCATGTACTAATTGTACAGTATTGCAGTAAGTTCAGCTGGGATAAGAGCCTGATTTCATAAAATCCTGTAAGGTACATAATGAGACAGGCACAAAAGTCAACTAAAATGCCAGGCTGGAGTGAGGGCAGGTACCACTGTTGTTCCTGCATTACAAATGAAATGATACATGATGGAAATATTGGAAAGGCAAGTTTTTTCCCCTTATTATCCTTAAAAGAAGTGAGCACTGTGGCACAAGTTTGCTAAACCAAAGTCTGAGCTTTTTATAAAAGGTGTTAAAATGTGGGCTTCTAAATGGTTTTAGGTTTTCTCACATCAGAGGAGATCACTGGAATATCAAGCAACACTTAGTTTGTCAAGAATAAGCTTTTCTTCTTTGTCTGGCCCTCATTCATCTGGAAAATGAAGGCTGAGTTTTGAAATTTCAAGTGCTATTATTAACTGCACGATATATTGGAGCAGCAATTTTATCCTAAACTGGCTTAACAATATCTAAATAAAGCCCTAAGAGGATATACAATTTTCTTGTCTGCCCTGGAGAGGCCTCATCTGGAGTTCTGTGTCCATTTCTGGGCTTCTCAGCTCAAGAGGGACAGAGAACTTCTGAAAGAGAGTCCAGCGTAGGGCCAATAAGACGATCAAGGGACTGGAGCATCATTCATCAAAATTGCTTTAATAAAAAAATGACATGAGTCTACATAAATAGCAGAGCAACATATTCACGATTAGCCAAAAATTAGAAGGAACAATCCTCATAACGAAGATCAAGTAAAATACAAAAAGTATTGAATGTTTCATAATAAATAATGAATTGGTTTAAAAGTAACAGTACCATGTAATAATACTCCGATAGCTCTCCCTTTGTTCAGCAGCTCAAACTGTTCTTGATGGCCTGTGCACTGTGAGTTTGGCTGCTCCCATACAATGACACCGTCTACTACAAAGCAGCTGCACACAAGGGTACTCAGCTAGTCCTCAGGGAGAAACCAGGCTACCACCTTAGCTCTCATTGAGATAACTGGTTTCCTGAAGAGGACTGAAATGGATCAACTTTTCCCACCATCCTTGGGTACCTACTCTGCCACATAGACATAATTGAAGTTCAATCTGAAGCTAAAAAGCTAGTACCATAACTTACTTACAACTGCCTGTCTTGGGCTCGTGCTCTGCTTGTCAAAATGATGGTGATTTCCCTCCAAATGCAACTATGTGGTCAGGCTGGCCAGGCCATGGATCCAGATGCTCCTTCAGCTCCATGTAGGTGCCCACTTTTCACAGCTGCTCATCCAGCACCAAAGCAGAGGTGTTGGCACCTAAACAAAAACAAAGTTATTAAAACTGATAACTACTGTTGCCTGCCTGGTGCAGTGCAGAGCCCAAGCTGTATGGTAGTCATTGATTTCTCAGTTAGGAATGTGTTTTATAGGCGTTGCTCGTATTTTTCCTCTGTCTTGTTCATACAGTTTCTTCCTCATCTGTGTGCTGGCTGCAAGCACAATGACCCAGCTCCACACTGCTTTCCTTTCCTACCTTTCATCCATCTCTCCCTGTCTCCACTGCCCTCAGGCCTGTTGCTTATCCTTCTGCCTGCTCTGGGTCAGCTTCTGCCCTACATCATCACAGCTCCTCTTCAAGTCTTGCTTCTGGGGAGGGATTATCACCTGGAACCATGCTGGCAAAATTGTGAAGTCTGGGAAAGAATCTGGCCTCCCGTGTGAATGGGAGTCTAAAAAAAAGCCATGAGAGAAGAAACAGACTGTCCGATTTAGTCTATCAGCTGAACCATATTCATTGAAAGTGGAGGCAAGCAGAAAGAATTACTTGAAAATAAATTGCTGATATAATGGATATAATGGCAGTTTGTGCATTTAACGTGTGCTGCAGTGCAAGCCCCATCACTCTAAATTGTCATCTAAAGGTCAAAGTCATTCCACCACCTGGATCAGGCTGTGGAAGCAGGTGGTTTACAGAACTGAGCAGGACAGGCAAAGTAGAGTCCAGATCTTCCCAAACACACAGACAGTTCAAAAACTGCATTGCTTCTGCCAAGTACTTTCAGCAGTAAAGTCTATGTTAGGTTTCACACTTGTAGATCTCATGGGTCTTGCCTTGTTGCTTGCTAGTGCCAACCTAGTCCAAGTTGGATCTCTCTCCACAGCTGCCAGAATTGCAGTTTATTGTGCCCTATTTGCAACCTGCTGCGACTCACTTGCTCCTGTGCCGGGACTAGACTGAGTTAAATAAATCCTAGCAGTACACTATCCTAAGTACTAAAATGAGATTGAGTGTGTAGATAGACCATTGTTTTGACACACCTTATGGGAATGAGTCCTGCACTTCCAGTAGTTGTGGTTCCACTTTGGAAATCAAAAACCTTAAAAACGTGTATTATGCTCCATTTTCTCTAAATGGATACATCAAGTTATGCAAAATATATAATAACAGTTCTTAAAATGGCTGTAAAGCACTTTAAATATCCCATTACCTCATACATTAAAATCAGATAATTGATTGAGCATGTTCCAATGCACTATGAACTTAAAGCCTTTTTACTTTTGGTTTCAACTCCTTCCTTCAACATAAAATATGGCACATCTGTGGTTTCTAATTGTAGTCATAATTTTCACTTTGAAATAGCAAAAAATATAAGCTGTGTAAACATCAGCAGTGAAAAATCCTACTCACGCTTCATAGGTTAATAGTTCATTAGCTTGAGCATTGAAGGGTAAATCATAGCAACACAGCAACATTAATATCCCAAGTTGAGAGCATTTAAAACTTTATTTCCTTAAAGTGATATTGTTCCAAAGGGTCACTTACATGCAAATATTTACATATAGAAGAGATATAGTATTTTGTCATGGATTTCCATGCCAACTTTTAATGGACACTATATTTGCTTCCCTAGCAAAGTTATAATTCAAATGTACTCTGTGAAGTCGAAATGTTGGCAAAAGCTGTGGTAGAAGCTTTAGTATGTGACACAGCTAGATGTTCCTACAGGCCAAACTCTCAGCCTTGGGTGTGTAGCAGTGTCGATCTGATCCTGGGTATGCACTTACTCATGGGATAAGTTTGAACTTATTTGCCTGTTTGCACTTTCAATTACCTGACTGAGCATGTGAGAGTAGGATATTATGCTCAGAGTAGTATGGGAGTGAGGACGACAGTGACTCACGGGAATGATGCAGCTACAAAGCAGCAGAATAAAAGCTACATTCTGACATTGATCTAAGAGATTTTTTTCTCTTTTCAGTTTGCCTTAATCTGATAATTTCAACAAAAAGCATTTGCTATTTCTTTGAATTTTCCTGGCTCCCTGGCAAAGTTGTTTTAGAGGATCATTTTGTGATTAAGGCACTGAACTGAGAGGCAAGAGTTCAGTTCAGCTCTCAGTTTTACTCCAGAACTGCTTGTGTCATGTCAGGCAAGTCACTTAATCTTATGGCATCTCAGATCTCATCTATATCATGGTAAAAACACAACCTCCCTAAGAGAGTCTAGGAGGATACAATCATACCTCAGGAGATTTTTTAAACACAGCAGTGCCTAAATAAATGCACTAATGAAAACAAGGGGTTTTTTTTGCCTCCATTTACAATTTACAGGTTGCTGCTTCATTACTTTTAGCATTGAAGGACAATTTATATCAGCATTAAATGTAAATAAACATTAGTATTTTATTTCTGTAGCATTTTGTATATGGTTTGCTTTAAGATACTGTTGGTCTGAAGAGCCACACAAATGCAAAGCAATAGGGAAGAAGAACTGTTGCTTTTAACTAATTCAACACAAGCGCTTAATTCTGAGCACTCCAGAAGGTAATTTTCCTCTTAAATCCACTGCATTTAGCTTTAAAACCTGGTAAAACATGAAAAGCAAATACCCAACAGTATATCTGTGCTATAGTCAATGCTGTGATTGCTAAGTAGCACAGGATTTTCTGAGGTAGGCTTTAAATTCCAAGCCATACTCTAGGGGAAAATCCCCTACACTTGGCTTTCTGAGTGGTTAATCTTCTCTGATAACCCAGTATCACCTTGGCCTTTTCATCAACTGATTCAACTCAATAAACTAGAGGCAAGATTCCATTAATTAGAGACAAAGGCCTTCGGTGAATCTGAACTAGCGCAATAACTGAAATAGGGGAAAAAAAAAAGGGGCATGTACAGACCTGGTTACTGCCAGCAGCACTGGCTGCCTCTAAACCCCAGCCCAGTGATCCTGGTTCCCAGATCAGAGATGTATAAGCCCACAGACCAGCACCTGTGTCTCAGGCATCGAGTGGTGAATTTGAGCTGGAAAGTGCTCAGCAACAAGTGGAAAAAGGACACAGATGTCTACAAACCTTGCAAAGAAATCCAAACTGCAGGTAACATCTAGGCCTCAATAAAACTGAATGAACTCTTACGCATATGAAGAAGCAGATTTATCCACGGGTCACATCTTTGCAGCAGGAGCTTCATGCTGAACAGAGTTAAATGAGGCTAGAGCAAGGATATGTAGGACAGAATCAGCTCAAGAGGGACAGAAATCTGCCTCTTCCATCCATCAACCACTCACAAATGCTGATCAGAGGGAAGGGCTGTATCCATAGGTGAGTGACAGAAGCAGAAAAAGGAACTGGAGGTTTTGGTTAGCTTGTGAGGTTTTTCAATCCAGAAGCCAATTTTTAAAATAAGGCTGGTAAAAGACATAAAAAAGATGTAAAAAAAATCCCCAAACTATTTTCTCAGCTGGACTTAAGTCAGTACTTGCTGGTGTTGGAGACACAGTTCCTTTAGAAGAAACCACAGAGAGATTTGAAATGCTACTTCCAGAACAGCAGCCTGAATTAAAATTGAAGCCCAAATGTCAGCAGCCAAAAGCAGTCTAGCAAATACCCGAATCAAATGGGGAGATGTAGTGGGCCATCCTTTGCAAAGCACAGAGAGCACTGCAGGAAGTTGCTTTTATGGATTTTTGTAAGAAAACTGTGATTTAACTTTTATACACTAGTCTTTCTTTGCTTTTATTGAATTTCAGAATGAAAATAGCATCGCTTTTGATTTTGTTTCCAGCTTCATGCAGAATATGCATTGGGTTTCATGTTTAATTAATGCCATTGTTCTCATTTGCTAGCCCGTGTTGCTCTCTTCTCTTTAGGCTTTTTTTCTTTGCTGAGATTTAAAAAAAAATTGATGTATCTGATCTGGTTTTATCTTTATTAAAAAATAATTGTGATTATTCAGTAGCATTCACAACAACTAACAAGAGATAGCAACTCTTTTCTATTTCAGTCTGTAACCACTTACGTACAAACATTTCCTGTTGAAGTAACCGGAAGATTTTCAAGAGGAGAACAATTTTAAGCCACAGCAGAAAATCTGACTTTAAAAGCTTTACTGTGTATGACATGAAGCCTGAAATACTAGGGGTTAAATCACTAAAGGCTGAATGTAAAAAAGGAAAATAAATGACAGGAGAGAGAGATTGAAGTAGGGATGTAATACAGGTATAGTGTTTGGTGAAATGAGATGGGTGATAACAGCAGTGACATTTTAGAGAGCCGAATTGAAGAGGCTGCAGGTCTTGCTGACAAAACCTGACCAAACAGAGAAATGGAGGTAATTTATTATTAGTATTCTTACAAATATATTTAATAAGAATATTGTGGAAGAAGCCAGAAGAAAAAGGAATGGATATAGCTCGAGGGCTGATTTACAATGACTTTTGGGGAAAATACTAATAAAACAGCAATTCTGTTGGGGTGGAAAGACAGGAGAAGGCAAATGAAAAGAAGATTTGGAGTTAATCAATAAAAAATAAAATACAAGTACTTTATAACTACAGCAGCTGAAAATCATAACCTGCAGTGCCTGCTGTTCAGAGCCGTCGTGAGTTCCTCAGGTTCGTTCTTGCTTGAGAGTCACCACAGACTGGCACTGACATAAATGGTTCCCACCACACATATTATAAGGCCACAAGAAAACTGGCTCAAATAAAAAAATAAGTGTGTCTGGCACAAAGACACCACATGCAGCAAAGCCCTGGAGCACACACTGATCAGGGTGATTAGCACTCCAAGTCCCTCAGGAGCAACAGGCCTACTGCACTAGAGGCTTTCCAGAAATAATTCAGAAATAAAGCTTTTCTGACACATCCTATCAGGACAGTCTGTAGACAGAGTATATTTTTAAAGCCACACGTCCACCCTTCAGTATTTTTATACCTAAGGATGCATACCTATTTTGTAGCAAACTAAAGAGAAATATCTTTTCAGTTAATGAGTTAAAAGACAAGATGGAATAAGCTAGCAATACAAGTCTGAATTTAGCAACTTCCTGAAGTGCACTGCCAGTGCAGTCTTAATCTCCAGCAACCTTTTCTTCTTTTTTTTTATCCTAAGCAAATAAAGAGTTACATAACAATAACTAAGATTTATCCCTGATCGCAAATTTCTGTGCAAAAAGATTTAAACCCTGGCTTTAGAGCTTTCCAAAGTTGCAAATTCCATCTGGGCAGCTCATCAGGCTGCACATTATAGACAAACTTCTCTCCTGTGGCCCATTTCCGATTCTCATCTTTAAGTCTCAAATTCCAGCACTTGAACCGGTTACAAAAAAAATGAAACATCTTGTATCCACCCTTTGAATTAAACACATCTACTATGTTTTCATCTTTCAGGAGACATCACACTGGATTGCCATCCAGATGTTCAGCAGATGTTTTACGACTGTAAGGCCTGTGAGGTACACATAATTCTATGCACTAGTGCTGTACAGGTTCACCCTTAACATTAACGATGTGACAATGCCCTGCTTGGTACATCTGTAGGCTCCAGCCAAGCCTTAACAGGAGCTGCCTTACACAAAGCTGAGAAATGGTAAGTATGATGACAGTTTGATAGGTTGGTGCACTTTCTTTTCGAGCACATATTAAATATAGCCTGGGAACTTTAAAAATACTTGTAGTTCATTAATGAAAATACTGTTCTCTGAAGTTATGATATGAGCCTGTAAGTAAGTTCACCTTCTCCAAGCATCAGACTGTGAGGCTTTCAGATCCCTTTTTGCTGCTACTGGTTGCTGTAGTTTCCCTGTACTAGTCAAAATTATCCTACAACAATAATGTACCCACGAGGTAATTATATATACTAAAGGATAAATTCGATTACATATAGCAATAACAACTATCCGTTTTTTAATGGATCTGTACCAGTCTGAATATTTTAGACAGTATTCATGCTATTAACTACAAATGTGAGCGGTCAACTGGAACTAAAATCCTTACATCTTAACCCCCAAAATCATCCCACAAGTTACAGATGATTCTCTAGACCTTTTGTTCTGAGAGCCTTACCATCCCTGGAACCCAAAAGGGAGAAGACATCACCTATCTACATAACAGACACACAGCTACAATACAGCACTCAAGAGAAATTCTTTCCAGTTGTAGTACTTCCAATAATGATATGAGAAAAAGGAACAAATGACAAACGTCACCTAGATGGAAATTAGGAAATCAAATACAGCAAGGAGCAAACTAGAGACATTAGAAATAGGCATGAGATTGAACTTCAAATACTTCAACTGCTTCAAGATAGCATATCTTTGGAAAAATAATTGAAAAGGGAAGGAAGAACACGTAAATGTATATTTGCTGGGGGGGTGAGCAGTGACTGATGTTCCTTAGTTATGATGACAAGCGTAATAGTTCTATGGCAGCAAATGGAGGCCAGAGTTCAGTTAAATAAGTAAAAGACTAAAACACTGGGACAGAGAAATAAAGTTTTCACACCTATAAAAGTTTTCAGCATTCTATGTTATATAACCTGTTGTGTATGTGCAGTTGTGACAACGCATTCAGCTGCTTCCACCACACTGCTTGTTTCCTTCAGCCTCCTCTGAACAATCTCAGCCACAATGTTTACTCCGTGTGTTTTGAAGGCTCTGCAAATAAACTATGCTTTTTACTTCATCCTAGGGAGTTGCTGGGTCTGACATAATGTGGTGGTGTGCTAATATTTCATTTAAGGAACGGGAAGTATTTCAAAAGACACATGAAGCAACTTGTTGGTAAAAATTCAACACATTTTGGTTTTGAAGCACTGCTGATTTGTGTTATTTGGAGAGATATAATTTTGATTCTTCTCCAAGCAAACTGGCATAGCTCTGAAAATATATTTTTACTGACACAGAACCAGAAATATTTATTACAAAAGTAATCCAATGCAACAGAATTTTTTCAGTTTGTGTAAGAGAGTAGAAAGTGGTAATTAAAACAAACCAGCATATTCATCGCTTCAACAGTAGTGAGATCAAGATTAGGGTAACTTACTAAAGAAATACAAAGAGCTTGGTAAGTTTGAGTGGAAGCGAAAGTTAAATCTCACGGACAAGCAGCATGACCTGCCAGGCTTGAGAGAAAGGCCATATGATTGCAAAACTGAAAGCAGAAAACATGAAACAGAATGAGAAGTTCTGCACCAGTGGTCTTGATATGAGATCATGTATTTACTCCTTTAGAGATGTATTTCTTCTCCTAATTTTTCAGTGAATTTGAGAGAAGTAAATGCAAGGGGAAAAAAAAAACCTTTATAGTTTGTTGGCTAGAAACCTGGCTCTGAGCTCAGAAGAACCTTCAATATGACCTGAAAAGTTGCATTATGTTTATTTTAGCTCAATAAGCAATTATTTAGCAATCATTTTAGTTCAATAAGCAATACTACTCTAAGATATGTCTTGCTTTGTGGTTTTTTTTTTATAAATGGATTCTAAGTGAAAAAATATGGAACTCACAGCACTGATTAAAATGACTATTTTGAAGAGCAGTATTTAACTCGGAATGAAACTGGAACTTGAAGAAGGCCAAAAACTGAAATAGTACTTCAGCAAACTGCATAATCCTTACATCAACCAGTCTACATTTAAGGCTTTAAGATGAAAGACTATGGGCTCATTTCGATGCAAAATTCACGTAATCTAACAAAATCATGCCTAAGAATGGAGCATATTTCAGCTAGAAAAGAGAATATAGAAAGGAAAGGCAAAGACATTTACAAGACTAATGGAATAGTTATCTATATTGGTAGTATCAATAAAGAGCTCAAAATTCTGTTCTGAACAAATTCTTTCTCATCAAATGATACTTGCAAAATAAAACATTTTACTTTCCGGTTATATACTACTATGGTCTCTGATCAAGAGGCTCAGGCTCTTTAGCAGATTGATTAGCAAGAAGTACCGTAAACAAACCTGCTGAATGTTAGTTGTCATTAAAAACATCAATTTCTTTGGTTTTCATGGAAAAGACACTAAATCAGGTTTAACTTAGACTCCTGGAACACGTGTTTATCAAAACAGATGGGATGAACAATGCTTCTAGAACATGAGAAAGTACTGTTAGCCAAAACCATAGGGAATATCCAGGTTAATAAGTAAGTATCTGGCTTAAAAGTATACTTGTAGTTTACAGCTCTGCAATAAAGTATGTTCCAGAAAACATTTTTTTTGTTCTTCCTCTTGATTGATCAGAAGACAAAAAAAAGGATGTTTGTGTTTTTTTTCCACCCGTTTTATCTGGCAATAGCTTGCCAGTTCACAAATATTTATTATCACCTTTTATCTATTACTATTTCCTCACAAAATTAGCAAGATCCCTCAGATAAGGCAACAATTTGCAATTGTAAAAGGTCAGTTCATCTCACCCAAAGAAGTGCTCTTGGCAAGCATCAGATATCATAATCAAAACCCATAAACTGATAGTCCTATATGACTCTAAGGTTCCTGTTGACTGTTCTAGGATAAAATAAATTGTATTTATGATGCATAAGTACCCGTGTGGTGAACCTGCCCATGTGTTTGGTGAAACAGGCTGGCTTACAGATGGGCAGAAGATGGTCAGATTTATTGATTCCTGCACACAACACAATGGAAGAGTGCTGAGACCTGGAGGTCAACCTGAGGTCCAGTAACCTTGGTATGATTTCAGATCCCAGAGAGTGTTTTAAGTGAGCTGGGGAAGTCTCTGTGTCGATTTGAGACAAATTAAAGTGTGTATATTTGAAGATGCTATTTATGGGTTAGTAAACGTCATCTACCTACATTTGATATGTTATGCTGAGGTTTTACTTCCAGTTAGTTTCAGTTTTCATATAAATTAAATTTTCTGTTTTGTCAGTCATGATAAACTGGCTTCCCAGTATAGCAACCTGATATTTTTCAACGCTAATTTGAAGACACTTTAAATAAATTGTTTACAATTCCACAGAAAAGTCAATCTAGCTTTTCCAAGGGAGGTTATGGGGCACGTGTGAAAGAAAAGGGACATTCCCAAATATTTCTTTAAAGAAAAGAGACATGCTCAAAGTGCTACAAACAGGAAAAAAAAGTCAGGTTTTCCAATTACAAGCAGTAGCAATATCCAAGAAGTGCAATAGAACATTTGCTTCTATTTTAAATTAATTTCTAATAGCCCTGGCAGCAAATTAATTTCACATGTGCATTTTCAAGTCACAGGGTAATTGTCAAAAAGAATTTTAATTAAGATCATTTTGCCACAAACTACCTGAACATTAATGAAGTGTAGAAAACTCTGTTTCTCTAAATGCTTTTTGCCATACAGGTGTCCTAACTGCAACATATTTCCAAGGTGCTGCATCTGCCACTTTATCCAAGCTCGGGAGAGAAAAATATCTGCAATACTACCAAAGTACTCCTATCTGCTAGGAAAATAGGAGGTGTGATAATGGACATTAATATCCAGTGCCAAAAGGTGACTTAAAACCACCAGTCCTGTGTGTGTCCACTTTAGTTCTTGGCAAACATTTGCGCCTCAATATCAGAAGCTGCTTACTTTTCGTTCTGCTTTGCTAACATTTCACCAGGCTCCCTGAAATTACCTATTAGAAACATTTTATTGTCCATTTGCTTTTATTAAGACATTTTAGATGGAAATGTATGTGTATTTAGATATGTGCAGAGTTTAGAAATCAGCAAAGTAAACCACAGGCCGATTATGACTGAATCAGTTTGGGAACATAGAAGCCATTTTCTGGCAAGAAATGCAGAAATAATTGAATCTGCAAATTCCCAATTTCCTTTCTGTCCATTAGGTCTGCAGCAGAATTGATCTGTGTATGCTGTCTACCTTCCTCAAATCGCTTCACTGAGGTCCCCCATGCTGCTGCTGCGAGCTGGCCCCCACCGCTCCTATCTCTAAATCTGGAGTCATAAACTTAATGGATGTGTAGGAAAGAGCTTTTGTGGAAGCCTCTGCATGATCTGTATGGAAATGATGTGATGCTCTTTATCCTACCCGTTACAGAATTGAGACATGTGTAGTCTGGATACCTCAGCTTCTTTACAGAGATTATTTTGGGGCTAAAAGTGACAATGAAAGCCTGATATCTATCCCTGAAAGGAATTTTCAAGGCAAATAGGCCAATGCAGAAGTAACAGAAAAGATGGCTCTGCTGTAAGAGTTGAATAACTAGTCCTACCACGGCTCAACTGCATTAGAAATAAGGTATTAAAAAAAGAGGAGCAGAAGTGAGTTGCTCTGTTGCTTTAAAACAAACAAGCAAACATGAGAGGTCCAGGGGCAACAGCTGTCTGACATCTACATCAGTCAGGGCCAGCAAAACTTGGCTCCCACCTCATAGAGAATGGAAGAAGGGAAAAGCCTTGCCCAGTGGACTCAAACTCCCGAAGCTTTCATTATACTCCAGTTCAAACTCTGTCCGTCACAAAGTTCTCATGTAAAGGTCGCTATGGGTGTGGTATTGCTTTGTCATTACGCCTTTAGGATTAGTCATTGATAACATGATTGAACATTCTTCAGATATCTTTTTCAACCTGTTGGAATTTGAGTTTTCTTACATATAGAGCAGCTGCACATTTCAGCTTGGTCTTCGGTGGGAAGGTAAGGTATGCTCTTTGAGATGGGACATCTGGAGACCTCATCAGTATTCTGATTAGTTATGACCTGTTTCAGCATATTAGTTTTCCTTTCTTTCCTACAGAATGCTATTCAGTAGCTATGTTTCTTCCTCAGTTTATTGTGTGTACACACGCTTCACAGAAAATGATAATCTCTGAAAGAAGTTGAAAACAAGTTTCTACATCTGAAATATATTAGAATCATGCACTATCTGGAACCGGTTTCTCCTCAATGAAAACTACAGCATTTCAGTGTGCATTAACCACATAATCAAGCCCTGATTGCCCCATAAGGAACACTAGTAAGTAAATTACACAAGACACGGTAAAAATTAATCATTCTTACTTCCATCAAAAGGCTAGATAATGTACAATATAGTTCCCTGTGGCATGTGGCTGCAAATGACATTATTTAATGACCTTTGCATCTGTAAAGTTAAGACCATGTGGGATAATTCAAATTTATAATGTTACTGATTCTTTCAGTGGTCTAAGTTATAAGAATTGATCTGCTGGGGGAAAGGGATCCTTCCCACAACTTTATTCCCAAAGGAGTGAGAGAGCTTCCCAAACAGTCTCACCATGACAAGAGAACAAGAAAGGCCAGAAGCCACCCCCCTGCTCTTAGTTTTAGCATATCCAGGTCACCATTATTTGGGGTTTGAAGTAGATGACCTCTAAAGGTCCCTACCAACCCTACCATTCACATTAAACTTTCCAGCTTTTGATAGCTCTCATTGTAAACTCAATTTTACTTAATATGTTATTGATCATGATACATTGTCTCCCTGTTATGGCCTTGTGGGATTTTTTTTCCATATAATTTTGGACATACTCAAATTGTTTTCTGTCTTCCAAATCCATGTTATTTCCAGAAACCCTGTTCATTGTTTTCTGCCTCACCTATCTCACTAATGAGCTCTGTGCAGTTCCGAGCTCTAGGTAGCTGGATTACATCAATACAGAGTAGACCACAGCTGGACAGTTGGAAAACTTCATCACTGCTAAGATGTTCCAGTGTTTCCCTTCACAGTCTGATGCCAAGAAGTGACTTATTTGGAATGAGAAGTATAGGTTAGAGTCTTTTAGGGATTTTTACAAAAATACATGAGGAAGTAACGTAGAAATATAAGAATGGCTGGAGCAATACGGATATGCATGTTGAGGCCACCATCCTGCAACATTGCCCACAGTCAGCATTTAAAAAACATAAGCCAAAGCTGAGAACAGTGATGTTTGCCACAATACCTTCCCAAACTGAAGCTATTTCTAGTTCATGGATTTCCTAAAACTGAGGTGGAATCTTTGCATGGGATAGGATTGGGGTGTTTTTTTCCCCTCCAAGGATTTTCTTCAGGTTTTTTTTTTTTTTTCTCATTACAGTCACTTTTTGAACCCATTCAGATTTTTAGCATCCTGTAAGACTTATTAAACCTCTTTCACCAATAAACCAGTGGGTTCACATAATGTCATCAAAGTTTGCACTTTTAACTTCAGTTCCCAGGACTTATAGAAACAATTCAAACCCCTTCATTTTAATTATCACTATTTCTGTAACAGAAAATAGATTTCTCCATACTGCCTTTTACAGAGAATGCTAAAGCCCCTTGGAAAATCCTTTGCTTTGATCCCTCTCAAGAACTCTCTGACTCTTGCAGTTTGTCTCTGTGGTTTTCAAAGCATCATGAGGGATTTGGGATCACATTGTCAGATTGTACCTGTTAACAGTTCAGGAGAAAAGAATATCAATAACTAAAATTTAGGTTTATTTGATTTGGAATTTGAAGAAAAAAAAAAAAGAAAGAACTCAGCAAGTCACCATTAGTGTTAATAACCATGAAATGCTGATTCAGGACAAACTGAGGGACAAATCTATACTATGAGTATAATCCACAGCACAGCAAATCTTTACATGTTGTATATGACATAATTAGTTAAACTTTGTGTATGCTCAGCTATTGATCTCAAGTGCTACTCCTCATGATTCTTAAATGTTTATTAAATACCTCTAACAGAACTTAAAATACATAGGAACACAGTTTCTGCATGAGCACAGCACCTCACACAACTCCATTACAGGCATGGAAAAGATTGCTGTAAGAACTGGTATTTTTCAATATACACAGGAGAGACATATATCAAGGATTATTTCCGTTCAGAGAAAAGGAAACCGTTCCTTCAAGTATAATTGTACTATTATTCTAAATATAATTGGAGTGCAGACAACAACATCGACAGTGGTAGTCCTGGTGTTGTTAAGATGGATAACTTAGAGCTTGTGTTATATGGCTGCTGGGAGTTTTAACTTGTTTTTTTCTCTTAAGTGGAGAAGTTTGACATATACTTGAAGATAATTAGATTTTAAAAACAGCTTCTTGTATTACTGAATGCAAATTACTCAGGAAGACAGCCAAAGAGCAAAAACCTAGAACGCCGTTTAATGTTAACCTGGCAAACTTCTTCTGCAAAATCCCATCTATTAATGTGCAACACTGTAGGTTAGTACTTTACATATGCTAAGCTTGTGAATAACTGAGTTTGAGAACATGTTCTCCTGTCCCACTTCACTCACACACACTGCCAAGACAAATTTGAAAAACCACAATGTTCAAAATCTCTCCCAACCCTAGAATGAGTCTGCCAGCTTCAGCTCTGCCTTCACCCCTCCTCTGCAACAACTCTTGCTCCCAACAAAGCAGCAGAAACTTGGGGAGATAAAATAGATCTGTAGCAAAGTTTATGTCAGGCTCAAGCCTCTCACTTAGAATAAGGCTAATTTTCACAAGCATACCAGAAAGTCTATTGTTTGATTTTTTCGTACTAATAAAATGATATTCAGCATACAGTGCAAAACCTGTCTATTAAATAGGATTGTTGAGGGCACAGTGCAGTGGAAACCTGCAGCAGGTTATTTGGCCTATTTTATGTCCTATATTTTTTATATATACATACACTTCTAATTGATTATAAAAAAAATAAGCATTTTTTAAAGCTGTATTGCATATCAAATTGCAAGCAAGGTTGCTTAATTTTCATAATCTCAACAGAATACTGTACTAAGAGGTCACACTTCAAAAACATGTTAGTATTTGTCTGGTCAGATTGAGCAAAATATGAATATAAAAATATTTTGCTTCAGTAACCTTTGAGTGAGCTCTGAACAAAAACAGAGGCCTGGGTAATGCAGAACAAGTGTGGAAAATATGCATCTGAGGAACAGAAAAGTCAGGGAATGAAAACAGGAAAGAATAAAAAGGTTCAATGAAAATATCCAATAAAATGCATTGGAAAAAAGAGTAGGAGAAAGCATCTTCAGAAACTTGAAGGCAAACACAGGTTGGTCCATCAACTTTAAAGATTAAGGGCTAATTGAAGTGGAAAAATTATGGCCAGATTCTAGAAGATGGAAATTTACATCTTTAAAACCAGCTGATTCTTTGTCCTTAACTGATAATTACAATGAATTAATTAGAAATAGACAGTGGTAACCATTTAATATATTGCTATAAGAATTTCACCATTGATTTCAGAGTATTTCCAATTAGAAGTTGGTTTAATTTCTGATCAGAGTTTAATGCAATTTTGTATTACAAAAGCAGTTCTTTCCTCTTATGGTCTGAGCAGGTTCACTGTAAAAATCTCTGTAAACCATCACAATTGCAAACCAAATGTGTGCTGTGGCTGTTTCTCTTCCTGTTACTCTTAATGGCAGCATTTTCTTAAGTATTCTCAATATGACTAAGTGAATTCAATCTCTTACAAGGCCTTCAGAGAGTGAAGTATGGCTAATTAGTTATTTGTGCTCTCACAAACGATCTTGAGAAGGCAATAATCACACTGAAAATGCATTAACTTCAAGAAAGACCCTGAAAATTGACTAGAGAAGTAATGGATTAGATAATATTTCATTTGAAATCTCATTAGTCATTTCTCTGATCACACTGTGCCAGCATGGTGAGCTGTTGTCATTGTACCCTGGTCAAACATCATCTTTGGGTAACAGAAAGTTCCTTGATGCTTTGATTTCTTTTTTTCCTTATGAAGGTTAACTGTATTTTTTAAAACTTGATTTCACGTCTCTAAATAGAAGTATCCAGGTTGCTTCCTTAGCAAATAAATAAACCAAGAATTTAGGTCCCAGTTGTTAACAAGAAGATTCAAAGAAGAAAAGAAAGGGTGGAGGATCCTTCCTTCCACTTACCCATCTTTGACCAACTAAATCAGACAAGATTATGGAGAGAATGGGCAGAGACACCTCAAGGGCTGCTATCAACAGAACATACACAGGTGATTCTTCACCCATGCCCTGTCCTTAGCTGAGGCTGTACTGGGGGAGCCCTGCCACACATTTCCCCTACTCACTCACTCATCAACTACGCTTCTCTCTTTTCAGCTAGACACTATTAGCAGGTAAGCATCAAATTCCAACATTTCTGATCAACCCATCACTAGTTTTCCTTTCCACATCTGGCCAGGAAAGGAAAATCCTAAGGTGCTCTCCAGCTTATGCACACACACATATTTTTGCAGTTATGCCAACTGTGCTGAGCCACAGCAGAGCAAGACCACCTTCCCCATATTCACAAATGAAAATGGCTGGGGATAGCATGTGAAAATGGCTAAAAGAAACACGTTTTCATAAGAAATGGAAATGATCTAATCAAGCCTCTTCTAGAGATAAATGTAACTTACCCTCTGATGTCAGATGTAGGACATTATATATGCACAGTTCCATACACATCCCACAGCAATCTGGGGTTGATAGCTAGAATATATATTTAGCTCTTATCTTGTGGAGTGACTTTTAATGACATTTAGAAGTGTTAAGGCACTTTGAGAATCAGACTCTTTATTAGTCCCAGTGTTTCCCTGTAAGCAATTGCTCAGATATTAAACACTGCCTGTGCCAGGATACATAAAACAAACACTGAGCCCATTTGGTATTATGTGTTTCATGTAATTTTGTTTAGATTAGTTTGTTCTTGCTACCTTTATACATTTATCTGTTTACAGAATTTCATGGTGTAGTAATTATTTACTTCTAATTAATTAGTTTTGAGTCTTGAGAAGCTGCTTCAATTTTATTCCATCTATTTTTGATCTCAGCCAGGCAAAACTTTCAAAGCACACACTCTTGTGATTTTTATCAGAAAGAGCACAGGTTAGCACTTAAGCTACAAAACCCTCCCTCTAAAACATATAAAACAGTAAATAGACTACAAGCCCTTTGTGCAACATCCACTGTCCTTTCACCACAGTTTTAGCCCAGCTGCTTCCATAGTGACATGTCACCGTAGGCCAGCAAAGGTGACAGTGATAGACATTGCTGCTACCAGGTAAAGAGACGATTTTTTGAAGAGGTGGGTTTGATGCCCCCGCCAACAGTGACTTAGTGCAGAGATAGCCATGCTTGCCAGCTTCTGCCTGTCATCAAACTTCACGGTGAGCTGCTAAAGCATGATGCACTTTGAACTTCACCCACAAAGCAAAGGATTAAGGATATAGACCCCAAATCCTTCCATGCTATCAGGTTCAATAACAAAGGGAACAGTTGCACTGAGACCTTCAGTAATTTCCCAAGAAGGGCTTCTGGTTTTAAAATAAAAGCTCAAATGTCTTCCCAGAGCATTTTCCTGAAGAAAAAGAAACATTTCCTACCCTTATTTGCCCAGCCCATTGAAAAGCCAAAATACCACCCATATACACATGCTGCCTAACACTGAATACGTCCAATCCTCCAAATACCAGTTTGCACTTCTTTACACTTGACAAACAGCACAATCACAATCCAGGGACTAGATTTTAATATTTCTCTATCCTTCTCTTTTCAAAAGAATTTCAAGGTTGAGGACATGGAGGCAGTTTTAAAAGGACAAAGTCTAGATTCTGCTGTAACGTCAAGCTTTCTACACACCTACCCCATCCTTTGGGAGAGCCCCTGAGTACTTTCACACTGAGAAGACTTCAGAGTCGTGCTCAGAAATGAGCCAGCTGAAAAGAAACTAATAGCAGTGTCTTGCTTCCACAGGGGAGGACAAAATAAAAATCACATGAACATTTTTACTACTCTGTTCATCAGGATCCAATTTTTTTATTGAAAGAGCTGATAAACTCCCCACTGTCTGAGAGATACCATTCATCATGCCTGGCCATAAAGTCAGCTTTTAACACCATGTACAAGGAAATGCAGTAGTTGTACTGAATACTGCAATCTAAATACAGAAACCTAGAAGTGTGGGATTTGGGTGTGGGGAAGGCAATTATTTTCCTCATGTGAGCTGATTTATATTATAATTCAAAGTATAAACACAATAATTCCAGCACCCTTTCTTCCAGAAGAAGTTCATGCAGCTTCCGATAACAAGATAATGCTGAGAGGATTCATTTCCTACGAGCTGTCTTTGTATTGTGAGCTAAATAAATTTGAGGCATGTGCAATACATAATCACAAAGCATCTTTCTGTGGCAAGAGGAGCTCTTTTCTACATGATAACTCATAATAAGGTTTTGTTCTAGTTTTAAAACAAGAATTAGAGCAATTAGTGATATGAAAAACAGGACAAGAAACCATTCCCAAACTGTTTCTGCATTCAGTTTGCAGGTTTTCCCCACAAGTTCACAAGGAGGCTGTGAAAGAGTATGCAAATGTATCTCAGCAGAAGTGTTTCATTAGAAGAAATCAGTATGTCTTATTTTGGGTATGCTTACAGAGTCCTGTCTGATAATTTACCTTTAATTCTTACTCATGCAAGCCAGCCTTTCCCTCTCCCTCTCATAAGTTAAACTGTTTATACAGTTAATTATCCATCATTAAAGTCTCTGCTGTAACCATCCTGTGTCACCAGTAATTTGTAATTGGAAATTCCTACCTAAAGGTGGGATTTTTGTAGCAGTGATGTTCTGCACTGTAACTCTCCTGTTAATCACATGCATACAAACAAGTTCAAAGGGCTCAGGAAAGCTGTATCTGAAAATAATCCTCTACCATTCCTGCTGCAAAATCCTAATACAGACACCAATGTTGACAGGTCCCACCAGATCCTTTACTATCTAGGCTTGTAAAGCAAGACTTTGTGCTTTCTTCCACCTGCTTTTCAGCTGCCTATGAGACACTTGTGCCAGGGCAGAGACAGCAGATAAAGAAGGATTTGGTGCCGGAGTTTTGTCTGAGCTGGATTATGATTTTCTTGTCTTTTTGAATGCACTGTGATGCAATTCCCAATGCAACTCAGAAATAAAGCAGGAATTTCACAGCCTGTGCATGAAGCTATCGTCCTACATCTCTTTTTGAGCTGGATCATCACAGGTCTGCTAACATATGAACAGACTATGTCCCTGTTTTCAGTGGGAGCAACTAGTAATTTCTGATGAAATTAGCACTCAGTTTAATAAAACATTGTAGATTTCCCTAGAAATGCACTTTCTACCTCCGTTACACAGAGCCCTTTAATTCAAAAAGCCTTTTTTCAAGGACATTTTCATGTGTCCTTATACAGACCCAGCAAGAAAATACTTCTATTAGCAAAAATTTCCCTGTAGATTCAAACAATCCAACATTCCTGCAATTGCTAAGAAAAGACTCAATGTTTTCAAACTCTGCAGTGCTGTAGTAAAGGTAGCAAAAAAAACCTCCCAAATTGCAGGCCAGCCATCTTACTGCAAACCTGTAATGACTAAATTGTGATTGATAATATCAATTTGTGAGCAGAACTGCCACCACAACATCCCATAGCAACAAGAGGCATCCTGTGCAGGATTTCCCACTTGTGTAGTGATTACAGTAATAATGATGAAATTGTTTTGAAAGGATTTCTAGGAGCCTGATATGCCAGCAGAGTCTAGAGCTTGAAGGAAATAAAAACTACTTTTCAGCTTCTATTTCTGTAAGTAGAGACATACTCAAGAATAACCCCCCTCCCAAAATGTTACAACACACTTGAGACATGCAAGACCTGTGTGGGAAACACTCACCCTTCATAGTCAGCTCATTGCCTCTTCAGTAGCTTGGCATCAAATTGAAGAGGTCAATAACATGCTTCAGTATCCACTAGATGGAAAGGCCCTACTCGATGGGCAAGGCACAAACAGAAATCAGCACTTTATAATTTTGCTGGTCTTTAAGCACATGTGCAGAACACATCTAGCCAGAACCATAACTTCGTGTTACAACATGAAGAGGTTTTTCCTTAACATGAATGATAAAAGGTCATTTTTGAGGACAGGGGATAAAACAGGAACATGCTAGGAATTTACAAGTGAGGCACATGAGGGTTTTTTATATCTATTTCCTTATTAGCTTACCAGGGAAATGAACATGCTGTAAAGTTCATGCTGAAGAGAAAGGTCATGCTCCAGTGTAAAGTCTAGTCTGGAAACAGAATTATCAAAGAAAAATTCAGAAGGAGTACAAGTGAAAATGGGATTTCACAGTTGCCTTGTAAGAATGTTTTCTACATTTCCTGGAGACGTTACAAATAATACAGTGTACCTAAGAAATAGCTACCCATTCTTTCCATCAGTAGCCATAATTATTCCAGTTGTGTATTCTGGATAAGAGCACGGCTTGCCCTATATCAAGGCACAGGAGAGCATGAGATGATGCTTATTTCCTTAAGATAACTACCAGCTGTGGGATCAATTGTGATGAAAGAGGCTCCCTGAATGGCCCCAGGCATTTCTGCATTCATGGATGGAAGCAAGTCCTTTGCTTATGTTTCCATGTCCATCTGCACCCTCAGAGAGGTCAAACATTGATCCACAACTACAGTGTGTTCTTCCTTCTGGTCTGTTCTTTGACCAATACAATGTTATAACCAATTTGCGTATGATCTTGGCTCAAGCTCAGCCATATCTGCCTGAGCTAACTCTCAAAGACAGCAGAGATCCCTGCTGCATGAACTAATCATACCTAGTGGAAGGTTTTGGACTAATCAAAGTGATAAAATTGATTTGAAATTAATTTGATATGTAGAGATCTATACAACTCAGTAATAGGAAAAAATAAAATGAAGAAACTCACTGTAGGAGTCGATATGATTATCCATTTTGCATGTTTGTATTGTTCTGCCTTCGTGCAGAAGGACTACTTGGAAAGAAGCAATGCGAAATTTTGTACTGTATTGAATATTACTATCAATAAAACAGATCACATTTTGGCATGTGGATTGAACTACTAAGCTACCACATTACACGAGGTCTTGTCATAGGAATGCAAACAATATTACACCTCCTTGTATAAAACCATTTAGTTATTACTCTTCAAGCCTTTATAATAATACACAAAAAGTACATTTTTTACATAGTTACATGCAGACAGTCTTATACTAAACTCTTAATAGTTCTCTGTAACCTGAAGTTGCCAAGGATCATGGAAAGCATCAACAAATTCATAAAGCAGTTTCCAATATCTTTTAAAAAGGTAGTAGCTGTTCTGCCCTTCTAGAGCCAGATGCAATTTGGTGTCCTTCTGGAACTGGGTCTTAGACTGATTTACTGCATATGCTATTAAATAGAATTACTTGTAAATTGCCAGTTCTAATTGTTTTAGCTCTGTTTATTCAAATGTGATTAACATCAAGAGTATTTTTTGAACAGGTCCTTCCAGGCTCTGGCAGATGAAAGTTTTCTCTCCCAATGAAAAAAATAAACAGGTATCAGAACTTGTCTTTGAAACTTCAGTGTTCAGAATTAACCTTTTGTTCTTTAAAAAAAAACCCCTCAGATCATAGAAATGACTAGATTGCAGCCAATTTCTTGCTCATAAAAGTGAAAAAGGAGGACATTTGTTCTGTGCTGAATGAAGAGCTGTCCTCCCCAAAGGAGCACAAAGTCAACCTTAGCAGAGTCGTGACTGTCCACATCTTGTAGTCAGAGGCACAAAAATGAGTCCACAGTGATATTTAGTCCCATGACTCTTCCTAAAAAATATAATCAGCATTCAAACTGTGACACTAGAATAAAAGAATAAAAGAAGGGGTGGGAATCATTGTGGGGGCATTTAGGAGTTATCAGCATTTCCAATCAGGCCAAATAACGTGGTATAAAGTATGACCATGTTTATGCCCTGTAACAAAAGGTTACATACACATAATAAGCACTCAGTCCTCAGGGCTTTTATATCATCTAGCATTTCTTCTGCTTCCCTTTCCTCTTCTAACTGCCTTATCAGTAGTGTCTTGTATTTTACCTGCTTCAAGCTCAAGCATTTCCATCTTATCCAATTTCTTGCACCTTGGGTCTTTTTTTATCCATACATCTTTCAGTAAGAAGAGATATCTATTAACGTGGCCTATATGGGCCAGGACTAGCAGCAGTAACACAACCTACATGGCTTTGTACATTGTTTGGATACTGCAACTAACACATTCCAAGTTTTATACCAATGAAGATTTGCAGTTTCAAGAAAATCTTTGTTTTTATTGCAACAGCTTTGTGAAACATGTTAAGATAGTTATGGGTCATTTTTTCAGTTCATTTCTCTTCACAGTAAAAAGAAAAAAACCTTACAGTCAAATCTAACTATTGATTGATATACATGAGATCTCATTCAGTCCATAACAGCCCTTAGCAAGAATCAGTGCGTCTTTGCTGTTACTTATAAAGAGTTTTATTGAACTAAACTAGTGTTTGCAGTTTAGCCTCACAATTTGCCTTTTTTTTTTTTTTTTACTTAAGGACTGTTCTTTTTAACTATGTTGTAATCTACTGCAACCTAAATCAGACTAGAAAAGCTTACAAGTGAATAATCCTAAGTCAGTCTTTACCACTTCATATGCTGATCTCACCATTCTAGCACAAAATGTCTTATTTACTTTTAAATTAGTTTTCAGTGGCATACCAACAACCAATATGCAAGTCACAATAAAATGACTGTATTAAAAGGAGCACTGAATTTATGACCTGCCCAGCAGAAATCTATCAATTTTGATTGGGTCTTAGGTAGAGTTACTAATATCATTTCATACTACATCGCACAGTTTCTCACCAAGTCTGTAAATTGACTCATAAGACAACATCATATTGAAGGAAATAAACAGAGATGAATCATTGAATAGATTATTTATTCATTGCTCAAGAATGGATGTTTTGATGGGAGAAAAAAAGATTACTAAAAGTAAATATTCCCTATTTTGTCTCACTGATTAATTCTGCATCTTCTTGGGACATGATCCTATGTGACCTGATGTAGGTGGACCTGCTTCTGCAGGGGGGTTGAACTAGATTAACTCTAAAGGTCCCTTCCAACCTCCACCATTCTATGATTCTATGATATTTTTTATTATTCTATCTCAAAATGCTGATATTAGAACTGGAAAAGATTGTTAGTTTCTTATACAATTTGTTGATTGAGGGGCATTCCTCCTCTTTTTCTGGTCTAGAGGACAGCAATCCAAAAGATAGAAATTCCACCTTTTCAAGATTACAGTCTAGTTGCACTTATCCCCGGCTTTTGTTAAAAAAAAAAATCATTTCTTATGATGAATAATCAAGATACTGAATTGAAAACCTCCGAAGTAGTATGAAATATTTTCTATGACAAGTGTAATGGCACATGAGCTCTAAGCAGGATCTTTTGATTTTCTTGATTTCTATTTTTCTATCTTGATTTCTATCTCTTCTGGAGACTGCAGGAGCAGTCCTCTACAGCTCATGTAGAAAAATGTTTATGGAAAGATTATCCTTGTGGAGTCTCAAAGAGACAAGGGAGACTGTAAAGGAGAAGTCCCCAGGCACTTAGGGCTCCATCACTGATGATGTCAGCCTGGATCCTAGCCCTACTCTGATCAAATGTTCCCTTTTGTGGCCACTACCTTCTACTTAATATTAATGAACTCCTGAAGTCTGTCAGGACTACAGTGGGAACAAGAACATACAGAAATAAGTGTGGTAGAACCTGGAAGAAGCTTTAGAAACAAGACCTGAAGTGGTTCTGAGCTGCAGATCATTTCTTATGCTGCTGGAGGCCCAAGTGAAAAGCAGGTACCCTGAAGATATGACAGTTACTGCTGGTGTTTAGGAGCCAAAGTACTCAGGTGCATGTCTGCATCAGGTACATCTCTGTGCTGAGAGTGAGTGCAGTAAGTTTTATAGAATAATCTTCCCTTCTTCCCTAAAATGTACTTTTTGCATCTTTAAAAGGTTGAACCTCAATTTTTATTGCACGTTTAAAATAGTACAAAGAAATCTTCAGAGTGTTGTAAACATTTACAAATTTATGCTGAGAACAGTTCTTTGCTCCTAATCAGCTACTGGGGATTTAAAAAGCTCTGATGTATATCTTAATCTCACAGATTACTCAATCAGGGCAACTAAAGGGGAGTAGTAAAATTCGAGGGTAAAAACCTAACATGGAAAAAACTGCCCTCAGTGAAGTTTCTTACCTACTCCTATCAATTAATGTTTAATGATCTTGTCAGCTTAAATCCTAAAAACATGAGGATTCCTCTTATGCATTCTTATTTTCTCTTGATAAATCTTGACCTTCATTATCCACATGAATATCACATAATCCTTTATCTTTCTAAGCTTTTGGTCTTCAAACTACCTAGCACTCACTTTCTCCTAGGGTTAACTGTGCGTTGTGTGTGATAACTACTTCCATTAAACTACATATTCCTATCTGACAAGCCTTTCTCATCCTATTAGTTGTTTTGTAAGACTCTGCTATTCCTCTTGCTGTTAGTTTTGTTTGTTTTTTGTTATACAAATGATACAATTTCCCCTTTTCTTCTTACAAATTTCCCACACCAGTGTTCTTCAAATGCCATTTTTTGCCATTTGATCTTCCTAAAGCAAAGTGCCAAGAACTAGGTAAATGAAGGCACTGTACACGAAGAATGTAATACACAGGAACTTCTGAAGCACCTCCAACAAATTCTATAAAGCTAGTGCCATATTTTAGAAGGTAATCACAGGCAAAGAATACATGTTCACCAAGCCACACTTTTGAAGAAATTACGATCTCTTTTTGCATTCTTCTGGGGTGAGCAAATGTAACTACAGAATGAAGATACCTAGGATTTATCTCTGCCAAATTAACATCTCAGACCCAGAATCCATTCTCAATTTAACAAGCCAATTAAGGAAAATTATCAAAGTTCTACCATGCTTCAGTGTTTAGAAGGTATAAACCCAAAGGGATAAACAGCAGTACAAGGGATTTTGAACTGTCTAAGAGATTATTAAGGCATTAGTAATTGATGGCCTGAAAGAAAAAAGAGACTACACCTCCTGATTTCACACAGCAGGATTTCCTTTCCAGGACAGAAGAGTCAGAAATTGCATTCAAAACCCCCAGGGAAGGTGGTATGTTTTTCCCCACAGTTCTTTCACTGCGGCGATTCGTGTTGTGTATCATTTCAGCTCCGCTGACCACAAGTCCTACAGCACATATTGCTCCTCATGAAAGATAACTTTAAAATATGAAATAAGAGAGTCAGCTGCATGCAAAGAATCTCCTCAGGTTCTGACATTGCAGTCAGTAGCGCCATGCAGTTGCATATCAGATTACTTCAGCAGAGATCTGAGTCACTGGTGCACAACCTTTCACTACATATGAGGATTAGAGCAATAATATATTCAATTTCCGTAAGTTTTTCAAAGCTCTGACTTTCAATACTTACCTGGCCATCTTTATTCTTACTCTTGTGATTAGATATACTCCTCTTGTATCCAGTTATGGGGTTTTGACTGCTTAGTAGCAGAGTTATCAATATTTAAGTGATGAGCTGCAAAACACTTCTAACACTCAAGTAGTCCATACTTTTGATATATTAAAGTTGAAACATTAGCATGAAGATAAATAAAATATCCCCACTTCTCTAGAATATAGCTTTCCTGAATATTCAAAGGATATATCACTCCTAGACAAGCTGGGAAAACGTGCTCATCTCTAACCATTTATCTTCTCAGTGTGTATGGCATGTGTGCTGTTCTCATGCTAAAGCAAGCTAGACCCACAGGAAAGTCATCAAAATGGGGCTAACAGATCAGAAGGATTATCCAGTAATTCTGCAAAGAATAAAAATGTCTCTAAAAGCATTAGAAAACGGGTCTGCAAGAAAAGTAATTTGTTTCCTAGCATTTTAAATCATATTAGTTTTGAATTATGTCTACAAGGTCTTTTTCCCACTGCTCCCTTGAAGACATTAATACACAGAATCAGCACAGCCTGTCTCTCTGGAGGGATTTGCAGGTATTAGACCCCTAGGTTTCCTCATATTCACCTATTACTCTCCTGGATCACCTTAACACTGGGTAAATAATTTCTCTCCTGGGACACTCACTCAGAAGGCTTCCTGCATTATTTTTACCTTCTTAGAAAAAGATGCATTCATTCATTCATTCCCTCACTCTTCAAGTAGTAAGTTGCAGTCATTTTTATGTCCTGAGGGCACTCACATGGGACAAGAGTAATTTATATTTCAATTATTCAGTTCACTCATTCAGCTTCCTTGGATTATACATTTGAGGGAACAGGGAAAGAAAAAAGTTCTATGTCTTTCCTTTTCCTCAGTTTGAAAGAAAAACGATAGAAAATTAGAGCCTGGGGAATTGAGAACATGAATAAGTTGCTACAACACAAGTAAGTTGGAGTTCTTTTCCCAAGTCAAAACTTACAGCAACTAATCCAAAATGAGCCCATATACTTTCCTACAACAAATAAGCCATAGTTATCCTCTCTAACTATTCAGCCTTTCAACATTTCTATTGCTCGTGTTTACTGAAAACTCACACAAAGTTTGCTGTCCAGTAGCAGCAAGGGTACAGTGACATGGAGCCACATTGATGAGCTTCAACAAGGAAGGAGCACAGATAATGAAGCACAACGTGTCAGCATTGCTAAGTTGGTACCTTCTTGCTACTGATCTTAATTTTTCCATGACAAATGTAATTGAAAAGGGTTTTTGCCATTGAGAGGTGTGTGTTTGTGATTAACAATGTTCCTATGCCACGATTATAATGCAGGCATTTGATGACAGCAAGCTAACTTTCCCCATGTAGGAAAACCAGGTGTTTTATGGTTCAGTGTATATTTTAGGCTAAATGGGAGCTGCTACATAAGTTAAGTAGCAGAATAGGAAGCAAGAGCAAAGTCCTTTACAAAGCTGCCTATGACTTATTAAGATCATGTAGCCCACAGGTCACATCAGTTACTAGTCCCTCCATGAATTTGATCAAATTACATATTTTCTTTGAACTTCAGTTAATATTTTGTGTGTGGGGAAAGAAAAGAAAAAGCAAATAAGGTTAACCCATTTGTGTGTTCAATAGCTAAACCTTCAGAAATTTCAGTTTAGCTTTTAAAGTTGCCATCTCTAGTCACTTCAGAGTTAAGATTAGTGATGCCTTAGCAAAGGTAATACCTAACTATCTCCGAGTTGAGCAGGATTGTATTTCTGCTTCTTGTTAAGATTATAGCTTAGGCAGCTTTCATTGCTCATTCACCATACTTGCAGTAAATCTTGGAGAATAGCCCATATATTGCACAGCATAGATTTTACCAGAGCTGGTAATTACCCCTTCACATGTGGCAGCTCAAAGTTTTGAGAAGTATTAATTTAATAGAATGGTGTTCTACTGAAGGCCATTTATTCCAAGTAAAGAATGTGGGAAGAGAGATAGAATTTTTTTAGCCAATATTCTCTTTTAACATGACAACAGAAAACACACATTGTTGATTGGTTGGTAAAATTATCTTTTCTTCAGCAGGAATTAATGTAGTTTCATGCTCAGGGGAAGAGAATTTAAAAAAAACCCAAAGCTTTCAGTGGGCTTAAGCATTGTTACAGAATGATTTCTACTTCTTACATGCATTTGCTTTGCTTCTCTACCCCATCATATACAGCATTCTTAGCTCTCAGCCAGCATAAATAGGTCTTACACATGGCAATTTAAGAAAACATCTGGTAGCCTGGATGTCCATAATGCAAATTAGCAAACTGTTAAGCACCAGCTTATCTTCAGAACAAAGTCTTTTTCCAACCAAGCTCTGCCTGGGATAAACATGAGCTCGCTGGGATCGCACAGAGCATGTGAACTCCTCACTCTAAGGAGGTTTTGTTCTGCCCAGCTCACCCTGTCCTCTCTGCAAATGAGGCACACAAGCAGCAGCCATACCTACAGCACATTTCATCAGAGCCTCTTTTCTCTGTCCTTTCCTAAGGAAGGGTGGTTTGAATGAGATAATTGGAATATCTTTATGCTGCTCCTGCAGCCCAAGTCAAAAAAAACAGAAGAAAAAAGGATCAATGTGCCTCTTTTGTAGCTGTGCAATCTCAAAGCAGCAGAGTTTGTAGGCCTTATGCATTGACAAGAAAGAAATAGGCATTTTATTGCTGGAGAAAATTTTTTCAGGAACCAAACACAGCATCTGTCTTGCCTAGTAATTATTCATTGCCTCTGCCTGCCTCAGTCAGTGCTGCTGCTATGATCTTGTTTGCTTAAAGACAGAAGTTACACCATGAAATCACTGAAGTCTCTTTATAAGAATTCAGTATTGGTGGGCCTAACAAGAGAAGAGGCCAAGCTAAATACTTTTTTTAAAAAAGAAAAAGGATTAGAATCTTTTCAAAACTTACTTCTTACAAAAAATAACCCTCGGAAGACCACTAATATGTTTAAACATATTTCTAACATCAAAACTCTAACACACATATGTTATAAATGCAATAGCTTAAAAAGATGTCACAGCTTTGCAACAAGTGTAAAGCCAACTAGACCAAAAAAATAACAGCTGTATGAGTAATTTACACTCCCTTCAGCAGAAACAGAAAAGATTAAGTTACAAACATTAAAATCTCTTTTAGTTCCCATAGCCTGCATTGAGCCAAGTAGTAGCCTCATTACAAAACTCACCTGTTGTGCAGTGGGAGAATAGAGAGAAATAAGCTTCCCTGTCTTGATTTCAGTAGTTGGATGGGTTGAAGCAGGGGGAACAGGTACAATCCCATAACTATTATGCATTCTTCATTTACAGTAGAAGGTACTCCATTCCACCCGGCAGAGGCATAAAGAAAGACAGACCCAAAAACAACCCACACTCCCAATTTACGATGCTACCAAGAGAGAAAAGGCTAAGCTTCCCTCTCTTCCTGCTTTTATAAAAAACAGCACTTGCTTTCACCTGAGTGTTTTCCCTCCTCTAACCACTTTCAGCTGCCCAGAGATGGAGCCTCAGACTTTGCTTCATTAAGAGTAACTACAAAGGCTTGGGCTGATTGAAAGGAGCACACATCTGCCCTGGGTTATCGCCAGAACCACTGGTCACAGTGTGGAAGGCTCTGTTGCCTGGGTGGTGCAGGTCACCTGCTGCTCCTCTAGCTGGGGATCCCTGATCTCGAGTAGGACACATAACAAACTGAAAACATGAAACTAGGTTTTACCAGCTGGCTGACAGGCTTCTAAGTATCCAAAATTGGTGTCATCAAGCCCATCCATTATGTCGAATGCTCAGGGTATGAAACACAGCAACCTGTGGACAGATTTGTCCTTTGTGTAGGTTTTGACGTGAGAAGCAACAAATGCCTAGCACTTGCAGCCCAAAAACTGTAAAAGCCAATTGTTTTCTTTGCCACAGCCAGAACAACGTGTTTCTGCTTTAATTAAGTTCTCAGACCCAGCCTGATTTCACATCAGAAAAGTGATGTTTGTAAGCGGAGCAAATGGATCAGCTGGCACCGTCACGTTACAGCACACCGTGGGCTGGGGGCCAGTTTGGCAACAGTCCCCAGGATTTCTACATCCCCTAGTCACACATTCAAGCCACAGAAATGATTATTTAAGTGAGGGTATAAAAAGAAAGGGTAGCTTTTTCTTCCCAGGTGTATTCTTTCAGTAGGTTCAGTGAAGGTTTGTTGAAGTTAGGGGTGGCTGGAGAACAAGTGTCAAGAGAACATATGCAGAGTCAGATCTGCTCTTTCCAAGATAAATGACAATAAAGCATGAACCTCAGTTTAGCTTCATTTGTTTTGCTATATTCAAATGCCACAGTATTCAGCTTTTCCTGAGCAGCATTTAAATCTCTGCACATTGTGTAGCATACAAGGTTTTCCATACCCAGAGGAATAAAAGACACACAAGATGGATTTCATTCCAATCAAACAGATCAACATTTTCTAATTGCTGGTGCTTTCATTTACAGCATCTGGCCAAGTCCTTGAGCTGCCCATACCCTGAGCACGCAGGGATTGAAAACAAGTTTGTTTTGAGGTGATTCAACTTGGACACATGGAAAAGAAAGGCATTCAAACCAATAGGTGCTTTAGAAAATGGAGGGAAGAGAGGGCTTATGGTATAATTTGCTTTTACTGATTTTTAAAGTGTTTTATTCTTTTTATTATTCCCTTTGTTTACAAAAAAGGAGGCAAACTCAAGACTAAGTCACATTGCTCCAAAATAGACACATTTACAGATGTGCACTGGAGGCTGTTTGTATTTCCTCTGGAATCTCTCTTTCATGATTTAGGTACATTCAAGATGCCCTGACCAGTTTCTGAAGGCATTTCAGTTAAAACTGGATGTCATAGTATTGTATCATTACTACACAAATCATGAAATTCAGCTTAATTAATTCATAAGAAGCCTGATAGCGGCAGCTGTACTATGTTTTTGAACAATTTTTGTCACACACTCTTCTTTTTTTGGGGACAATGATCTGACCTACAAGTAACTGTGTGCTATCTTCACTCTCAAGATGATTATTGAGACATCCCCAGAGCCACAGTGCTAGTGGTGTGTCTTTCTGGAGTTACAGTAAATGAAAGACTGAGGATTTTGATGTCCACACAACCATTCTGCTAAATAATATAGCTTCGACACAACATTACATATTTTTAACACAATAGATGATAGTATAAATGTAAAAGCAGCCCGAGTCATCTGCTCTTTTGCTTTGGAAAGGGATTTTTGTTGTTGTTTGGATCAGCAAAATGGAGAGTTAGACAAAAAGCATCACAGAACAATGCCCCTGTGTTGGAAATGGCACTAGAACACAGAAATTAGTGGAAATCACAGTGATTAAAAAAATACAAAACCCAAACAAAATAGAATGATTTCTTTCAATAAACCTGCAATGTGGCTTCTTATTTTCCTCTTGTGTTGCCATTTTTGTTGACATCAACATGTTAGTGGATGCAAAAGTGAGCAAATGCATGTGTGCTTGTGGTGGATTGTACACTCAGGCTTCTGAAGTGCTGCTCATCTGAAGAATGGTTAAACATTTATTTAGCCTGAGTGCTCAAGAGGTTCTGCCAAAGGCTGCAGCCCACTGAACTAGCCAAATCAGTTTCTGTGTGACACAGGAACATCTTGCCCACTAATTTCACTGTACATCTGTAGCAGCAACAATATAACCAGTGTGGAAGTTGGAAACAAGTCATTTCCTATGCAGAGCGCATTGGATTGTTCTTTAACAATTACCTGAATTAATCTACCAGAAACTGTTCTGTTGTAGCACATAAAACTCGAGGGGATATTGTGTTTCAGTGTAGGTGAGCAGCACGTGGGATCAGGGCAGGTTGCAGAGGGTGGTGGTGGCTCAGGAGAGGCTGCAGCCAGCTGCACGGTGATGTCCTGGTGGACTGGGGGGTCCCCAGGTGTGAGATGGGAATGGAAGGAGGTCTGAGTGCTTCAGCAAGGCAAGAGGCTGGAGGCTGCCTGAGGTTTCATTAAGCCAGGCAGATTGGATGAGTGACATGTTGACATCTCCAGCTGTCAGGTACATACCATGTTCTACCACATTTTCCCAGGAGCTGATGGCAGCAGCAGGGTTCACAGCTCTTACAGACCAAACAAGAATGCCTGCTTGTGATTTGCTGTTGACCAATTGCATTCCCTGTCACATTTCACATTTCATCTTATCACTTTTGCCTTTCTTCCATCCATTGGCATCACTTCTTATCCTTGTCCTTTGAAGAAATCAAATGGTACTTCCTGAACTTCACTATTTCCTTTAGTCACAATACTTACTATGTAGAAAGTGCAAATATATTGCTTTACTGGGGTTAAAAGGCAGCAACAGTGATTGACCCTGATTCTGCATTAGGTTGCACCGTTTCTTTAAAGCTGACTCTGTAAGTGTGTGGCAAATGATTTCTGAGACCATCCAGTCTAATCCCCCTGCAGAAGCAAGTCAACCTAGATCAAATCGCATAGGAAGGAGACTCCACACTCTCCCTGGGCAGCCTGTTTCACTGCTCCCTCACCCTCACAGTAAAATAGTTTTTTCTTATATTTAAATGGAACTTTTTGTGTTGCAGCTTCATCCCATTACCCCTTGTCCTGTTGCTGGCTACTATAGAGAAAAGGGATGCCCCAACCTCCTGACATCCATCCTTTAGATATTTGTAAATGTTAATAAGATCTCCTCCCCTCAGTCTCCACTTCTCCAGACTAAACAGCCCCAGTTCCCACAGCCTTTCCTAGTATGAAAGATGTTCCATTCCCCTGATCATCTTGATTCTTCACATTATACTTGTGTTGAGGTTTCACCAACCTGCAGGAATGGGTGGTGCTGGGAGAAACGTGTGTGCCCTGCAGTGGGAGGTGGAGAGCAGGGACTGAGTAAAGCTGATCTCCTCTGTTGGGGATCGTTGCATCTACCAAAGCTCCTCACGTCTCTGCTTGTTGATATACACTTGCATAATAAAAAACTAACATTAGAAAGAGGGTTGTCACCATGGGTCACCCATCAGAGCAGTGCAGTGGTAGCTGTACATTGTCATGCTATAGGCAGGGAGAATTATTTGATCCAACTAGGTCTTGAGGTTCTGCCACAGGAAAGGGGCAATTTAAACTTTCCAAACACTGTTTCTTCAAGGAGAAAGGGGACCAAGCAATAAGAAACCAGTGCAACATCTCAGTCACAAGTTGCACTGGACTTTAAAATGAAGCAAAGGCTTAACTATCAAGATATTCGAGCTACTAGTGCTTTGAAAAATACGATTTTGAGCCCTGAAGTCAGAAATTGATTTAAGCAGAATTAACACACCTAAATCTATAAACCAAATCCTGAAAATCTCCGCTCAGCTGCATTACCATGGAAACAATAAAATTATTCCAGAGTCCACAGACTTTGTAGGGAAGGGGCTGCTTACACTTCTTGGACATGAGTTAGGTGTTGAAGGAGGGGGAAGGCAGTGGGGTCAACTCCTTTCTCTGCCCAAAGCCCTGTTCCCTGCCTTGTGGAAAGTGAGGAGTCATCCACTCCTTTGGATCCACATCTAAATATCCAGGCTTAGATCCAGCAATCCCAAACCAAGGTGTCAGCCTAGGATTCCCACAGACACCATTAGATTTAATGCACCAACTTGCCAGTTCTGTTATCTGCACTTAACCTTCGCTTCCCTCATAACCGTAATTCTGCAGGCAGGGCATTTCTAACTAGTTTCATTGTCATTCTCCATCAGTATTACAATAAACAGGCCTCCCTAATCAGCATTCTCTCTGTGCTGAGCCCAAAAGCAATCTGCTCGAGAAGATGTGATGAAACCAGAAGAGATCAATACCAAAAAGTTTTCAAAAGCTCAATCTAGTAAGGTTAGCGTGGATAATATTGATAGATAAAGATCTAACTCTATCCTACATGGCAAGGGAATGAAAATAAAAGTGTGCAGTAATGTGCTGCTTTAAGTTTTATGGGTTGTAGACTTACAAAAGTTACCGGACTCTGTTGTATTTTGCCTAACAAAAGTGATAAAAATGTATTGTAGCTATTACAGATCTTAAGGATCATTTCTGGAAACTGCAATATCTACTGTACTTGTTTCAGATGTGACCACTGCAATATCAAATAAACCTGTGCCCCTTTGGAAATATTGGTTTTTGAAAGTAATTTCAGCTTTTTGATTGTCAGTTAGAGGTAAGAAGGAAGCAGAGGATGGATTGATGGGGAAGGTAAAAGGGAGGTTATGGGACATCAGGAATCAGAAAGGCTGTTGTGGGCTCCTTCCATACCATCACAGCATGCAGTGACCTCATTGCTGCTCTGCTGGGGAAGCTCACATCTTACCTTAGTTGAGATATGTTTTTAATAATAGAAACATTTTTTAGTGTATTTTTAATAAGTTTTTTATCTCTCCCAACCTGTCTTTATAAGAAGGTCTCCAACCCCCAACCACCTCTGCAGCCTCCTCTGGACTCAGTCCAAGAGGTCCATGTCCTTAGGTTGGATGTTCCAGAGCTGGGTGCAGCACTGCAAGTTGGATCTCACTGAGGCAGAGCAGAGAAGGCAGAATCACCTTCCTTAACCTCCTGACCACACTTCTTTCAACTCAGCCCGCAATATGGCTGGATTTCTGAGCTGCAAACATGTGTTGCTCGGTCATGCCGAGCTTCTTATCAACCATCACTCCCAAGTCCTTCTCCTCAGGGCTGCTCTCAAACTTCACAGTGTCCATCCTGTTTTATGGTTTTTTGAATGTTTTACTCAATTGTATTTTGTGTGTTTGTTCAACTAGATTCTGCAAATAAAAAAGATGCATTTTCACTCCATAAACTTCAAAGATGACAAATTTGCAAAAAACCTTAATGTCATCACCCTTTCTGATAAGCCATAAGGAAACACGTGTTTTTAAATGCTTGGGACTCATACTGTATAAATCAGCATCAGAGAGAGAAACAGTGACAGCTCTTGAGGAAAGCATTGCCTGTCTGTTCCCAGTAACGAGGCTGAACAGTAACTCCTCTGTGCCTTAAATATCTAGACAACAGCAACATGTACCTGGGTCTTTAAATTGTTTTTTTTCTTGGTACCTATCTGACTGGTGTATAAATTTGATTTCATGCAAATATTTTGGAGCAGATTAGTTGATAGCAAAACAGAAGTGGAATGCTAATGATTTTTGGCTGCATACACAGAAGATGAAAACTCATTCAATCCAAGGCAAAGTGTCAGCTTTAATAAAGTAATGTCATGCTATACCTCCCCCATAGCTGGCCTATAGTGACATGAAAAATTATAATGGTGGGAATGCAGAACTTTACAGATATAAATAACTTGAGACTATGTTATAAAATTTCCAAGTGGGGTGGAGGAAAACCGTAAACATATATTAAGCAGCTGCAGTGAAGGATATTATTGCCACCTATTGACAACAGAAATGCCTGAAATAATACAGCCTGTTTGCTTCTATTGAATTGAAATTCCTCCCTGGTAGCTTCACAACAGACTGGTCCTGTTGGATTTGTATGACAGGAGGATACAGGCATTGCGAATAGCATAAATGTCTGGATTTAATGAGTATGACCCTATCTAAGGAAACTGTATTTAAAAACAAACCAAACAAACAAAGCCTTTAGAGAGGTGGTCTAACAGTAATTCAACACCCTGACAAATCAGGACTGGCATGCACAGGCCAGAGCATGTGGTGCCACTGGCACCCAGAGGGATGGAACAGATGTAAAGGAGGAGGGAGAGTAGTTCTAAGTCCACGTAGTGATGGAGTGAATATTGTCACCTGCTTAAGGGAGCAACTACATTTCTTCTCTGGCGCTTGTCCACTGGGCTCCAGCAACACAGCTGCCTGCAGAGTCCCACCACAAACCTCAGCTCCTTCCCTTACTCAGAGAGTGCTCAGCTAGAGACAACTCAAACTCTTCCTAAAATTTCCTTAAGACATTTATTAGAAAATAAACATAAATATAAATCAAATTAAAAAACAAGTGGCATTCAGCCATATGAGATCTAAAATCTGGGTAATTAGCCAGAAATGCTAGTGTTGTAAGTAGACTGATTTCAGCCTCGTTGCCACAGGAATTGTCTCAGTGTGATGAGCTGCTGTTCTTTTTTGGTGTCTTTTTAGCATTTCAGATATGAAAACCCTTCCCACCTCTTCTCATCAGGGCCTCAGTTATATTATTAGGTACTTCAGTATGATTCATTCTTGACAGATCATTCTGATCTAATTTGGGTCAGACAGTACAGATGGAGACCAGTATCTTACCCTATCTCATTGAGTCACTTAATTCACTTGGTATGCAGTGGAAGACCAGGTCCAGAGACATCTCTGTCACTTACCTCTCAAAAATACACCTTGAACCACATGCACTGAAGAGTACACAACCCTTGGTGTATAACTTGGCACATCAGGTTGGTCAATTTCCTCTCATCAGATGGGGCCAGTCTTTTTTCTGTAGTGGCCAGTGACAGGACAAGAGGTAGTGGACATAAGCAGGAACACAGAAAGTTCCACTTAATCACAAGGGAAAACTACTTTGCTCTCCAGGTGAGGGAGCCCTGGCACAGGCTGCCCAGGGAGGGTGTGAAGTCTCCTCTGGAGGTTTCCAAACACATCTGAACACATTCCTGTGCCCCTAAGTCGAGGGGAACTTGTTTTAGCAGGGGATTGGCCTGAGTGATCTTCACACGTCCTTTACAACTCTTGCCCTTCTGTGTATGGTACTGAAGTGTTGTCTGAGCCCAGTTTACTTAAAAAAACAAGGAAGTCTTCTTTGCTGTTTATGAAACCATGCAGCATTCACATCTTAGTACAAATTCTTTCTTATACTTTTGGGTTTTTTCCAGCTTTGTGAGACTTTAAAAGTATCAAGTTCTCAGACTTCATTCTGGTTTTGCATATTAAATATAATGAGCTGAAGAGGATTTTTAAATGTAAGAGATAACTTTTAACTTCCTTGATATATAGTTCATTCTCTATGCCAAGAAACACTCTACTGTTCAATTTGAAGATGCAGCATGTTTTGAGTTTGGAATTTTCCTTAGCAGATGGAAACTCAATGGAATATGAGCAGAGTGATGTTCTCACCCTGCACCACTCACTCTGAAGCCTCCCATGGTGATGGAAGATGCATTGGGTTTTGGTTGTTTATGTAACATCCCTTGTTTGTTCATTTTGCCTTCCACTATTTTGATTTTCTGCAAAAAATGGGTTCTCCTCTATTCCCCCTTTCCATTTGTTCCTTCTCCTGATCATTAATGTTTCTCTGTCTAATCTCGCCCAGTTGGTCCCTGGGGGAGTCCTTCAGCTTCTGTCTCAACATGGCAAAAGTCACCTCTCCCACTGCTTCCCCACCAAAGGTGCTGCAACACTTTCCAGACCAGGGAGGGATCACAGAGATTTCCCAGTTGTTTTCAGCAGTGTGGAACCACAATGCCGAGGTGACAGTCAAAACACACACAGGTGGCCAAATCTCCTGCAAAGAAAATCAGTGTTTCACTCATCTCAAACCCATGGGAAGCATAAATGGGAAAAGCATCCTCAGACACCAGACACTCGTGAGGAGGTGAGTTGGTGCAGCTGTTCCAAGCCAACCCACTGTGCATAGACTTGAAACAATTTCTTTTGCTATGAATATAAATTAGCTTAACTTTTGTACTGTGCACTCACTTTTTGCACTGTTTTGTTTGTACTTTAAAATTTTAAAAACATGTAAGAACTGTATTGCTGATTTCCAGCATGTAACATTCTCAAGCTTCAAGGCCACACAGTGAAATGGTGGCATTGATTTCATCCAGATATAAGATTTCTAAACAGAAAGAAAAGAAACCCCAAACCAATACCTACACAATTTAGTGTTTTATCCTTATTTGAATGTGGGATAACAATTTTTAAGAACGTCCACACTAAATGCCTTGAACAATTGCTGTGCCTCCTGCTTGTCTGCAGCTCAATACGTCAATTACACATGCTGTAGAGGAAGGATGTCTTGAACATCCTCAAATCGGTACTATTATGTTCTGAAGATGCCACTATCATTAGTTTGTGCAGAGATGAGTAATCACAAGTGAGCATCCTTCTAACATACTGAACATCTTACAAAAATCGTGTCCACAGTCGTGTGATGAGAATGAATTAATCCATTAAAGCTTCACCCTTTCCCTTACATGGGTTCAGACCAAGCCATATCTGGTTTTAAAGCCCGGTTTACATAGTCTTCAAATATATTTAGTAATAGGCTCTCCATCTACAGAGGAAAGTGTTTCCATTATCTTCCAAAGATACCATGTAAAATGCTCAGCTAGTTATTTTTCTGTTTGAAAATCCAGGGAATTGTGGCACGCTAACCACACCAACAGCAGCAGACACACAGGTAAGTTGTTACAGGCACTTCTTCAGGGAAAGGCCCTTAGACAAAAACTTGCATGCTCTGAGTCCAATTGCAAAGCAACATCACCTTCTGCGAAAGCATCTCAAAGAAAAGCATTTCAATATTCAATACATTCTAAATATATGCAACTCCCCAAATATGATTCTATCACTTCTCTTTAGTTTATCCTCATAATTTCTCATTAATTGCTACAATAACAGTAATTTCACTGATGTTTTCTGAGTTTTCCCCCCAAAACCTACAAAGGATTACAAACCTTTGGAAGCTTTGCACCATAGAGAGGTCTCATTCATGCAGAAAAATGTATTTTAGTCATAGTTTGCACACTGGGAAAGGAATAGCTCCTGAAAGATGGAGATGCTACAAATAGCAGTATCAGTTTCTACAGTGAAGATCATGACATCAACTTCAGAAAACATTTTGTAAGCTAAGTAAGGACTTGTCTGAGCTTCTCAAGAAAATGTTGGTCAGACCTAAAGAAAAAAAAAAAAACAACAAATAAACCCAAAAAACCTAAACAACTTTCTTCCCTGATTTGTATGAAATTGTACTGAATGGGATCCTGGCTACATGCTGACTACAATTTCAAAGTTCTGTCTGATATTCAATCTTCATTGCAAATAGCTGATGAAAAGCCAAAACAAACATGTAAACACAGTAAAACCAGATAAGTAGGTAAAATAATTTTTAAATGAAAACTTTGTACGATTTGACTCTGAATTACTTCTCTTTCCAGAGTGTATTTTTTGGGTTTCAAAATCTATGCATGCCAGATTTGAAGGGAAGAGCACTCAAAAAGAAGGAATGTTCTTAAAGAGCAGTGCAGATGGCAGCACAGGAGAACAACAACAAAAAAAAAATAGATGAAAAAATAAGTTACACATGGCAGATACTGACCCTGAACCACACAGAAATGGGACTGCAGCTTCTGTGCAATCTTACAACATGTTAATTGGACTCCAAATATTTGCCTGAAAACTTTGCCGGTCAACAAAATCAAAGCGAATGGTGAAGTGGCTGCACTGTTCATGTCACAGCAGAGACTGTAATTAATCAGCTTTGCTGATGGCTATAAAAAGCTAACAAACTTTTACAAATAGAGTTTCACAACTGATAATAAGTAATGGAAGGTGCTGAAGGTGACATTGACAACCATTCATCTGTAGTCAGGAAAGAAATATTGCCATGTATGCTGATATTATTTGATATTAGGGGTAATAGCTTCTAAATGTCATATTTTAAATGGCATTGTATTTGTAGAATGGAAAAAAAATAAAGTTTTAATGCTATTTTAGTTGTACACCTCTCATTGAGCCTTAAAATAATGCCAGTGGTTTATGAACACTTTTAATGGTATGCAAAAGTAATTCTCTCTAGCCTCTCAGGCTTAGTATCCTTTAATAATGTACCATATCACAGTTTTATAAATGGACATCTGCAGACTGGAGAAGAATAGATATATGTGGAAATACTCAAGCTCTGCAATACTCTGTGATAAGTAGTAGATTCACACTGGCTTTACCTATGAATTGTGTTGCATATGCCATTCATAGCCAAATTTGACCAAAACATTCATTCAGGGTCCAGAAGGGCGAGCAACATTTAGTAGTGTTTTTGTGGGTTTCATGTAAGCATCCACGTAACCCTGATTTCACACCCAACTTCAGTTTCATGGTGTTAAAACTTGTTAGGCTGAGAAATTTGTGATGGTTTAGTCTTCACTTTAGGTATGTAAGCTAACCCAGTGATATAATTCACCCCAAGAGTCCACACAGAGCCATATTGTCTAGTAGGTGACTCAAACCATCCTAAACTGCCTATCCAGAAGTCTCTTCTGATCATTTAATACATCCACAGACAATGACATAAGGATTTGAGCATCCTCTGAAACAACATCAGTATCTGCAAGACAACACAACTGAGAGTCTTCATTGCCCCACATACTGTGCACCATAGTGCTTCTTGGATCATCTTTATCTGAAGATCACTTTCAACCATTAGTTTACATTCACTTTTTTATAATTCCCTGTGGATTTTCTTGTTAGCCAAACACTACTCACAAACTCATCCTTCTGCTGTTTTGGTTTTTCACTGAGGGTGTACTGTTGAGCTAAGAGTTATAGGTCCTATATGTTGGTATTCAAACCAGTAGTTGGAACAGATATCAACACAGAATTCAGATATGCAGCCCAAACACATGTAAATGAGAAGCAAGCTTGGGTAGCAATTAGAGGAAAGAATGAATGGAAATGGCTTTTTTTTTTTAACAAAAGACAATGAGGCAATTGGTATTATTATCCTGCTCTGTTAGTACAGAGCCAGGATTCAGGTTGTTTGGCAGAGAGCCATAGCAGAGGGTTTTAGTTCCTTTCTCTCTCTTTGATTGCTTTTAGACGTAAGGCTCAATACGGTAGCCTGACATTCTCTACTAGTGTTTGCAAAACAAATGTTTGTTTCAGTAAACTGACATAATGGATACTCTTGCTGATTCATAAGGGGAATACCACAATATTTATGTGCATCCCCTCTAATATCTGATGACATTCATGGTTAAAAAGATAATCATTACATCTAGTTGCACTTTTAGTGTTTTACTGTGTGTCTGTTACATCTTGTCAAAGCACATTCAAGAGGAATGGCACGACCTTCACAGAATCTTAAGGGCTGAAAGAGACCTGGAAAGCTCATCCAGTGCAAAACCCCTGCCAGAGCAGGACCACTAGAGTAGGGCACACAGGAACTCGTCCAGGCAGGTTTCAATGTCTCCAGAGAAGGAGACTCCACAGCCCATCAGGGCTGCCCCTTCCCATGCTCTCTCAACCTGAACAGTGAAGAAATTCTTCCTTGTGTTTCTTTGGAACCTCTTCTGTTCCAGCTTGTACCCATTGCCCCTTGTGCTATTACTGGACATCACTGAGAACAGCCTGGCTAACCTTCTTTAAACCCTCTACATAATGCATATTTTCAAGCCATGAGGCTGTGTAACTTCAGTGTAGCCTGGTGGGCTCAGGACTGTGCAATTTGTAAATCATGCATTCTTTGAACCATGAATGGTTAAACTCTTACATTCTATTTTTTTGCATAACATGTAATTAGTGTTTCACAGTTGTTTTCTGCTAAAAATTAGGCTATTTTTTTTGAAAAACAGAATAATATTCCTGAAATGGGATATCAACTTCAAGTCAAAACATTTAAGCATGTAATTTCTCTGCAGGTGTTTCACATCATTATGCCATCTTTTTAGTAACTTAAGTCAGCCATAAACACAGTAGACCATAAGTAGCCAATAAAAAAGTGAGTTGTGCTAATGAACATATAGTTTGTAGATTTGAGGGACTGAGTCACAGCTCTTTTTCTATGTCCCATTCCACTTTTCTCCCTATAAAGTATCTAATTTGTCGCTATACTTCTGTTGATAATTTCCTCCTGAAATTCAGTATGCCATCAACAATATTCCTTTTAACAGATAATATCTTTTAAGATATTGAAGATCTTCACTGTGCTTTCAAGTCAGATGGGCAACTGACTCTGCTTTGTAATTAAGTAAGTCTAGGCAAGCAATTAGCATAGTTAAATTAAATGGTAGTGCACAGCTTAAAAAGCAATGTGATCCTTCTTTGCCTCTTGCTTCCTTTGCTCTACAGGATGGTACTCACAACAGAAATCAGTTCCAGTCTTTCAAGACAATATAATGGTTTTGTAAAATGAAATGATGTCAATTATTTATTTTTCATAATTGAAAGCCCTAGAACCAAAGAAAACATTTTGCAGATTCTTCCTATAGAATAGTAATTTACTTTCCTGAAGCCACAACAAAGACCTGAATTAATTACCACTGAGATGCACATTAGTGGATTAGTATGAACTTTCATTCTGCTCCCTGAGTTAATTGACTTTCAAACTAAGACTATGACCTTATTTCAGTTTGCATCTTAGAAACATATACATTGCAAACCAGCCCTAGTCCGTCTCCTAGGGTTGTGCTACACTAAACTCAGCAACAGCAAAACAGAGTCATGCTGAACAAGATGTTTGTTTTTCAGGGGGTAAGGATTTTGTGTTTGGTTAAACATCCTTGTTATGTACCAAATTTTAAAACTTCTTTATTAAATATACAGCTGCTTATATTATATATGACTTTATTAACAACAGATGACCTATCATTGATCAGATTTTCTTTAAAGCATTCTAATCTGTATCACAGTACATGGTGATAGTATGAATATGTGATAAACAACAGTGAAGAACAGGTAATCATTTTTACTCATTGCTATTCATTATTAGTGTATTAGTATTTATTATCCAAGACACTGCAAGGACACTAAAACACACTGTTTTACTCCATTACCTGTCATTTCCCAAGCATTTCAAGTTGTAATGTACAGAGAGGAATAAAGAAAAGGCCAAATTGCAGGAAATGGTGAGTTTCTTCACCCAACTGACATAACACAAGAATTGAAGATGATGCAGTTTTAAAACTGCTTCACTGATCCTGGTACAGTGTCCCTGACATGACACTAACACCTACACATCAGCAGCTACAGTGCCTATTCTGTACAACAGAAGGTAGATCAGAACAGGCCAGAGGAGGCTCTGCCACCACTGCTTTAATGCCATGGCACAGCACCTGCCTGCTGTTTCCCGACTGCATCACAAGGGCAGGGCTCAGCTTGCAAAAGTCCACATTTACACGGTTCAAACCCTTTTTCCTCCATGACCTTCAAAAATCCCCACACTCAACCATATACATCATCTCTAATACGTTTCTGGTTCCTAAAGGTCATCAACTGCTATGCATTCTCCCAGTATTTTACTCAGCATACTTTTTAGCTTCCCAAACCAGGAGTTCAATCTGTTTTCCTTCAAGGAACTGTTCCACAGGCTTATAAATTTCTCTGTCAAGGGTGGGATTTTTTTACCCTGCTATAAAGCTTATATTTTTCTTCTCTCTTTTTCAGCTTATTAACTTTCATAATACCCTGAGTGTCACAACAAATAATCCCATGTTCTCCTTGATGCTCTTTACATTTATTTATCAGGAGACAGTTGTCCTAACCTCTATGATGACCACCCAGTCACCCATCGTTTGTGATCTTCCTTAACCATGCAGCTTCCTAATGCTGTTTGGAAAATTTGAGCCTAGAAACATGAAGTTTCTAGGCTCTTAGACTATGATTTGCTTTTACCATGCACAACAGAACAGCTTTCAGTTGGTTTCCCTGCATTGATCTGCCACAGTTTAGGCTGAGAGAGCAGAATACACCTATAAAAATGACTTTCAATGACTACTAATTTCTAAGGATCAGATTTGTCAAGAGGAAAGCAGAAGCACTCATAAGTTTTTGTATTCAGGTGTCTGCCCAGAAGCAGCCACAATTCTCTATTATAACTGACTTTACCTGTATTTTTCTCATGACCTCAGTGAAGGCCAGGTACCAATGCCCTCTTGGAATTGTCTACTTGCTTTTTGCAACATCGGACCACTCCCCTACTGAAAGATCTCAAGCAAAAGGTATTTTGAGGGTCTCACTCTAGGCTCCTGAATACAATGCCCTCTTCCAGAGCCTCCCCCCTTCACAGGAGGTGCCTATAGTACTCACAGACATCACTTAAAAAGAAATAACAAAAGCCATTCATTTGAGATATACCCACGTAGGCCTTAATAGCCTTGGGGGTTCACTGTGCTCAGTTTGATTGTCATTTTTTGTGATTAAATCACTCAATATTTCCCACTATGGTAAGACCTTCTTTCTTTTAAATGGACTATAACTTAACAGATGTGCTCGTTCTGCTTCCTTCCATTCTCTGCAGTTCTACCCTGCATGGTTTCTACGAAGCATATGCTCCTCAGTTCCCCTCTTTGAGCAGCAATCTTCTCAGCAAAAACACAAGCAAACAGAACTTGATGTAAACGTATTTTCCCTACCTGTGACTCACGTTTCTCATCTTCTTTCTCATGCAACACTTTTTAACTAATCTTGTCAGGCTAGAATGGTTACTGCTGTCACTGCTCTTACTACTGCAGCTTCAGAGCCCTTTACCCATGGACTTGCAACATCTTTTCAAGCCTAACCTGCAAGTGTGACCAATAACTCATCCTTATACCCACCTCAAGCTGGGCTAATTCCTTGCCTGAGCTCCCAAGAGCTTTTGTCGTTGCTCCACCCTTTCCCTCTTAAATAAGCATATGTGTCTATTAACTGCACAATTAGATGTACTAGGCAGAAAATTAAGTAAGTTGCTCTTCAGCCTTAAATATTTAACTGGATTGGTTTAATATTGCATTAGGTTACTATTTTTATGATGAGTCAGAAGAGACTTTTCTTCCTCCATTCTTGGAGTATCTCAGCTGTAGAAATTACTCTGAGCCTTTAGACTTGGTAAATACATAGAAATTTTGTGTATCCTCTAATAGATCTCTTCCAAAAGCAAAGACAGGGAAGGTGTCTTAGGCTGTAACAGCTTAGCCAAATCCAGACTCTGCCATAAGTGAAACTCCTGGCAGAAATTAGGGATGTACTGCTCGAGACGGAAAGGGAACATTCAGATGATATAAACTACCAGCCCCTGAGAAGTCAAATGAATTAAAAAATGTTAACAGTAATAGCAATGATATATCCTGGGACTCGAGTCAGGTTACTGGCACAGCATCTTTTTAACATGCAAAGGAGGTTTGCAAACATAAAAGTCTTCTATTCCCTTCATACAAAATCCTATAGTTAAAATTACTCCTCATTTCATTCCTCTTCTGGTCTCAACCATCTTCTCTTCTATTACCTTTTCAATGTCTGCTGTTTAAACACGTTTACAGAAGAATATTGTGAGTGTGGCTCTGCTGGGATGAAGCTTTTGACCTTCTGAGACCTTTCTAACCGTGTCACTGTGGCCCAAGACCCTGCTGTCTGGTTTCTGACCTTAGACAACAACTAGTTCAGTCTCTAACACTATGTCTGTTTTATCATGAAGGACAGGCCTATTGTGAACAGTTGTCCTTACCTTCTCCCATTTTACATTTCAGGTCTTGTAAGCTTCTTGTCCATCAGTTACACGATAGGAAGACTCATCTACCTTCACAGTTTAATTCCATATAACGATGCTGTGTACCAGTGCAAATAGCAACTTCTCCTTCCTCTGCTTCTTTAGAGCTTGCACAAAACAGCTGTCTTTAAAATTCCTTGAAGTATTGTGTAATCTTAGCAATAGCAGAGAGCACTTGGGAGTTCAATTCATTACAAAGTCTAATAACAGTAACAATAACAACAATAATAACAGCGAGGCAATGAAAGCTCAAGGATGCTCTGACTTTGAGCATGCCATAGTATTATTTGAAAAGGTCTACTGAAACGCCAGGAAACCTCCCTCACCATACAGCTACAGATTCAAATATGTCACAGGGGGCAGATAACACAAATTAAGACCTTTTATTTCCAGAATGTGGGCTTGAATCTGGCTGTTGTTGAATACAACAAAGGCACTTAGAAACTAAAGACTCTTCAAGAGACTGAATCGGGATTTGCACCTTTTCACAAATCCAGGTTCACTTCTTTAGGCTTTCTATACATTTGTTTGCCTCTCACCACAAAAGGAGTAACAGATCAACTAAAAAAAAATACCAAGGGAAACAATTCTTCCGTTCAAGTGCTGTCGTTGACACTTGTAGTACAATGAGACTCAGTGACTTGATATTGGATTATCATGTGATAAGTAATTTTTTGATCTGTGTACATCTCTCTTACAAAGGAAGAGATCACAGAGTGCACCAGGAGAACACACTGAGGCTCATCTAGAGCAAGGGGGGATATGGTGACCCACGGTACACGCCTTTAAGAAGAATGGATCAGGCTCAGTCTGAAGAAGGAGAAAGGGCTTCAACATGAATCATCTCCTCTTTGCTCCCAGACATTGGGTCAGCTTGACCTGCTCAGACAGAAGTCAAAGTCCCTTGAAAGTTGCTGAGGTACATTTTGTACATTGCAATGTGAGTACACATGGAACATGAAGTCAAAAGACTATTCTCTAAACTTTGATTATAAAATCATATATGATGAATGGCAAAAGGTGAGACAAAATGTGTTATTTACCTTACTGTTTAAGCCTGTGAAATGAATAAGATTTTAATGGAAAGCTAGCCCCAAAATATCATGTACTGCTCCAGGAGTCTCTCTCTCTAGTGAAGATTCACTATAGGGAGATCTCCTGGGATAGATAGAAGCTGACAGTTTAATAAATGAAGATAGAAGCAGAATAAACTAATCTCTTAATCAGCTCTTTTAGAAACAAAGGAATTGCCTAAGTTCTTTCCTTATCTAGCTTTTTCTCAGCAGTAGTTGATCATATCTGGTCACAGAAATTACTCTTTGACCTTTCTCACAGTCTCTTCTGTTTGCAGGTTTCCTTTGTTTGTTTGGTGGGGTTTTGTTTTGCTACACATCACGTTTCCAGGATGAGAAAAAAACAAGCAGTGCTTCACAGCTCTTCATATAATTGTCACCTACCCAGATGCATGAATATCATTTCCTTTAGTAAGCCTCTTCTCAAGTAAACAGTCCTCAGCATGTCTGCAACCTGCAACTACCAAGTTCTGCTATGGGTAAGAGCTCTTACCAGCAGTTGCTTCTCTAATTGCTTTCTACTCTACCAGCGAGCAGCGTGTCTGCTGCAGACTGGTGGGCACAGAACAATGTACAGGCAGGAACTTCAAACGTTTCCCTCCAAATCATTCTCTGTTGCAAGCTGCTCCTTGAATTCCTGACATTCTGTAATCATGAATTCTTAAAGCTTTGAGGAGTCGGGAATATACGTGTGAGCCTGAGAGTCTGAACAAAGCCCGGCTGGATAGATAACGGATTCACTTGAAAGAAGATCCTGAAGCACACATCAAATTTTAATAAGTCTTTGACTCTCTTTTCTAAATGTCATCTCCTAATGACACTGTGGAAAGATGATTTTTTTTCTCCTATTAGATTCTCCTTTACAAATGCCCAAATACTAAACTCATGGGATCTGATAAGCCATCAAAGAAGTTTGCTCACTAGCAAGGAAACAACATTTTGCTGTTTGTGCTGTGAGTGTTTGGATGTTATGTTATGTTTGGATGTGCAGCACCTGGTTCTGTTTTCAGGTGCTATATGAAACCTTGGCAATGTGAAAAAATGAAACAGTTCTTGATCTGAATTACCATTATTGAATTATTCTTTTAACATCTGGGAGATAAATAAATCCATCTAAAAAATATGGCTGTGCACTCAGCAAAGTCCTCCTGCACACTTTAAGCTCAAAAATCTCACCTGAAAACCCACTTTTGGGGACCAAAAGTCAGTGTTCAGAAGAGTTAGGGAAGTGGAGCCGGCAGGTGGTGGATTTAGAGTATGAAGCTATACACCACACCAAGTGCCTCTGCATATAGAACTGCCTCCAAAGAATGTGATTTAATGTACATTTAGTGTACTGACCACTCCCACCAGCTGATGCAGAGGTTCACTGATGCAAGCACATGTGCACTCACATCAAACCAGATGTTAATTACCAGTGAAAAAGAGTGAAGTTTAGTTTTTAACAGGAAGGAAGAACCACCCAGTATAGACACATGCCCTAAATGGCAGGTGACACTGGTAATCCATCTTATTTAATGAAGGAATGGCTGCATGAAGATGTCCTATGCAGAGGTTAACAGCTAAAAAAAGTCTCTAACAATCTAAATCATGTCTCAGCCTGAAGCAACTGCAAGCTGCAGGATTTCCCATGGTTGTTGCTGTTAGGCAAGGATATATAATGCAGGGAGCATATACACTTGGCTGGGATTCACAGGACTTCTGTGACAAGAAAACAAGGCTTTTGCCAGCTTATTGCCCAGGGGTACCCCGGCACATGCTACAGCATTACTGGTGCAGGCAAACGTAAATAGGAAACAAGATACTAAAGCAAACTTTGTTTACAGGTGCAGACTGCCAAACATAATAGAACTTTGCAAGGGGAATGAATGCTTCACCTTAGAGAGTGGTAGGATCTTTTTTTCTTTCCTTTTGGGCCAAAAAGGCCTTGCATAGAGCAGCACCTACTCCTGAGGTCAGAATAATGAAGGGTTTACACACAAAAATTGCTATTCAGCAGCAAGGAAGGCAACATGTTCTACTCTGTGAGTTCTCAGCAGAGAAATTGCATCTGAATGTTGAATTTATTATTTTCAGTCGTACCATTCCATTTGAAATACTGAGGAGCCATGTTCTTGTTTGGAGATTCAGCCTTGCAGTTTTGCAGAGCAATTTAGTAATAAGATTAACTTCCACAGCACACTTCATGTGCAAACACTTTCTAACAAAATATCAGTATTGCTTTCTTGCTCTGCTGCTACACTGCATTGTCTCATACCACATGAATGGTCTACTTTTCTCTTTCTTTTAGAAGCCAAAGACTGTATGTAGGAGAGCAGATATCCATTAAAAGTGGCCTTTTTTACAGAAGCAACAGTTGTAAAACCCTGGGTGTAATTTTAATCATTTTGTTCACAGTATGTTGGTAAGAGTTAATTCAGTTCAATTAAAATCCAAAAGTGAAACAGCAAATAAAACATTGACAAGGAAAATATGAAAAATTAGCCACAGCTGCAGTTGGCTGTACTTGCTATACAGAAAAAGCTGAATGAGGAGCTCCGTGTCTAAAAATAGCTTTAATTTTTCCTTTGAATGGTATTGAATTATTGAATTGTATTATAGTAGTGTAGCCTAGATAATGGATTCACTAGATTCAGCCCTAAAGGATTTACCAAAAGATGAGATAAATACAGTTAGAGATGCGAGTTAAAATATAAAAATGGCATCAGGAGCTTTCAAAGAAAATCTTGGTTTTAACACTAGATTAACAAAAGATAAAGTGAAGGAAAGAGATGGATATTGGTTGCTTAATTAGATAAAGCCAGTGCCTTAATTTTAATGAACTTCCTGGAACTACAAGTAGCTTTAAAGACCACAGCAATTTACATCAACCTGGACCTAATAGGTATGTTAGATAATATTGCCTTCAGCTATAAAGCACCTACCATAAGAGCTACTTAGCATTCTCTTTGTGTATTAAACACACTCCAAAACCTTTCTGGGCAGTTTATTTTAAATACTTTGGCTTTGGTTTAGAAATCTACACACACTGCAGAACGGGCTGGTAGATTAGTCAGTGCCGATAAGCCTAATTGAGGACAGTTAGAGATTTGGATGTGAATATATACAAGACTACCTTTAAATGAGCAATTTGTAATTATCAATGAGAGTTTCCATTATTTCTTGGTAAACTGAAACAAATCAAAGGCTTCCTGCTTACTAACAAGTTGAGAATCAACTAAAGGTATATGCTACTGCCATATCTTGTGTAGCAAAGGCTGAGCAATGAGAGGAAAATGCACACCTTTGGTAATCTTAAAGCAATAACATTGTCTCTCAAAGCTATTAACATTTTTCAAGTAAGATCAGGAAAGACTTATGAGGTGGCAGATATATTGCAAAGGCACACATCTTACCTGGACTTCAGCTCTCCTTCAACTGTAGAGGAAAAAAAAAAGTGCTTTGTTTCTTTGGGTTAAACTCGAGACAAAACGAAGAGAAAGACTCTGGCTGCTTACGAACCTGCAAACACATACCACAAAGTTCTTTAACTTATAACTTGGGTAAATGTCTATAGGCAAGTGCAGATGGCAGTGTAGGGTGGTGACAGTTGTTGGGAACCAGAGAGCATACTTGTACTAGATGATCTCTAAAGGTCTCCTCCAACCCCTACCATTCTATGATACATATGTGGTTCTGCATCTAGTAGTAGGCAGTAGTTAACTCTCAGAATCCTCTCGTATGCAAATATTGGGGGAAATGTTTTGTCCCCAATAAAGGTGGCATTTCTCTCTCAAAAGATACCAATCGGGGGCTTTTAATTGCTTTCTAACATTGTTGTTAACACACAGGCAGGACTGAGCATCTCCTCTTCATTTTAACTGAAGACACTGAGAAAGGGCAAATTGTACTCTGCATCCGAGTCCTGGCTGGTCACTGGCAATTAAAATTCCACCTGAATCGGTCTGTAGCACTTTCCATCCATGTGTATTAAACCACTTTACAGGTACTATGAATTGACTAGTTAGTTAGAATATCTTCTAAGGCTTGTAGAAATGATTCTCCGGTAAACCAAGGCAGATAGTAGCAAAAGCTCTCCCATGAGGTCCCATCTTCTCCTCACTTCTTGGTAAGGATGAAACTGGGATGTCTAACTTTCACTATGGCCACACAACCACAAGACAAGGACTGATTCCTTTCTACAGCCATAACATTATCAATTTTACTTTATTTCCCTGAGGTTTTTTTCTTCCTTTAGAAAGCTGCATTATGAAGGTCTGAATATCATCAAGGAGAATGTTCCCATTTAAGCACTCTTAAATATTTGACAAATCCACAACACCAAGGAAATTCAGATTTAAGGCTCAAAATCCAAACTGACACACTCCAGCCTTACTTATATTGCTACAAAACTCCTTGCTTTTGTGCATTAAAGTCAGACCTCTTACTTTATTAAATGCTATTTTTTTGTAGTTAAATTATAGTAACAAGTGCTCCAGTTTCACTAAACCCCACTACCTACAAGATTTGGATTACTAAAATGTAACCTAAATCCTTTCTGCTGGTGGTGTGTGCATTTGAAGATAAGTAGCAGGGTGAGTAGGCTAATAATGGATTGGAATCTCCTATGGATAGTTCAGCACATCTCTAATTTCACTGCAACAATTTTCCTAGTTAAATTTAGATGAAAGAGGCAGAACACATCTATTTCTTGTGTGCTATTCTTTTTGTCCTGTAAGGTATTCTGAGAATTCTCTTATATAAATCCATATGTACAATTTAAAAGTAGCAGCCACGGTTGAATATTAATTCATGTCATATCTGCAATGATTTTGGTTGATGATAGTGTGAAATGTGCTGGCCACAATAAAGATGCAGTATTGTAGGAATTAACATAAAATTGGTCCTCTAACTCACCTTGCTGTAGATGCAGGACTAAACCATGTGCTTATTTTTTTGTTTAGTATAATTTCAGTGACATTTCTGCTGTTCAAGCCCCACATATATCAATCTTATAAGGAGAAAGCCCAGTCTAGCAGTGGAAAAACATCCACTTTCTGTTTCCTACATATTCACATCTAGACAATCTTACCAGAAAGCTGACACCAGAGCACAGAAGATGAAGTCCTACCCCTTGTCTTTTGGTTTCACCCAACAAAATGAACAGAATCTACAAAACAGAAAAATAGCAATTAAATTGAAAAGTTTAAGTAAGTCTGAGATGGACAAGAGGTATATGAATGGTGAGCAAGAAGTACACACACTATATAGCTTTCTGGCTACATAGCTTTATTGGTTTGAACATATCTTTGGCAGAGCTCTTACCAGGGTTTGTGAATATTCATCAACTACATTTGCCAGGTAAAAAAAAAAAAAAACCTTTTGTAGGAAAGAGATTGAAAACACAGATGAAAATACTGAAAGAAATTAAAAACACCAGGAAAAGTGGTTTTGGGGGGGGGTCTTATCCTGCCTTACAAAACATGAATTAGAAAGGACTCCTAGTGAGGATTTGTTTATGTCAACATGCAGCTTAATGAAAAATAAGATCTTGGTCTAGGTAATGTTGGAAACCAAATCCCCAGATTTGTTACAGGGCTGTAAACACAAAGTAATTCCACAGAGCACCATCATTCTGCTGTGGATTTCCATCCTGCTCTCACCTGTGTCCCACACCAAATGATATCAGAGGTGGATGCAGCTGTCAGTGAGCAATTTGAGAGTAATATAACCCAGGGGTCTGGACATGAGCATACAGAACTCCTAGGCTTACAGTTTGCCTCTCATCAACTGTTACTCATTAATGGTCTCCTCACTGTCTAGCACCTTTCTTTCTATGTTTGAGGCATTTGCCTTCAAAGTTATTTTAATATCCAAGCTATAAAGGTGTTTGCTGTCTTTGACTCAGTTGACATTTACTTGCAAGAAAGTGAGGTGGCTGGTAATTTCTATGAGAGGTGTTGGCATTAATTTTCTTGCTGTTGTGCCTTGTTGCTCCAGTAGATGTTTGTAGATGCCAGCATTGCCTATTTTTTTCTGATTTTACTTATGTTTGACAGTTTAGTTATTGTTTATTGACTGTGAGAAGTTTCCTGTGCAATTTTGCTTCCTCAGCTTTGGTGTTCAGCAAACAGATGTAATTTGTCTCATGATAGAGTGTTTATCTAGAAGAAAATCCTTTTCTTACAAGTCAAACTTCCAAGGAAATTAATATAACTTTCACTATTTAGCTATTAGCAAACCTTGTACAATTTCACTTCATGTTATATGGAATGAAAGAAATGTGATAATTTGCTGGGTGGCACGGAATTGTCTACAAAATACTCAGTCCCCTTTTTATCTCTTATTCTTTTACTGCCAGATAAAGGAAATTACTTCTTTCACAGGAAAACCTACACTGATGAGTGCTAGGATTAACAACATATGTTTTAAATATATATTGCATTTTTAAAAACAATTTGATAAGTATGTTATTCCAAATATCTTCTCATAGAGTCACAGAATGGTAAGGGTTGGAAGGGACCTTCAGCAATCATTCACTCCAACCCCCCTGCCAAAGCAGGTTCCTCCTAGATCAAGTCACACAGGAATATATCCAGGTGGGTTTTGAAGTCCTCCCGAGAAGGAGCCTCCACATCCTCCCTGAGCAGCCTGGGCCAGGGCTCCCTCACCTCAGCACTGAAAGAGTTTTTCCTTATGTTTAAATGGAACTTTTTCCTCCTGACACCCATCATTTAGATATTTGTAACTATTAATGAGATCCCTCCTCAGTCTCCAGACTAAGACAGCCCCAGTTCCCGCAGTCTTTCCTGATAAGGAAGATGCTCCAGTCCCCTGATCATCATGGTGTCCCTACTCTGGCCTCTCTGCAGCAGTTCCCTGTCCCTCTTGAGCTAGGGAGCCCAGAACTAGACTTTTCTAAGGTTTTAGTCCACTAGCTGCATAAGGAACAAAATTATAGTTGGAGACCAACAGTGACCGTAAAAAGAAATTTAAATACACAAGTTGAAATCTAGCTAAGGGCTTGTGTCAATAATTATCTTCATATTAGAAACACTCGGTGTTGATACCCTTTGCACTACTCATATAGATGGATACAAACACATAATGTCATTCAGATTCATAGGTCTTGCAGCAATTGCAGGGTATGAGCAGAGCTGTCCGATTTGACTTTTGATAAACTCACTTTTTAGCAGACTAACCGTGGTCTCTCTGAATAGGTATGACAGTACCATGTAGAAAAGTCAGGAAAGGCCTGATGTCTTCCAGAGATCTATCTTCATTAACTTTGCCACTTAAACATTTTTTGCTTCTTGCCAATAAGTAGCACAGAATATGTTACAGAGGACTCATCTTCTGTGGGAAAAAGTTGTGAAAAGTCTTTTCAGTAAAAACACACAGAGTCATTCCTGCCAAAAGTACAGAGGTTTATAACCACAACCCTGATAATCTCAGTAGCTCAGTAACCATGCCAGTCTCAAGCCTCCCTATATAAAAGTCACGCTATATTTAGGAGATTATTCTTTCTGCCAAGCTACATTTGCAAGCACATACTTGATGTTTTGCTGGAAGAAGCTGCTCGAGCCTGGCCAAAGTCGTTCTTCACCTCAGTTTGAGAAGAGCAGAGCTTGCCCAGCCACAGCAATGCCAAAGGAGTTTACACAGAGATTGCAGAAACAAGTCAAACTGAGACGTGACGATACCATCCCCTCATTCGTGATCTTAAAACTATGGCTGAATGTTGTTTTTAGTGCCTGGCATTAGCAGAAAAAAAAAAAACATAGAAAGGAGTTAGCACTGGATCACTGAAATCATTCCCAAAGATGTGTTTTTGGCAGGTAATCTCATTTCCTTCCAACATGGTAAAACAAATCAATGAAGTGAATACAGAAAATATGAAACTGAAATCTATATTGTAACATTCACAAGAAATTCAGCAGTGTTGTTCAGAACCACCTGTCCAGGTTGTACCGACACATAGATTTCTGGAAATTAAAGAACAAATTTAAAGAGAACAGTAAAACTGTGAGAACTCCCTGGTCTGTTTATTCCTTTCCAAGACAAAATCTCATTGCTTGCATGCTACACTTTGAGCATTAGAAGGGATCAGAACTGCAGGCTGCTGCTTTAGAAGTCTTGTCTCTGTAGTGACTTTGGAAAGACAGTGAAAGCAGTTCTTCAATGCAGAAGATGTTGGTGTGGATAAAGATTTCTCTTTACATTCGTGAACTAAGCAGATCTCCTTTTTTGTTTGTTTGTTTTTTTTGTAAAAAAGTAATCATCCTAATCCAGGACCCAAGGAGACAAACAACCCTGTGCCAGCAAGGCTACCACTATCAGAGTCCTTTGCTCAGAGTTACAGCCCTGCCCAGAGAGATGGCTCAGTCAAAACACATACATGTTGATTGAAAACCACATGCTCACATGTTGACAAGTACCAATCTGGCTGCTCACTTTCTAGTTGCAGTTCCTGTAATACAGCTGCCATGTGCTTCTCTGCCGGGAAGACACTCTCGGTTTGCCCTGAAGAGACAGGCTTTCCAGGTAACTCCATACACGTGTCTCTCTTTTGTACTCAAAGAGTTTTTACAGTGATTCTTGACTATCAAAGATTTCCATCTGACCTTAATCTTCAAGATTTCTTTCAGAGCTTCCGAGGCTTTGTTTGCCTGAGTGCAGCTAAGCAGGGAGCGGCTGAAACCCTTTGTGGCTGTCATACATGTCTTTTTAATATCCATCAAGCTTGAAGTTTTATATAACCAGTTTTAAACGTGTCATAAGAGAGTTTATTTGGCTACAGGCACTGTTTTCATGATGGGTTTTTTTTTTCACTCGTAAGCTGATAAAAATGGAATTAGCAGTTATTAGCAACTAAATTAGTTAGTAAGCATTAATAACAAAAGAACTTGTTCGAGTTCACTCAGGCAGATGTAATTCTAGTTACAGGTAAAATATTTTTTTTCAATAAATTGTTTATTTGCTTTGCTCTTTAGGTATTATTTCTTAAGAAATTAATTCTTCTTAACCACAGCCCAGTGAACTCAGGAGCCTATCTGAACACCACATTAGACTATCGCTCTTGGAGAAGAAAGCCTCACAATTGTCTCATTTACTCTCAGACAAAGTGTCTGTTCCCTGGAGAGCTTTTAATTCAACCTGAAGAACAGCATAATTTCAAACCTCTCTAGAGAAAATGGAGTTACAGAACATGAGCTTTGGAAAAGTATACGTTCAGATTCATCACACGTGTGTAATTAGTGCTCTGCTGAATCTCTTACAAATTATGAGAAACCAATGACCTCACATATCACAAGACACTGCAGCAATCGTTTCTTCCCTTGGAATACTCACTGGTTCTGCAAAATGACACATTTTTTGCTCACATTTACTCATTCAAAAGTTCTCAACTGATAAAGTGGTGTTCAATTAGTCTCTACTTAAAATGCAAAAATGCACAGCATCCTTCTCAAATCTCAGATTATAGATCATAAACTTATTTGGTTGCAATGTTTCTATCTTTGAGTCTTCTGTAGAGTATAACACTAGTGAATGTGTGAACACCTTAAAATAAAATGAACTGCAAGACAAAGTATTAAACTGAGAATGACAGGTTCAGATTTTTCCTTCAAGCTTTTAAGCATTTCTACTAATAGTTAAAATATTGCTGAAATAGTCTGACCTTTAGATTCTATTTGAAAAAGGCTTCTTTTCTTTTGGGAAACTGCTTCCACTGAATCATTTCCAAGCCTCCAGGAAACTTTTGGTATCAAATACACTGTTGTTACAACTATTTCTAAGGTAATCCTATAAGTGAAATAGGAGAGAAATTAGATGTAAAGTCTAAGAAGAGGGGTAAAAAAAAAACATATGGAAAACCTCTTGCCCCATATATCCTACAATACAAGTATAACTCATTTGGTAGAGGCTTTCAGCTTTACATGATTTCTGTTGTGGAAATTGAAAGAGCTCAGTGGGAAGGTCTTATGAGTTTCAAGACATAAATAATTGGTTTATGACACCTCAGTTTGATTATTAATAATTTTTTCTGGGATCTGCATTTCAACCATAGTAGTCATTGAAATAGTTGTCCAAGCTAGTTGAGAATGATGATTAAAATAGGCAGAATGTTCATCAATGTTTATCATCTATATATTTCGCATAAGGTCGACACAAATTAAATGTCAAATTTTAATACATATGTGCTCTTTTAGTACAGTATCTTTGATTTTACCTAATAAAAGTATATGACAATTCAGTGAATTACTGGGATAGCAAGTGAATACATTTATTGTCATTACTACTTAAAGATGTAGAAATGAAAACTGGATCTGCCTTCAGAATTAATGAGATTTCTATAACTAGGCACTCTGTTAACTGGGAAATGATCAGCCCAGAAATTCTCTATGCATAACACCATCTTTTTCATTGGAGCCTGGACAAGATTTGGAGATAAAATATGCTATTTCACAGTTTTGTCTTCGAAGTCTATAGTTTGGACCACTGCAGTTAATAACCCCAATTACCTGGTTGTGGCTTGAAGCACTGGTCACGGTGATCACTTGAACCTAGAAGACACCTGGAATAATACCAAAATTAGACACAGCCATAAAAAAAGTTCCCTCTACAAAAAAGTAGAGGATATAAACAGAATATTGAATATATGAATTAACAGAAGCATTATGAAGCAAAGTGCTTTGCAAGAAAGTTTATTAAAAAAGAAGAAATCAACAGCATGTTATGGAGAGAGATCTTAAGCCAGTGTGAAGACCATCAGATGATGGGCCGAGCTATGGCTGTCCTGTTCACAGAACACACATCTGCTCTGATCTGAAGCAGTGGATGAACACTGGAGATTTAACTCCAGCATTCATTAAACTATTCACACATTTGCAATATTTGAGTGACTGCATTGGATTCTATCATGTAAAATGATACGTGCCTCTGCTTTACATTAACAGAGCTCTTTCCATTCATTTTAGACCAGTTTTGAATATCTTTTCTTACTCTTCTTCATGTACTGTTATATATTCAGTTTGCCATTGGCTCCTGCTTCTCTAGATGAAATTATGTCTAAATTATTAAACAGATGATGGGAAACCCTGTCTTATCACACAGACTTTCAGTACAGGTCCTTCTCTATGGCAATTTCCAGCCCTTCCACAGACCCTTTTTTTTGCGGCAGGTGTTTTGTTCCAGGTGTTTGTCTACTAATTTTTAATAAATATAGAACCTGTTTAATAAAGGGAAACCAACAATATTCTATGACAGCCTTGGTTGATCTAAAAGACAGACCTTTAAAACCTTGTTAGCTTCTCTCCCTGGAAATCTAGGAGCTGGCACCTGCTGCAGGAGCAGCTGTTCTCACACATCTTACAGATGGCTGAGGAAAAGGAAAGTAAATCCCTGCTGCACTCAGACCTTTAATGAAAACTGTATAAAATCCTGAACCAGTTGAAATAATCTCTAGGACCAGACTTGCCTTTTGTATAGATATGAGGACTCAAAAGACTGGTTGGATGCTATGTGTGCCAGGTGAGCACATCACCAGATGTGCCCCACCACGGGTTGCAGGTGGCATCTGAGGCTCCTGGCTGGCAGCCAGGACCATTCTTCCCGAGAGCTGTGGCATTATTCTTATCGTCCTACCTTCATATAAAAATATCATCTATGTAAATGTTAATGTATCTCTACATCCATATAGAAACATACAGACATAAACCCATAAAAATAGCTATTACAGAAAGAGAAACTCAGCAAGCTATATTAAAAATACACAGAATCATGGAATATAAGAGTATAGATAGTGAATAAATAGCTTATGTAGAGAGAAGTGGTCTGACTACTGAATAAGCACTGAACTTAAAACATCTAAAAATAGAAGACCTAACTAGGAATGCTGGCTTCTAAAAAGAATTTGACAGTGAAATGCTTTACTGACGTAGCAGCAGGTTGGGTAGATCGGTGCAAGTCTGAAAGACTGCTGAAAGTTCAATGGTGTTAAGGACAGCACAGCAGGATGGAGTTCTGGAGAGGGGATTTCAGTGATTCAATGTAAAATGTGTTGGTGTAATAATATCGGTAAGGTCTGGAAGTGTTTTGCATGCACTGTAGCTTCAGAAAGCCTGATTTGCAGGGTCCCTGTGACTTATCTAAATGTCAAAAATCCATAATTTATGATTTCATCTGTTTAGAGATCTATTCTTCTCCAGATTATGCACACTAAAATGACTGTATTCCATGTAATTCTGCTCAATTTCTAGCAGATTACTCATTTGAAAAGGGCTGAGAAAATAAGTGTTTGCTATTCATTTTGCACACAGAACAGATGTCTACAATGTGCTTCTGCACATCCTAACATGAAAACTTGGATTTGTCATCAATGATTGATCGTCTCAGTGCTGCTCTCCAAATATGCCTTTGTTACTTATGCTTCTGGGTTTTTTAATAGTGGCCTTGAAGCTTTTAAACCTTTAGCTGGTGATATAATTCACTTCATAATGAAGCAACTTTCTTCTCCAACCAGGTGAAAGAACAGGAGCTACCCTTCCTTGTACCTACCATGTTGTTTGTATCAGTGCAGAACCAGGCACCTCGCCACGAAGAGCATTTCCTCTTGCAAAAATTCAGATGCAACAGGGCTAACTAAGCCTTGGACATCTTATGGCCCTTATCCATCACTTACAATTTTGAATCCTAAAAAAAAAATATGCAGTGAGATGAGGAGTTTAGTAGGTAAGAAGGGTAGAAATAGAAATATGAACATAAAGTCATAGAATCCCTGAATGGTAGGGGTGAGAAGGGACCTCTAAAGATCATCTAGTCCAACCTCACTGCTCAAGCAGGTCCCACTTAGATTAGGTCACACAGGAATGTGTCCAGGTAGGTTTGGAAACCTCCTGAGAAGGAGCCTCCACATCCTCCTTGGACAGCCTGGGCCAGTGCTCCCTCACTCACACAATAAAGGAGTTTTTCCTTAAGTTTAAGTGGATTTTTGTATTCCAGCTTTTTTCCATTACCCATTGTCCTGTCACTAGATACAACAGAAAAAAACGTGTTGTCCCATCCCCTTGACATACACATTTTAAATGCTTTTAATTATTAATGAGGTCATCTCTCAGTCTCCTCCACATTGAACACAGTTCCTGCAGCCTTTCCTCATAAGAAAGAAGCTCCAGTCCCCTCGGCATCTTGGTAGCCCTGTGCTGGACTCTCTCCAGTAGCTTCCTGTCCCTCTTGAGCTGAGGAGCCCAAAACTGGACACAGGACTCCAGATGAGGCCTCACCGAGGCAGAGTAGAGGGGGAGAAGAAACTCCCTCAACTTAACATATTCTTCTTGATGCATCTCATACACATATCCCATACGCAGTTATTAAATCATAATATTATTACAGTATATTTGAAGGAGTTAATCCTCAGATCAATATCTGAATCCTTAATTTGAAAAGAAATACAGGTCATGTCCCTGTCCCTAACATTCTGGACATCTTTGGTGCTCAAGCAAAATCTTGTTTCCCTTATATGCAAAGCTCACACAAACTAGTGTCATTGTGACTACTGTAGCGATGGGAGAAAAACAGTCACTGCTCTGTTGCAAAGGGTTACTCCATGCCCTATCATCCAGAGAGAAAAAAAAAAAAGAGCCATTATTCTCCATTTCCATAATACTTGGTGCTGACTAGCTCTGCCATGGATCTCAGCATGGTAGCCAGGAGGTATTATTTTGATACAGTTTCTCAGCCCATGCACCTAACCGCCATGCTGCATTCTTTCCTGCTAGGAAGACTGTTGTGTGTTTTTATTACAGACTGTCTACAACAGTTAAGGAAAAAAAGTCTGCTTTGATCATTTTTACCCGTCTTATGCATCCTTCTTAAGCTTCTTTGTGCCTTGTCCAAATTCCTCTTGAATCTTCATTATGCTCCTGTTGGGAAAGTGTATGTTCAAGTAGCAACATGCAGAATTTTTTAAAAAGCAATTTTGGTGGCTGTGGTGCTTGAATATACAAAAGAGAAGATCCTGTATTTCAATTTTAGAAGTACCTAACTGAACTGGAACCATACACAGCAGGGTTTTTTTAAGGACTTTTAGCATCTATTTATGGTTATCTGAAATGACCATTTTAAATCACAGTCCCTAGCTGAGAGCAATAATCATTTCTTTATGCTCTGAAAATGTATTAAAACACACAAACACAACTGAATTTTACAGGGCTGGTCAATATGATATTGGGCTCAGAGTCAAACTGCCAAACTCCCAAAGCAGACAACTCAAGGTCTTTCTGCTTTCAGAGGATATAGGTGCACATAATGCTAACAGTTGATCATACAGCCAACACCCAGCCTCCTGAAATGGTTTTGTAAACTCAGCACATGATTTAGTTTCATGTTACAGAGGAACCAACAAGAAGAAACTTTCATAGTTTATGCTATACAGTTACCACAGAACTACATATTTCCACTAGAAGCTATTTAAACACCTCCCAAATGCCAAGATCCTACTGACACAACCAGCATTTAGTTGATACTCAGCATCTTTAAGGCTCAACAACACCTTTGTCCTTGCCTGGGCAACTACACTGCTCATTAAGATCAAGGTCTCTATAACTAAATAGACATGAGCCAAGTGTGGATATGACTCAAATTAGTTGAGAAGATATTAAAAAAAAAACTTTCCTGAAAAGTAGATAATCAAACTTAAATCCCACAAGGATATATTGCTGCCCTAAACACTAAGATACTTCCTCCTTTCTCAAAAAAATAAAAGGGACTTACCAATCTATTCCACTTCTGCATAGATTTTTGTGGTAGAAAAATACACAGCTGTATTTTAACAAGCTTTTTACAAGATCATTAAGCTGCCTTACAATTATTAGCTTGTGGGTGATGTTTGCTTTTTCAAGTGGTTTGCATTATCACAATAAGTGGGAACGTTGAACCTGGTAGCCAAAGCACTGCCTTCTATTATAAAGAGCATGTTACTGCCATCTGGGTGCAGGAGATATATTACAAGGTACACTAGGACACTCACAAAAAAACTCCTAGTATCTGAAGGTATTTTCATTTCTCTTTCTCCACATTTCAAATGTTTCATCCAGTTGCTCCTCACAGGGTTAAATCAGGGCCATTCTAAACTAAACCATAAGCAGTGCATCTCTAGTCTCAAGGAATTAGAAATGTAAGAGCTAGATTAAGCAATGGATAACATTTACATCAAATTCCGTATGATTCGATCTATCTGGCAATGGTGAGGGGTGCATTGTATGTTCAACACTAATAAGGCTGAGTGGAAAAGGAAAAGTATCTCATTATTGGAATGTCCCATAATATGTTGCCTATTTACCTTATTCTTGTCTTGGAAATAAGAGGAGAATGTATAAAATTTTGCCACACCACTGTTTTCCACAGTGTAAAGCAATACTTTCCCTTACCTGTACGACTCAATTTCCTATTTGACTTATAGTAACATTTCATCTGCATATATATATATTCATTCATATAAATGTGCTAAAATTATCCAGCACCAGGTTTAATGCCTGCACATTAAAAGAAATAGATCCTAAAAAGGGATACTACTTTAAGAAAAAGTGTCCATTAGCACAGGGAGAGAATAAGCCATTTAGCCATGTGGCTAATGGCAGATGCGATGAATGAATGTAAAGAATAACCTTATCATTAAACTTCTAGAGAATAAAACCCCAGCCTCCAGCAATCTCTGGGTCAGAGAATTCCTGAAAAGGAAGATGTACCTAATGTTAACAGGCAGGTGATATTAATTACAACACAGAAAAAGCCTTTAGCTTTTTGTTTAGAGGGGTTTGTGTTATTCTCTTCTAGTTAAAATACATCATTTTTAAATGTGTGCATAGAGAAAAAAAAATGCAGGTACAATTCAGGCTAAACAAAATCTGAAAGTATGAAATAATAATTCAGGGGAAGCAGAAAAGTTTTCATCTGGGATGAAATCTGCCAACCTTTGAACTACAGCGAGGGCTTTCTATGCCCCATGGACGCTAAAACCAGTGGCACATGACATTATGCCTTCGAAACATCTTCCTGCACAATTACAGGTGTGAGGTATTATCAATGTCCAGAAAGATCTGTGCCAGGGTCCTGTTATAATTTTTGTATTATTATAGTTATTGTGCATCTATTTTTAGTTTGAAATCTGTCATAGTCATTCACCTGCAAGAGGAAAATGGTCTAAATGTAGTACAACCTAGATAGTGTAAAAACTGCCCATTTTTTTCAGTTATTGGAGTCCCTAAAATAACCTCTTTCAAATATAAAATGGGTTGAATTTTCCATAGTCTGAAGAGAATAAAAAAGTGTCTGAACCAAATTTGTAGACTTTTCCCAAAAGTTCCTTTTTGTGCTAAAATTAAGTATGCGATGCTACATAATACAAGAATTCCTCTTTGTTTGTTTATTTTTTTAAGTTACCTAGAGGTGCAAAAGAAGAAATAGAAAATCAGAGCTTCTGCCAACTTTTATAAAAGCTATAATTGTGTTTCCTGTGACAGAACAGATTAACTTTGCAATATGGACTATTTAGCACCAGCTTTGTATCCCAAATTGTTCTAAAGTATACTAATAACTGCATTTGGGAATGACACAACATAGTCCCTCCTCCCATCCTCTTTTGTGATACTAACAGGAACGTTTCCAGGCGAGCAGAACCTCTGCAGTTCATTTTTAGTAATGAGTGCATTGCACTTGAGGGCAAAACGCTTCTCTCACAAATTTGGAAACCATAAATTGTCTCCATGGTTTCCCCAAGAAATCACTCTGAGCCTGATCTCTCTGGGCAAATGTAGTAGAGGAGCATGTGGTGCCAACTCTTTATTACTGGCACAGATAAAGAACTTCTCACATAAATTATCATTTAGAAGAGATTACCATAAAAATCAAATTGGGAGACTTGAGAGGACCTCCTGGGTCTCTGATAACACCCTTAATAACAGCACAAATACAAAAATAACTTATTTGATCTTCTGCAGCTCACAGATCTCAGCATACACCAGCTAAATTGGAGCAGAAGGAGCCAGCCAAAGGGGCTCAGGCTCACTGGGGCTGTGCACTGACAGCCCACAGAATAGCATGGGTGAGAAACCTGCCAAGGAAACTGTCACCGATATGAATAGGAACATTTTGTGCAGATCAAGGGATAATGAACACCATAAGGCAATCTTTGCTCTTCCAAAAACCTCCTTTAGATCATTCAAACCCATCAAGAGCAGAATAGCTTCATCTGACCTGATAAAGCAGCTCTTTTTCTTCCAGGGTTGTCAGCGTGACCCCATCTTGCTGTTTATGCCTGCTTGGGTTCTGTAGTCATGGTTTGAACTCCACTGTCCAGCTCTCTGCTTCCCCCTCTTTGTGTAACTACAAATGTCACTTCACTGTTAAATATTTTGGGAGACAGCATTTCTGTCTTTGCAAGAGATTAACCTAAGAGTGGGAAAGTGGCACAGGAGATAACACAGTGAGAGATTTCCACACGACATATTCCCCAAATGCCAAAAATCTGATCTGTGTTGGAACATAACAGTTTAATAAATCCTGTTAAATTCCCTTGATGTTCTAATCAGTGTTACAGCCACATGGAAGATATGTTTAACATCTGGACATGAATGTTAGGTATCAACCTTATTTTATAGTAATAGAAAACATATTTTCCAGTGCATAGGAATGTACAGGTAACAGATTTGTGTTCGTGTTTACTTCATACATTTCACTCAGGAGGCCGTCATGACAAGCAAATCTCATACCATTTATTTCCAACTAATAATTTGCTTCTATATATTATATATTAGCTAGACAGATGGTTCAATGTTATCAAGCACTATTTGCTAAATGAATTATCCAGTGAAAAGTTTAATAGTTTGTAATCAATTCACAGATCTGTGTTGGATGAATTATGTGCATGGAAGAAAAAAAGATATCTGATGGGGATTGCAAAGACAGCTTGAGAAGTAGATTTTGCTTCATATTTTGTGATAGATTTACAAAAAAATTAAAAATCACTTGTAATTTACAGTAAACTCATAGTTATCCCAAGATAACGTCAATATAAAGGCAGAAAGATATCCAGCCAAAATATGACTAAGAGGAAAAGGCCACGTCACTTTCCCTTCTCACCTTGTGCTATTACTCTTCTAACAACCAATACCGTTCCCCTTTACACTGATAAAGGTGCTGTTTTGCTGAAGACTTTGCTTTCTCTAGTTCTCCCTCACCTGGCCAGAGTCTTTTATCTAAGGGGGCAGCTTTCCATCACTGTTGACCTTTCTGGTCATATATAGATAGATACATTTTTGTGATTCCTTACTAACACAAATGATCTATTGAATTTAGTTCTTGAGCAAGAATTCAATAATTCTCCGTAATCCACCAGCTACATTCAAACACATAGCCATGCCAAACGTTCCTAAAAACCAGGGAAAACAAACTAGCTGTTCCTCCTGACATATTGTACCCATCCTGTGTCTGAAAGAAAACAGTTCACATTTCAAGGCTTTAGCTGTTATTCCTAACTGAGGGTGGACTCCTAACTGAGGAGACTCGAGTTTATTCCCTTGTCTATCAATCATGATTGCCACAGACACGCTTGGACCTTGCAATTTATGTTCTTTGGAGTCAAGGGCTCATAGTAATCACTGAACAGAAACCTTCCATAAAAAAGACTGTTTCTACAGAATACAAGAAATTCAGGGCAAAGGTATAAATACCAATTCAACCAGTTACATACATACCTATTTTAGAAGATACCTATCCATGGAAATCATTTTAATCTAATTTTCTGCAGACTCTTCATCTAACAGCCTCTAAGTTTGGTTCATCATTGGAGTTGGTAGCCTTGATGTGCACTTTCAAGTCCCTTGGTTACTTTACTTGCTATAAAATAAGGACATTTATTTCAACCTTGTGCCCTTGCATCTCCCACATCTCAATGTTAAAAATGAGACAAGGTGTTCCTGGATATCATCATATGTCAACAAGCTTTGCCATGATATACAGTGCTTTTCAGAGTCATTGTTTCTTACCAATATTACTACTTCAAATCCATTTTGATTGTAATTAACGTTACCAATTGCAACAGAAGTTGATAGTAACCCTCAGCAGTATCACTCTAAAGAAATACTTCAAAGTAGGCTTAAAATAAATTTTCCTTTTAAAATTCTGATGGGTTTTACCAGAAGTTTGGAAACTCTTTACTTATTTTATTTCAAATCTGTTTGGAATAAGATTTAATCCTTCAACACCTCTGCCAAAAGCTAGTATCCATCATGGTTTTAGATGTTTTAGAAAGGAACAAAATCAGAATGACAATGGAATTTCAAATGTAACAACAATGGAATTATTTCTAATGTTTCATGGTACTTACCAAGCTTGGGTAAAGACAAATGCATGTATCTCCACAACTGTAATTTACTGCTATAGAATCCAACAATAAGCATTTTGTAGCAATTTCTTTTGCATATTAGTTACCTCTACAAAAAAAAATCACTCTTCAACATTATGCTCATTCCATTTTTGCTGCTTTGGAAGTTTTCTCTGGAGACACTTCAAGGAAGAACTGTGGGGAGGAGAAAAGTGCTTGTGCTTTTCATTAGCAGTCTACATTTAACTTAATTCCCCTGATTCATCTGTTTGCTTCTCTTTCAGGCAACTGGTCCTTTCCTGTCGATGCCAACACACTGCTGGTCAATGTAAAATGCTCCAAGATTTGTTTGATGGATGCAGTCAATTAACTTGGGAGACTTTGCAAAGAAGGAAAATGGCCTCTTTTTTCTTTTAAGATTTCTCAATCTTGAACAAAAATATTGTATTTCAGAACCTGAAATCTCTATTTGTACAAAATTCAAAGTATGAGGCTTTCCACTAAGTGATTTCTCAAAAGAATAAAAATAAACACGAGTATTTCTCTGTCCATAGCATCATAATCATTTGAATCCTATCTCTTCCATCCCAGTATGAAAAGACTTCACAAATGAATGATGAGCAGATGGCATATCATTTTCTCAACTGGAGATTTTTGGATTCCATTTGTCACTCATTGAGTGCTGGCAAAAAAGCACTTTTGTGCCCCAGTGAATAGTCTGCATAGTTTGTGTATTTTCTGATGGTATTTATTTAACAGCTACTGGTAAACGTAATAAAGGCTTATATTAAGTACATTTTCCCCTTTTTTAAAAATATAAATATCACTGAAGTAATCAATGAGGTCAGTACTGTGATTTTGATGACTCTGAGCTGTATTTTGGTACATAGTTGCAGTATCCTTGTTGACCACATTCAGGTATTGTCTTCTCCTGGTTGCCCCCATCCACATAGCATTGTTATACAGACCCATGGTTCATGCTGGTTGAGCCCCTAAACCTCAATTTTTTCTCATTTATTTAGCCATTTAGTGAAAGTCTGGCTTAACACACTGTTTCTGTCTTAACTATGGTACTCATGACATTCATGTGGGGTGGTTTGGAGACAAATCCACAGCCCTCACGGATGATGCTCCAAGGATGATGCTCCAATAGACAGTGTGTTCTCTGTGTCAATTCTGAAAAACTACCCAAGTAATAGAGACTTCCAGTCTGATACCACCACTTCTTACTTCAAACACCTTTCATAATTCTATTTTTCCTTTTTATTATGCTATTATGAGCAACCTCTTGCAACATTATCAACACACTGTGGTCTGACAATCTCATTTTCCTGAGTTACACAAGTAACTACCAGAGATGCTCCTGCAAACACGAGTGATATATGAGTCAGTGCCTCCCATTCACAATGCAGAATTGCCCATCTATCAACAACTGAAATCACTTTTTAATAATAAAACTAATGCACAGTGAGATTTATCTGAAACATTTTGTATATCTTCAGACAAGAAATTTAGAAACCATTACCCTTACTGGAGACACCAGAAACAGTAACTCACAGCTTGTGCATGGTAAAACTCTTGCCCATCAATATGCCATATTTTATGCCATGCCAAGGCTCCTGGGATGTAAAAACTAAGAAGATTTTGTAAATAACTTCTCAAATAGCACTGTTTTGGTTTTGAGGTTGGGGAGTCATAAGAATTATCCTTTTTCCAGATTGTTCCAACGTAGCAAACAGATTAGTGGGTTCACTGTCACATGCACTCTAAGCAAAAAGTTTCAGAACCCTTGACACAGTATTAATCACTTACCCAGGCTTTTCTGCTATCGGAGCAGATGTCTAAAGAACGAGATCCATGTGGGGAGCCTTTAGAAGTTTGTATTGTTTCTACCGCCTAAGGGGTAGATATTTAAATTTTCTTAATATTGAGCCAACTCAGTTCTTATCAAAGTTACACAAAACCACTGCATAATTCAATGGGCAAATTGTCTGAATCTAATTAATCCCATAAAATGACAAATTACAATATAGGGGTTTTTTTTACATCTATACTTAATAGATAGCCGAATGGCTACGAATCACATTAGGCTGAGTGAATCAGATACCATCTGTGACAGAAGACATGTTGAATAATACAGTCTAGATGCAAAGCATATTGAAACAGAACAAAACATACCATATAACAGATTTATAGTCTATAGTGCACACAGGAAGTCAGCTAAAATAGATCAGCTCTGTCACATAACACTGCTTTCATCTAGCATCTAGGAGCACTGCACCACTTGGACTCATTTAGCAGATCAGTTACGTGCTCTTCCTGATTTCATACAGAGATGATTAAGGATGAAAAATACAACAGACAGTTGGCAACTGCAATAAATCAAAAAGCTTTGCTCAATTTTGCTTTATGCATTTACACCACAATTTTGAAAGCAATATGATTGAATTAGTCATGTACTATAATTGTTTTCAGGGGAAAAAAAAATCTCACTATGATTACTTTGGGTCTTCGGATTTCATGAGTGTTCTAAGACAGGAAAGTAAATTGAGCTTTAATCAGCTGTTATTGAACTCATTGTCAGGAGATGTTGCATCACACTAAAAATAGTTTCTATTGAGATCTTTTTGAGGGTTGAGAACAGTCCAAAGCTGTAAGCTAAGCAATGGCAAGATGGACTATGTTAATCAAACCTTATTTGGCAAGTAAGCCACTTAACGTAGTTTTTATTTATGCTATTCCAGCCTGAGGACCATAGAATCTCATTGGATGTAGTAAACATCTTCTGGTTTGAGGATTATGGACCATATTTTTCTACATTTACACTGTTCAGATACCAATGTGAGTCACCAAGACTTGACTTTGAGCTCAAATCACGGCTTTGAGTGCCCCCACACAAACACACAAAGCCACCCTAGTGAATGCTATGGGTATTATATGTACACCTGGCCAAGACAAATAGCTCCTGCTAATGCACACAACAGCGAGACGTTGGGCAGTGAGGCATCGTTAGCCAGTTTCACATTTTCTGTCGTCTGACATGTGTCATAAAGCGGCAGAAAAATAAAGGTTACTCTAAAGATCTAGTTGAATCTGTTGATTAGTTGTCCTCTTACGTGAGCAAAGGAGCAGAGACCTGGCTATGTAAGACACAGGCTGTATAGTTGCTGCATAGAACTATCAATGGTGCCATCACAGTACTGTGAATTCACTCCACCATGCACACTTAAAAGATCCTCCCTGCTTCAGATAACTTGTATCACACCAGTCCCGATAATAGCACAGAATAAAATATACATCACAACATTTGTCCATTATATCAAAATCTTCTCGTGGAAAACAAACTGCAATATTTACAACAGGTTTCAACAAGATCTTTGGAAACCTTTTTATAGTTTAATCTCAACATTTCAGAGAGGGAAAAAAAAAAAACATAAGCCTCTGAGGTCTCATGCCTGTGTAGTTTCATTTATTTAAAAATTAATTTCAGACTGAAGGGAAGAACAAGAGTCCATTCCCACAAGGACTTGAATTCTGCTGCCTTCAATCTGCTTTCTTGCAATCTTTCCTTTTAATAAAATACTCAGAGTGACTTAAGCATGACTGATGGTAGTAAGAGAAATGTATTATAATTATTTTTTTATTGTTATCAAATTAAAGGGTATTTTGGGACAAAAAATACATTTTTTATATAGCTATCATACTACAGTTTTGATTTCTACGTGTGTTTATGTAGAAAACACACTCAGATGAAACATAATAGTATAAACTCTATAACTATTTTAATTTAATAAATATTCTTCCCAATCCATTAATAACAGCCCCTTGTACACAATTAAAGCTGTGCTACTGTAACATGAGATTTGCTTGTCTGCATCCTATCTTCTTGTCCCAGCTCTGGACTCTGCTGTTTTTCAGCTGATGAATTCACAGTGAAGAAAGACCTTTCAGCTGCTTTTGTGCATGGAGATACCAGTTCTGATGGAAAACTGTGAGATCTCTCCGGTCAAAATAGAAAGCCATGCTACATGTAAAGATTTTGTTCCCGTGTTTGAACTAGGTCTACATCATGTATTCATGTCTGTCTATCTTGGAGAAGAAGCAATATGTAACTTTCTTCCTAACATACGTTATGAAAACTGCACCGCACAAAAATATTTAAACCTATCTCATATGTTTCACAGGATGTTCTTTTTTTTGCCCTACAACAGAATGGTATGGCTTGGAAAAGACCAGCATCTAGTTTCCAATCCTCATCCACGGGTAGGAACAGCTTTCCCTAGATCAGGTTGCTCAGAACCCCATCCAGGAAATATTCAGGTATTCCAGGAAAAACATGTTGCTCTCCTGTTTCCTACAGCTTGTATTCTCATTTTGACTAATCTCAAGTAATATCAGGCTGAATGTATGAGACTTGGAAAGAAACAGTTTTCCACTTCAGCAATATGTTGCAGAAATGCCTCACAGAGATGAGTCAAAGGTTACCTGACATGCGACACCCTGAAAGCAGAGGTGTCCAAGTAGGCACTAGCAGGGAGCCAGTTTCCAAACAAGTGAGTTCATCATCTAACAGGCAATTCAAACGTGTAACGTCCACACCATGAGCTTTCAATCCGGAGTGAAGTGAACTTCTAGAGACAATTACTAAAAGAACAATTTGAAAGAGTTTTTTAAATGTGTAAGCAACATTGTGTTTGAAGAAATTATTTATGCAAACCACGATATAGAACAGACATACCATTATCAAGCAAAAACCTGCCTTCAGAATGAATGTATTAAATTCTCTTGAAATGTAAGAACAGTTTGTACTATCAGATGATACCGTGTAACCCATTTATAAAGCAGAAGTAAAGCATGAATTGGGAATTATATCTTGTTCTAACAAATTGTGATCAATCCCTGAATGTGCAAACGTAACCTGTTTCAAGTCAGAAAGCTGGAATGAATTAGGATAGTTATAACCTTGAGAATAGAGTGCTTCTCTTTACCGTTCCACATTGTGAAGAAATGAATTAGGCATTGATAAGAACAGTCTTGAGAACTAAATAAATTCACGTTGTATCTGCTTCAACAGTAAAAGGAATGTTGTTAATGTTTTAAAATATCCATTTTAAAATAACGGTCAATTATATACTTGGAAGAATTCTAAATCATAGCCTAAGGTGACCTTAACCTTCCTGATCTGTTGAAATGGATAAGAATGCAGTAAGAAGAGAGATAGTCATTTAGGTAGTGCACAATTACATTAACAGAAGGTGTGAATAACTAAAAAGAACGAGAGACAAGTGGCACATATACACCACCTATTTCTAAATAGACACTTCAATGCCTGTAATAAGTAGAACTAAGTAATCTTCTTGCTGAAGTATATCTTTCCATGACATTAGTCACTGTGACTGATGAGTGACTTTTGGATTAGCTTATTTGGAGCTGCTGAACTCGAAGTGTGGTATTAGCTTACACTGGACTTAAAGTGATTCATTGTTTTAACTTCATTTCCCTTTGTCAAAAAAAGATGGAACATAATTTTAAGCAACATTATCTATTCTTCTATATGAAATGTCTTTCACTCATCTCAACTTCTCCTTCTTGCTGACACGCTAAATGTCATTTAATTTGACCATTGTTATGGATAGTGGGTATAGGCAAGATCTGCTGAGTTTTGAATCCTACTACAATGTCATGTTTCTAAGTTGAAATATTCCCTTGTATAGCAAAACATAAAAACTATGGGAGTTTAATATCAATGTTTAAGGTGATAGCAAGTTAAATTCATGCCTGAAATGAGAACTCAGACTTGACTACAATTATTTGTTTTATTTTGAGCTATATTTTGAAATAATTCCTAGTTATTTCTCCTTAAGAATACTGAAATTTTAAGCAGAATAACAGTTAAAATAATTATTGTGAGGGACTCTTCAAATACATAAATCTTCAGAGAAAAAGACTGAGTGTGAAGGAAGAAGATCTACTTGGATTTTTTAACTTCACCCTTATCAATAATACCCTCATTTGTTTGCTTCTTAAGCAAGACTAACTTCTACCATTTAGAGAGCATCATATCAAGCAGGATCCATATCCATGATTAAGATTTCCAGGTACTGATATACATTAGACCAAAGATTTAATCTCTGCAACACCAAAGTAAAGAGCAGTGTGCCTGCATATTTTTTTTTCCTCATCCCACCACCTTTTATTCTACATTTGTCAAGACATCTTATCACTTCATTCCCTTCGATTTCTTGGGACACAACAACTGACACATAGTAAATTATGGAAAACTCAAACACAAATATTAATCTGTAGCAGCAGAGCATTAAAATTTCTTGAGCTCTCAGTATTTACTTCTTTTTTTGGAGAAGAAGGTCTATTCTGAACTTAAAAATATATCCCAGTTCTAGAGAGATGTTTTTCTAGGATAAACTCAACATCTCATGTGTCTGAATCTATTTCCAACAATGTCTAAAAATGTTGGATTTTAATCTGGCCTTGTATGTAAAATAGTGCCCTTATTTGAATCAAACATATATGCAAAAATGTAGTCAAAACCTCATCCTTTATAGCAAATTACTTGAGCAATTTTAACTTAGAGATACTTTTGATTAGAGATTGTTCATTACAGGTTTTGATAGATCACAAAAATCTGAATGGTGTGAGAAATAAGTAGGGCTGCACTTATCATGGAAGTAGACATGACTCATGTTACAGGAACAGCAATAGAAGCTTCACCCTCCAATTTCTCTAGGAAACCTACTCTCCAACTAAATGTCCCAGAACAACAATGCCTGGAGACATCATCATTACACTGTTCTTCTCCTACGTGTGCAAAGTCAGTGTATTTAATGAAAAATATTTAGACCACCAGACTTTTTCTCACTTAAATATTTGAAAAGAAATCCAAATATTCAGTTAAACTTTCAGTTAAAGCTGAACCTGTTATCTTAGTCCCTTCAAGGCTTATGTGGCCCAATGCATGACCAAATGTATTTACAATTACAGATAGTTGGACACTGGCTATAATTTTCACATGCTTTCCTAAAGCAAAGGACACCATTAGGAATTTATCCATGGGTACGTCACAAGGATTATTCTATCAGAAAAGAATAACAAACTGCATCAGACCTTTTCATACAAAAAAAGAGAAATGAGTTGCAAGAAGAAAATAAGAAATACTTTTGAAAGCCTGTTTCTTACCTTTTCTTTTAAGGTGTACACACTCTACACCTTTCTTCCTACCTTCAAACTTAACAACAAGCCTGTGCACAAAGGACACAACAAATAGCACAGCACAACCACGTTCATCTTACTGTAGTATTTGATTATTTGTACTTTGGGCAGAGATTTTTCCCTTTCATATATCATTCACTCCTAGCAGACTGATTTCACATCAACTCAAAAAACAGCCTTAGCATGAAGAAAAGAGGAAGAAAAAAAAAAAATCTCTCTTTTGTTGTTGTTTTGAATATTAACCACACTGGGCACAAGATTTCATTTTCTCTGCCCTACTTCAGAGGTTCCATTGCCAGCAAAGGTCACATGAACAGGACAGAAAAAGAAATAACATTTTCTGCCATCTTCTTGATTTTGAAAGTTCTTCTGTTTTCTACAAAGGACATATCATCTCTCTGATGCACACAGAAAAAAACACTCTCTATTTCAATTAAGATGCTGTTTGGGTTATAGTTTCAAAGGCACAAAAGCAGTTAAGGCATCCAAGTCTTCCTGGAAACTAATGGGAAGAGGGAGCTTCACATACATTCACAGCTTTGTTACAGCGTTCCCCACCTGACTTCTATTTCTGTAGTGAGGCAACAATAGTAAACCAGATCAGAAGAGCTGGACAGCAGCTTTACTTACTGAGAGACCAAAGCCTTCTTCACGTAATAAATGTCTTTCTCATGATTCTGGATTGTATTGTAACTTGGAAAGGAATTTTGCTACTATATCTACTAAGCAGGTTAAGCTTATATAAATATATAACTGCAGGGAAACCTAACTCCAGTAATTAATAGGAGGTGAAAATATGTATGCAAATCACAACTGAGTTTCAATAAATTAAGAGAGTAGAAACTATGATTGCTTTGACCATCCATACCTCTTGTCATTATGTAAACAGAGCAGGTAACTCATGTTGAACAACTGGCTGTGAATAGTTCTGCACTGCACAACTAGAGAAAGCAGCTATGTTGTTTTAATCTGAAGCATCCCAAATAAGATCTCCATTCTTGAAAGAGATTTTTTTACTTGACAGTCCAATTAAGAGAATTTGTTCTTTGGCTAAAGTGAAAAAGACTTGTTTTAGGATAATACAGAGATTAATTTGATTTCTATAGCCATCATGACTTAAAGAAAAACAACACTCTTAATTCTTCCAGACAAATGTATCATGTTATCGTTTCAATTCATTCAAATAGGTGAACAACACTTTAAGTCCACAAGAGGAATTTTAATTACAAGATTCAATTTAATGAAGATTTAATCTTCAATTTTAAAAAAGCTTTAATGACAGTTTCCCCCCAAATGATAAAAAACACACAAATCCCTCAATTGTGATAGGAATGAGAAAGAGAAATGTGAAAATTCCTCACACACCTGCTGGTGAGTTTTGCCTCCTTTATCTGAAGTCGCTGCAGTCATGTGGCCTAGTGTCCCAGGCAGAGTGCTTCATCTTATGAAGAGCATTGCAGATAAGAGCTACTCAAGCAGCACAACTACACTTTTAACCACTTGCTCTTGTGCTGAAGGGAACCATCACAGGTGTTTCCCATAGGCACTGTTGGTGAACCAAGACAGGAGAGAGGTCATGCCTTTTCTACCCTTATCTGACCTTTATTTTTTGAAGTGACTTTCACCAGTTCAACCTCAAACACCTATCTGCATAATTTCAGGTCTGCTGAGGTGGTCCCCACACACTGTAAGCAAGTTGTTAACTTTCAATTTTGCTGCAGCAGGCAGATGTCGAGCCTCAGGTCACCAGTCATCCCACTCGGGACGACAGGCGTCTGGATAAATGTGCTGATGCGTATACTTGGCATCTGTTCTCTAATAGACACAGAAATAGGATTTGTGTGGGCCCACTGTGAAGAAGCTGCTACCAGCCTTCAATCCGAGGTAACAGCTCTGGGGCCACCCTCATCAGCAACATTTGGTACGGGACTATGCTCTTCCTCAAAAAAAAAACCCACTCTCAACTTAGTCAGCAACATACATTCACTCCTACAGATCTGCAACAGCCTTGCAATAAGCTCCCATGTGGATCAAGAGAGTTGACATCCTTACCCTGAGAAATAAAAACAAGCACATAATCACAGAGCCTTAATTTCATAACATACTCCACTACTTTTGCCCTAGAAAGAAAGAGGTGTCTTTTATTTCACATCATTTCAGCCTTCATCCAACATCAGATGATTCCTGCTTATGTAGGTCAGAAGTCCTGGGCAGGTGTGGACATGTTACTGAGAAACTCACAGGCCCCAGGTGAAGAGAATACCTAGGTTTTGGTGATGTAGGCCAGCTCACACTCAAACTGTGTTTTGAAAAAACCTTAAAATGATTAGTTAGGACATTTTGCAAACCAGCAGGAGGCAGAAGGAGAATACCAGGGAACATCATGGTGTTTGCCAAGCTGTGTAGTTCACTGTGACCAACCTCTCCTCCAGTCTCCATCTGCCTCTGCTTCAGCAAAAACTAGTTATCCAACATATTTTTCATAGGTAAACATGTTTCTGAAGGGTCTCCTGGAACATCTAAACCAGTTGCATTTTAATGAATAACCAGCTCTATGATGGCAGCAAAGTGCAGAAGCTTTCACTCTCAAAGCTTGTCACCTTATCTCAAGGACCAGAGTTCCTCATTTTGGACTATAAGGGTAGAAGGTTAATACATATTCCTCAGTCTTTAATATCTCCTTGGGGTAGATGAACTTTATGGGTGGATACATTATAGGTAATATGTGAGGGTGGTGTTTTTTTTGTGAACAGTTAAGTTTTTGGAAGCCTGGTTGAAGGTGCTGAACAATCCTAATGATAAAAAGCAAGACACTGTTGCATCACCAATGGTTTTGCATACAGTTTCAACAGCAAAAAGCTATGCTTTTTGGTACACTACTCATTGTGGGAATACTCTATGTACCAATGCATCACTTCATCCTGTTATCAGGCAATACTGGCCAGCACAGACCTGAGGTCTCAAAGAAGAAACTCGGAGGGAGGACAATAAGATGGAAGGGTTATTAGGTTATTCCCAATTAACTGATCTTTCAGAAGAAAAGATATCTCAGAAAGGGACATTACATAAGAAAAATAAAGGGAAGAGTGCTTTAGAAAGTGAGATTATTTTCTTGTTCATATGGAAGAAGTGCTTAAAAATGAACTCATTAGAGGCCTCCGCTTTGTACATAAACTGATCAAAGTTTCCTTGTATATTGAGCTAATCTGTCAAGCAGAAGTCCAGAGTTAATCTGTCTTGCAAAGGGCCAGATTTACAATGCGCTCAGACAACCATTACAGGGTAAAGCTCTGCAGGGACGTCGAACACCAAATCCCCATGAAAGCAGTTAAAAGCAAAGACTTTTCACCTTGCTGAGTGCTACACGTCAGCTTTTCTGAACCCTTACAAAAGTGAAATCTTTAGAAGCCAAATGATAAATTAGTGTAACACAGTAATTTATTGTCTTATTATCAAAAAGTAATAGCAGGGGGAAAAAAATCAATTTCAAGAGGGCTCTTTTCTGTGTCTAACTTGCCAGTTTTGCAAAACTATAATTTCCCTTGTGGGAAATCCATTCTATTGTGAAAATATTACCGTATAAATTGACTGCTTTTCCATGAATTATACCCAGATTTTTGCATAACATACTGTCATTTTGCAGAAGCAACAGTCTCTAGTGGTGGATCAAATCTATGATATAACCTCTTCCTCTCCGCTCCTTCAGCATGGCTCATCTCAGTGCATTACTAAGTGTGCTGAATTTAATCATTTAAATGAATGGATGTGTTACAAACACAGTCCTGTAGAGAAAGCATTTCTGTCTAAAGCTGAGGCTTTTGAAATTTCTAAGTATGTAAATGAATAATCTGAACTGACTCACAAAAATCACCACATTGTCTGTAAATATTATGCTCCATATAAAATGTTAAGGCTGCTACAGTTTCCTTGCTAAGCAATTCTCTATTTCAGATTTGCTTTCCTCTGCAAAAGAGAAATGTGAAGTTCACTTGGAGAAAATATATGTCCTGGGGGCATTCTGTAATGAATGACTTGGCTTTCTCTCTGGAAGTGCTTGTACTATTTTGAGAAATGGATATATAGTGGGGTGGTTACCAGCAGTTCCTTTAGTTGTAATTTCTGAAATGGTGCTTCTCGAGTTTCAGAGAATAATTGATTTCTTTTTTTTTTAAATAGCTTTCCTGTAGCTATACAACTCATTTTATTCTGGCACTTTTTGCTCCTTGTTTTACCTCCTCTCTGGTGCCTAATTATTGTTTGCAAAAGCATATACAATCAAATTACACAGCTGATAGGTAGTGTCCTGATACTCATTAGAATTCACAAAAGAAAAGAATGCTTTTAGGATTTTATCACAGACACTCTGGTAAGTTTTTTTTCTCCATCATCATGTTATTAAAATTGTGCTTTCAATAAAACTGCTAAAACAAGAGGAAATCTTAGGTTTATCATAATAGCAAAAGACAAAGCTCAGGATTTAAACTTTGCATTAACAGCCCTTAGCAATTAGGTACTTCCTCTGACTCAGTCCTATAATGTATATAATACTTCTCTGAAGCCCAGAGTGACTAGTTTTAACCTCCAGAGATAAAAGCATAAAGTGATATCTTTACCTCCAATCTTCAAACCAATGTTGATGTGTGTTGTTGTGGATGCCAGTGCAATGGGAAACATCCTCAAGCCTTCATTAACCACAGTCAAAGATATGGAACAACTTCTGCATCAGGGGCAGCAAAGTAAACTGGTAGTATTAGATGTTCAGATGGCAAACGGGGAAAGATGATAGACATTGGGAAACACACTGGGTAAGATGACTGCTATAAGGTCTTGTAGAGCATTGCTGTCCAAGTATGTGACCGGAGTTATGATGTATTGGTTTAACTCTATACACAAGAAAAAAACACTAGTATAAAGTAAAAAAGAATCATTCTATAGGAAACTGAGACTTTATATATATATGCAGATATGCATGCAGATATTTATTTTCATTAGTCCATATGCATTAATATACACATATGAAACTCTCTGCAGCTGTTGGCCTTTGAAACAAAACACTAAAGCACAGCTATCCCTCATGAGCTAAATCTCAAATATGAGGGTGCAGATTTACATACAGTCATGCCACAAACCCTTCAAATGAAAACAAAGTTGATGAGTTAAATCCCCCCAGACTACTAGAGGCTGATATTTGGCAATATTTCTGACATCAGTTCTATTGTTTCTCCTTATAATGCACTGACCTAGATCTGTTGGTGCAATTTTTCAGCTTCTAATACTGATAATATTGCTTTTAGACAGTGGTTTCAGGGCCCTTTTGAGATGAGTTCTTCAAAGCTGTAGCTTAATCCATTCTTTATTAGCTTCTGTAAAGTGATTACTTCTTCAGGGCTGGATGGAAGTACTTAAAGGAAATGAGCATTCTGTTACCAAACATCACTGCTCCACTTCCGAAGCATTTGCCAGAATTTGAACACTTTAGGGTTGAATGATGGGGATATAAAACCACAGAAGACACTAACAGAAAAGTTTCATATGGTAAACGTGTTGACACTATGACATTTTTTTTAACTAAATCCCAAAATGTGACAGGTGCTGAGGGACTGATGGCCTGTGACAGGCAATCTTGAGGTCACCAGAGCCAGTACTGCTGTTGAAATGTCATTTTGGTTTTTAGTTCAAAATGAAAAATTGCTCCCTGTGTGTAGTTTATTAGAGTCCTATTGCGACTAGGGGCTAGGGGAAAGTCACATAGCAGTTACAGATTACCTTTGCAATGCTCTTTCCAAAGTTCACAGAAGAAAAATCAAATATGTAACCGGGTCTGCTGCCTCTGTCAGACTGTAATTAGATGCTGACTTTTCCCTCTGCCCATGTGAACTCATTTTACTAATTCCATGAAACCTGTGCTGATTAACAGTAGCCTGGAATTGTTTCAAAGGATACTTATTTGACGAGGAACTATGGAAAATAAGAAGTACCAGTTATCATGGACAAGTACCTCCTCCAAGGGCAAAGTATGACTGCCAGCTTGACCACAGGTCTGTAACTTCAAATGGCAATTCTAAGTTAATCATATATGATAAATAAAGCAAAAAAGACCAACTAATTTCAGAGTTGTTGAAAGCCAGGAGCGTTAAAATCTCAAACAACTCCTGGAAGTGATTGCTATAAATGTCTGCATATCAGTCCAGGCTGCTGTACATATTCCACAGTAAAATAACTTTTGGAAAGAAACAACATTGTGAAGTTTCTTCAGGAACAGAAATAGTTCCCCCAAAACAAAAAAGTAAATGCAAACCTGTACTAAAAATACAAGGCAGACAATGCAACTGGTAAGAGGGTTGAGACCTATGTATCACAGCATTAAGACAATAACTTTGTTCTTAGAGAACAAAGAACTGTTCCCTTTAATGTGCTGTTCATGTAAGAAACTTTAGGTTATGGCCCGATGCAGAGAAGTACAGCTTGTGATGAGTTCCCAAACAAAGCACCACCAAGCAGCTCAGAGACTTCTGCAGTTTTGAAGTGAGATAAACTTTTGAACCCATTTATCTAAGTACTGGTAGCTCCCATCTCCAAGTGAAACAACAACAAACAGATAAAAAAGCTAATTTGGTTCCCAAATCTCTTCAAAAACGCCCCCCAATTATCTTTCATTTTTTAAGGAAGAGTTGGCATAGGGCAATAGGCTCTTGCTAAAACCTTTCTAATAAATCATTTCAGCCTCCCATCCTTCACATGCTCAAGGACTAATGAAGCACAAAGCCAAGACATTGATTTAATAAAAAACCCCAAAAAACAATATCCACAGGAATATAGATACTTGAGAAAAAAAAAAAAAAATCACAATTTGAGAATAAAAACTGGAGTTGAAGCTGCTTCTGAGGAGTTGACAGAAGATTTGAGGTACCACAGCTAGGACAGAGATGTGGGCAGGATCGCTATGGCTCATGTGACCTGGAGGGTAGAGCTCACTGGGAGGTCAGTGACTGAAAGTTCACTGCCTCAGTGAACCTTTATTTTTTAAAAAAACAAGTTTTATTAAAAAGAAATGGTATCAAGAAGATAAGAAATAGAAAATTAGATGTGAGAACTGAAAGTAGAGCACAGACAATGTGATTGCCACTGTCTGCTTCCTCTATACTGGCTTCCACATAAAGGAAGAGGCAGAAGCAGCCCAGGCTATTTTGACAATTACAGTAGTTCCCTGATAAAAATCAGTGAGTTGGATTTCAGAGTGTACGGCGCCCACCACAAGATTCAGAGTCTGTCTGCAGACTGAAATGTCTTTATAACGAAAATAAATTCAGTCTGTGATGCTGTCAATGTACCTCGAGCCATTTCAAGAGTTCTTATTTTGACAAAGCCTATAGAAAGTATGTTCTGAAGAGAGAATACTCTACATAAGGAAGGAACAAACAGAGGCACTGAGTGGGAGACGGTGACAAATCATTCACTCTTGATTTATAATCTAATAAAAAGAACAAGTACACATTCCACAGGAACTGCTCTCACCTGTATCAGGATTGTTTGTTTCAGTTGTTTCCCAATGTATTCGTCCTGCAAATGCAAATTCTTTTGCAGCTGCTCTTGACCAGAACAATTGCCTCCTGCTCCTGTATCATATTGGGAATGTCCCATTTGCCTCATGTTGGGGCCTTTACTAGAAGGGAACATGAACTAAACTTTGAGAGGAAGCACAAACACGAGCCTTTTTCTTAGAAGGTGTATCTTTGGTTCAAGAAGCACCAACATCCATCCAATATCCACCCAAAAGCTGGTGTCTGAACTGAGCAGCCAGGGTGCTTGGTTTAACTATTTACCTACCTCTCTCAAACCCCTCTATGCTGATTACACTCTCTGTGTTTTAGCAAGTCCACCCTAAAATTATTTTGAATTGTGTCACTGAACTTTCTAAACACAGACAAAATTACAATCTCAGAGTCAGCTCCCTGTTTTTACTCACAGTACCCTAAGTCCTTTCCATTTAATACTGGCATTATGTATTACCAGAGATTAGATATTTTGAGCTTTATATTAAGGAAAACTCATGTTACATGAAACAGCACAAAAAAGTCACGTAGGGGAAATTATTGCAATCAGGGTAAGTGGACATTTAGTTAGGGAGTACAAGTGCATTGAGATGTTATGGGGTTTTCTTGGAGAGTACATATTTTGCCAAGTCCTTCTGAAGTAGTTTTACAGATTTCTAGGAGAAAAAAAGAGAAAAGAAATGTTCTACTTGAAGGTCCATCAAGCATTTTTAGTAGGTTTCAAGGCATTTCCTCAATTTCATCCCTTGGCAGCAAAACCAGATGAAGTTTTTTAAAATATTAAAGAATATAATCTTTTATTCCCAGCTAGCTGATAGCGTTATCGACAGGAAAAACAACACAGTCTATAGTACACAGCTTGAGACCTTGAGCTCTGTATTTTGCTTTGCCAAACGCCTGGTTTGAGTTGATGAAAACACTTCACCTCCCTTTCCCTTCTCATTCTTTTTTTTTATCTGCTCTCTTTTTAGCTATGGCCTCCTCAGAGTGGGAGCTCTTTCTCATTTTGTGTTTGTACAGTGCCAGCCACAACAGCAGCTTGATGCTGGTTGAGGTCTTGCTGTGGATGTGGATGTCTTACTGAGTACCTTTTGAGGACACTGGAAAGGGATCTTTCTGGGTGTGCCAGGTGATGTGTCTGTTGGCTCTTCTGTTCTTGACAGTCCAGGGATGCAGGAGCCACGCAAGGTCTGTAAAATAAATTTGTCCACATTTTAGCAGATGCCCACTGCTGCTACCCATTAAATAGTGATTTTGTTCTTGCACAAGCCAAGAGAGAATTAGGACAGTGCAGATTGGACAACCCAGCCATGGCACCAGGGACACAGAGCAGCCAGACACTCATCAGGGCAGGCAGCTGAGTGGATAAACACCACCATATCTCCCAAAAGGGGACATTAAGGAGGGTGTTGTTCCTGTAGAATCTCTCAGAAGTGACAGTGAAGTTCTGTCTCAATTAAATTGCAGTTTCATCTACCTTTGTCTTACCATGGAGTTTCACAACATAAAAGTCTGAAGTTGAAGATACTGTCAGGACAGAAATGATGGAAAGGATGAGAGCTGGATTTATTTGCTTTCGGAAGGAAGAAGCACTTGTCACCACTCCAACTCTCTCTCAATCCAAAATACTTTACTCCTCACCAAAGCCCTTTGGGTACTGGAGTCAATATCAATCAAATGCAGCCAATCCTACAATATTGAATTTAAATGTGCTCTTAATAGAGCCTGCACCTCTGAGAAATGTCACAGCAGAAATTGTCTTAAAAGACAGGTGTAAAAAGTTGCTCCAGCAACTTTTGCTTGCTTTGTACAATTTAGCACTCCCCAGTGTCTCCCAGGGGAATGGCTTTATGTCACTCATCTTTATTATTTTCTTTAAAATTTCTTTATTATTTTTTCTTTAAAGGAATACTGCCCAAGGGCAGGGTGTGTTTTATACCCTCAAACATTCATTTGGAAAAGACTAAAAACATAATGTTTATATACTATAAACATTTATGTATATCACAACACAATTGTAGGTGGCTCTCATGACTAAAGTACACACAGTCAAATATTTACACACGATTACAGTTTCCATAGGAAAAAAACCCTCACACCATGTACATACTTCTTTTATTCTGCTTGCAGGACATAAAGTAGCCCTAATCTGTTCTGATACCCTTCAGCATCCACTACCATTCTTCCAGCACTGTTAAAAATGTGTTGTTTGATTAGCATTGAATGCCAATTAATATTTTATCTCATCTCTAGCGTCCATTTAGCTGTTCACCAGGGCAAAACTGCCAAAGAAATTATATATAGAAAAAATGACAGAACTGAGTAAATATGGTAAATATGGTTCAAATATGGTCCTCTGCCATCCTGAAAAAAAGCCCCTGTAACTGTATGATAGTTACTACCATAAGTGTGGTTACTGGGATCCCTTGCACCCTTCAAACTGCTCTCCATTCTCATTGACAGAAGGCACATTCCTTTCCCAGTTATTAGGAGTCCTGTTCACATTTGCTGTCAGAACTACTGCTCATTCAACTACAACTTACTTGAGATCTTAATGAATCAAGCTCCACTTATTTTTAGATCCTATTCAACAACTCTGCCTCTCATGAAATGAATTCTGTTGGGCTAAGCTTTCCACAAGCTGTAAACACAGGTAAGTGCGTGTGCCTGGTTTCAAGTATACAGCAGGTTTACAAAAAAGACTAACACTTTCAACTTGATCAGTCTGTAGGGTTGGTTCAGAGTATTGTTTTACCAATCAGATTGACTTCTATGACACATAAAACAATGGAAACAGTTGTGAAGGGCAAAAACTCTTGTGAAATGGAAAGCAATGATATAATTTGAGGTCAGAGAAATAATGGGAGGAATGTAAATAACTAATCACTTTGACATTTTTAGGAGGTTACAGATAGGAGTGATAATGGAAGTTCACGTGATGAGATTTATGGGAATTATCTCAAAGCCATTAATAATGTTTTACATGACAGGAGCCAGATCACCTTGATAATAAATCTCAGCAAACCTGGACAGTTCACAGGGATGGATAAAGATCCACTGCCAAAGAATGGAGAAGATGGGGCAGTGCTTGTAAAGAAGTGGGCTAGAAAAGGGGTTTTATTTTCACTTAGCTAGTTTTCACCAAAGACAGTCACAGGGAGGCTGAAGCCCTTTTTGTACCACCTAGTAAATACTTACCTGAGATTTTCACTTAATATATCAAGCCCTGTGCTTTAAAAAAAAAAAAAAAAAAAAACATTAAATGCATTGCCAGCAAATAGATATGCACAGCAAATACAGAGCCATGTCTGGGAACAGGCTTAGGCAGAAATGCAGGGCTTTTATAGGATCAATGATTGTGTTTAAAAAAACCAAAACCCAAAACAACCCAACCTGTTGATGAAAAAAAATGACATTATCACTGAAGTATTCGTATTCAATTTAAAATGGATTAGAGAGCACTCTGAGTGTAAGTGGTGCACTTTAAGCAGCAATGATATTTCAACTATGTATACAGCGTATTACATTTCATCTTTGTACTTCTTATGAAGGCTTCAGCACAGCTTCTGGTGTCTATACTGTTATTAAACCTTCTTCTTGTAATACATTTAAGAGGGTAAATGCTCTTTTACAGTAATCCTTCACATGCTGGCCCTCTCTTTGCCTCTTCAGCAACCTCCAAGAGTGCAGATGTAACCAGAGACAGAGAGTGCTCCAGTAAAAAAAAGCAAAAAGGATGTGTCTATTAAAAAATAAAGCAAAATACTTGGGTAAATTAAGTTATTAGACAACTTAGAGAAGTAAAATCCACCTTGCAGGTCTTTGTGCTGGAGGACAAAGGCTGGATGCCTTTATGACTCCAACTGCAAGGTGCCCACACCACCTATCCTACCTACCTCATGTTACAACTATTTCCATTTTGGTGCTGAACTGCTACAAAGAAATCTTTGTGTAGTAAACCAGCAAATGGTTTTGCTCATGTAACACCACAGATAGCCCAGTCACCTTCATCCAAACTGTACTAACCTCTGTAAACCAATTGTACAGCAAATTCCCATAAAACCTGTATATTGCATATTGATTTTCCTATTCATACTTTAACACAAGTTGTTTCTGAAACCATACCAAAGCTACTTGCTCCCGACACTGTAATAGCTTTTGAAGCTGTAAGCTGTAATTTACTTTTCCTTCACAGAATCATGTGTATATAAACATATTCAGCCATATTTCTTACATAATATGTTCCACAGCTCACAGATAGCAATACAGGAGATTCTTTCACTGAGAAAATCTCATTAATCCTTCAAAGGTAATGATTCTGACTTCCCTATCTAGTGCATGTGGTTCCTTAATTTATCACCTCCATTGTATCTACATTAATATTTATCAAAGAACACATGGATACCCTTGAACTAATGAGATCATGTTAGATCTGGAACAAATAATCCCCCAGAAGGCAGGACTGTGCTATTTTACTGCTGTTTTGTTGTCACAAGTGTATGAAATTGACTTCCTGTGGTTATTTTAGCCACGTGGACAAACCAATTTGACCAGCATCAGATCACAAACCACCCTCCATTTCACCATATGACGGTGCACCAACAACTCTAATCTTAACCAGACATCTACCTTACCCAGGGACACTGAAAACTGATGTTTCATTAATCTTTCAGATTATGATACTGTACAAATACCCTATGAAATGATGAACATACAAAATCAGAATAAGGCAAGATTTGGTCGATTACCCATGACTTCTGTTTTATTTTGTATGATTTCTTTACTAAGTCTTTATCCAATGAGAATAAATTAATAACTGATATTTTGATGCATCCTAAAAGAAAGAAGCATACATTTAAAAATAACAAGTGAGGAAGTGGAAAACTAAATGATATGCTAAAAAGAGCATTGTGAGATTTAGTTTTACTTTAAAATTACTGGGATTTATAACATAAAGTACTTTAATGACTTTGAACTGAAAGTTTCCAACAGAGTAAGCTCCAATCACCTTAAAAAGTAACTCAATGATCCAGTCCACTGACTGCTCCAGTCAAGACATCCCTTTACCAGAGAAAATTGTATGTTAAGCTCTAAAAAAAAGAAAATAATCACATAGCAAAAAAGAAAATTATCATTCTCAAAACAGACATATTTCAAGCATCCTTAATCTTTTCTGCCCTAGGGACAAAATCATTTTTCTCCTTAGATGTTACAGTGATCAAATCTGAAGAACATTGTCTTCCTAGAAAGCCTCAGTTGTTTGAAATAATTATGGTTTTGTGTGAAAATGATTGGTGCAAAATGGTAGCTGGGGTCAAGCTGATTATTTTTTAGTAGATAAAAGAAAAATCAGAAACTAGGAATGCTTACTTTCATTCCTTTTTTCTCCCCTTTAACCTTTATAGCTGGAATTAAGAATACTTTTACTTTCCATTTTAAACAATGTAAACATCCATTCTCAGTTGTGTTTGGTAAAATGTTTCATTAAATTTAGACAATTATAGCAACTGAATCAATTTTTTTCAAGGAGAGAATTTTCTGCTCTTCTGTATTAGAAGAGTAAATACTTCAACAAACAGTGGTAACTGCAGCAAACATCATAGCAATCAGCTCCAGGAGTGGGGATGGAGTGAAGGCAGCAAGGTTTCGCACATAAAATTGCTTTTAAGAAAGGAATATTTTTAGGAAGCAGAAGAAACATGTCACCAAACAGAATTGCCATGGCTTTGGCTGCTCATTTTGGTTCCTCACACCTTGTTTTTAGCCATGGTGATGAAATAAACTGCTCTGAAAAGCATTTGACAGTGCACGATAAAGATACATTTGAGGAGGTCATATGCTAAAATACACACTAGAAATGTGTTTTCCTTGCTAAACAGATTTGTTGAGAAAATGATTTACTTGTTATAAGAACCACAAATATCACTATTAGCATGTCCATCGCAACTACCAGAGATTACTACCAATAATCTCCTTATATCAATGTAATTTGAATTTATTCTTTTTCTACGTGCCCCTGTCTCTTCCACACAACAATCTACAGCACTGACAGCTCCAATCTATTATTTAATTTGTTCTTGACCTTCCAGATAATACTGCCTGTTATTTACCTGGGTTTGTTCCTTCACTGTAATAACAACATTGTCCTGGAAAAAAAATTACATTTGACTCTCTTGGAGATGTGAATATTGAATTCAAACAAAACTCCTTCCAGGTATTTACTAGAAGTGATTAGGCCACATACCTCTTGTTACCTATTTCTGCATTAAACTCCAAAACATGATTTTCATCCAAAAAAAACCCCCAGACTTGACAGCAGGCAAGTATCTATTTTTCTAGGAGGTGCTTCCCAAGTATGCTGTTTTTAGTTTCATTATATAATTCCTGTTAAGACAGCTTGGTTTTCCCCAACTCTCATTCAAACAGAATTATACAACCTATAACTGTTTCCTTTTTGTAAGCCTTTCTTTGCATCTCTACCAACAAATTTGTCTTGAATTTCAAGCTAAAAATCTAATACCTTTTCTTTATATTACTATTATTTCTCCAAGTAAATGTACCTATTTCAGGTTTTAAAGTCATTAATTTAGTACATATAGTGGGCGTAGAGAGGATATTCTAATATGAGCAGAAGAAATGGAAACAATGACAGGCTGCAAAAGAGAAAAGTGTTCTCATAACACATTTGAATCTCTCACTTTTAATTGGCTGCTCTTGTGAGACTTTTATCGTATCTCTGGGTGTCACGAGGATCTGAAGAACAGCACCTAAATGAGGTCTTCGGGACAGAATAAGGATGAAGAAATAATAATAATAATAAAAAAAATCTATCTAGAAAGCCTTCAGGAATGTACTTAAAAGGGTTGAATTCATTCCTGACTGAAGAAAAACAGATCAATTTTGAAATTTCCCAAACTTATTTGGAATTCTTCAATTTATTTCTCTATTGACAGAATACTTTGCCTGTTTACAAGCACCTTAAATACTGTCTCACAGCGTAACCTATAAAACCCATGTAAGAAAAAAAGAAATCATTGCACTATTTTTTTATCCATAATCTATCATTATAGGTCATGAACCTCAGAACATAAATAGTATCAGAATGCAATCTTAAAATGCCCTTAAATTTATCTGTAAATAGATTAATCCTTCATTTATATCTTTATTTTGAACAAGACAAAGCCTACTCCAAATCAAAAAAGAGTAAGTTTATCAACTTCACCTCTTTTTTAAACAGGAATGGAAAATCTGCCCCATTTCCAGAAGCATATATAAAATATTGAAGTAACATTTTCACAATGGTCTCCAAAGACCTATAGATACAAAGAAAAAAGTCTGAACCACTTAATAGTCCTACGTTTTACAATTATTTTTCCTGTTATTTATAATGAATATAGCATAAAACTTACCTGATCAAAATGTTGATACATTTAAATGAACTCTTTGCATTTTGTGTATATTTAGATTTCATTTAAATGCTTATATGCTCCAAATGCATTAAAAATCAAGAGAAATGAGACATAGAACTTTCAATACAATTAAGTAACTTTCACAGTTAATTTGGCATAGAGTAGTACACATCATATAATTTAAGGAATAAAAAAATATCTTTGAGTGTATGATCTATAATATCTTCTTTCACTATGTAGCTGGCAAGTCCTGTGTTACATTAACATAGAATTTATCACCAGAATTTATGTTTGAAACACCAGTTAATAACCCTCAAAGAATTCTTTAACAGTAGAGATTTCTGTTAATACTCCACCAATTATGCAATGAATGAATTCACAGAAAGAAGGCTAAATTGAGACTATCACCTAATTAAATAGGCCTGTGTGAAGTATGCTAATAGTGTGCTGTATATTCACCAGTAAGGTGGGAGAAAGAATTGTTCCTGACAAGACATGGAATGGTCATGTTGAAATCATTTTAAGTAAAGAAATAAGGGTCACTTGTTTGAAATAATTGTTTTTACAGTGTAATGAACACACACATATAAAAGACTTGTTACTGGATGGGTTTAATATTAGAAACCAAACTCTGAAAGAAATATTAGCAATATTAAAATAGAAATAATTTCCAGATCAAGGCTTTTTACTAAACCCACCTGGTAGCAATGATAAGCATAACGTGTGATTTTCATCCCATTTCAGTTCCGAAGGGAAGCTTCAGAAAAATATGCAACTGCTTGAGCAGCCTACAGAGATTGTATAATCATGTTAGAAAAGGGTATCCAAGTGCCATCAGCAGCGTATAAGCACTGGCACGAATGCAAGTCTTCCGTTTGGGAAAAGAGGCCTGAAATCCTTTGTTCCTCGGTAAGTCCATGCCATGCCTTTCAGAAGCAATTACAATTTTCTCTTGGAGTTAATTCCCCTCTGATGATGATGGAGTATGAAAATGTTTGCTCTGATCTCATCCAGGCACTACTGTACCGTAGTCAAACTGATTCACCTTTCCCTGCTTATACACGAGCCCCTTACACAAGACTGACCAAAACTCCTTGGAGTGTCTGTAATTTTTTTTCACCAAAGCAGGGAAGGAAAACCAAGCAAACCTGCAGCTACACCATTTTGTTAAATGCAACATCTTAGGACTAGATTTTTTTGAATTAGCTACCATCTCAAATATAATAAAGTAATAAATCAATTAACAAGCTTGGAGATTTTTCCTGTCTCTTCCACTTGATCCTAGCTTCTGAAATATTTTATATCTCCTTATTGTATTTAATATTCTAGGCTTAAAATATTTTTTTACCCTGATTTACACCTGATTTTGAGCAGAGTTTATGTAACTTGAAAACATTGTTTTCTTGCTTGTAAGTCAACCTTATTTTAAGGTTGTTCATGGTCAGAGATGACAAANACAATTTTCTCTTGGAGTTAATTCCCCTCTGATGATGATGGAGTATGAAAATGTTTGCTCTGATCTCATCCAGGCACTACTGTACCGTAGTCAAACTGATTCACCTTTCCCTGCTTATACACGAGCCCCTTACACAAGACTGACCAAAACTCCTTGGAGTGTCTGTAATTTTTTTTCACCAAAGCAGGGAAGGAAAACCAAGCAAACCTGCAGCTACACCATTTTGTTAAATGCAACATCTTAGGACTAGATTTTTTTGAATTAGCTACCATCTCAAATACAATAAAGTAATAACTCAAATCAATTAACAAGCTTGGGGATTTTTCCTGTCTCTTCCAGTTGATCCTAGCTTCTGAAATATTTTATATCTCCTTATTGTATTTAATATTCTAGGCTTAAAATATTTTTTTACCCTGATTTACACCTGATTTTGAGCAGAGTTTATGTAACTTGAAAACATTGTTTTCTTGCTTGTAAGTCAACCTTATTTTAAGGTTGTTCATGGTCAGAGATGACAAAAGGGCTCAGTGCACAGGATTTCTTTGAATAAGGTTATACTGAAACTAGACCAGACAATGAAATGAATCCAACTAACTTCTATAACTTCAACTCTGTTAAATAACGGGGTCTTCCAAAAAAAGATACTGCCTGTTGCACTGGATTCTTCTTGTGGGATCCAACAGCCTCACGTGAACAGATGTTTATTGGTTAAGGAAAATAAGACAACTATTTAGAACAGAAAAGAGATATTAAAACAAAAAGTTATTCCTGATAATTAAAAAGTAAAGAGATAATATTTTCCAGTCCATTCACAACAGTAATTTAGTCTTTTTATTTGTTATTTCTAGTTGAGAGCATGATTCTGAGGTTGTTTTCCCCTGGTTACATTTCATGGGTCAGCACTCTCCACATGGTACAGGGAGAATTTTAATTCACTTGTTAACAGTCACCAGAACATGAGACTCTCCTGAGCTGACTGAAGGTAACTTTTGTATTTTTTTTCATGGTCTCTGGAGAACACACAAGACCTTTATTGCTGCTCTACAACTCTGTTTTATTGATGTTTCCTTTCCATATTGCCAAATGTTGTTTACTCTCATCAGTCATTATTGCTTTCATTTACAGTGTTTAGCTGGAAAGCAAATAAACAAGATGGACAGGGGTTTAGGGAAATGTAAAACTCAAACCATTGTATTAACCACTGTACATTTTTAATATCCTTCATTAGCTTGTATAGAGTGGGTAAAAATGACATCTCATTATATTTTACTGCAGATTGCACTCAAGAGTGACACATTACATAGAAAAGTTTTAGTATTACATCTGCCAGACTTCATCCTTGATTACATTCAGTCTGAATTATTTTCATAGTCCTATGCTCAACTGAAGTTTTAGTCCACATGCATCATTTGTTGAAATCACTGGACAGGGGAGATACACCTTCAAATTCCATGAAGAGTCTGCAATGTAGCATGCAGCACAGGCAAACAATTTTAAGTCTGAAGAAGCCCCCAGTTGGAGGCATCAAAATATCTCTGTACAGGTGTATGGAGAAAATATTTGCTTACTATGGGCTGCAACTCCAATTACTTTATGGGTATATTAGTACTTGCATAGATGATTGAGAAAACCAGACACTGTTTCTATCTAATAGTGTTGTATCAGAAGACACACATCTTAAAATAAGTCACAGTGACAGAATTTAGTACAAAGCATCATGGTTAAGATTACAACTGTCCACATATTCCTGAGAAAGCAGTTAGAAATTGGCTATTTAATAAACCCAGATTGCAGCTGTCCTGCTCTGAAGCTGCAAGTCCCAAAGTTATGACTTTGATTGAGGCTTTCAGAGTTTAGGGGACTGAGATACACCAGGAAAAAACCCTCAATACATAGAATTATAGAATCATTTTGGTTGGAGAATACCTTTAAGGTCAGCAAGTCCATTGTAGGAAAAAAACCCTAACACTGTTGACACAAAGGCACTTTGTTGGTTTTACCACTACTAAGGTTGGATCAGCGTTTGCACTAATCATTTTGAGTAGTGTCACAGGCAGTGTTAATTGCATGTTTCCTCACTCCTGCACAGCAATTTTAACTGCTCATGTAGGACTCCTGACCTTCTCAGACTATAAAACCAGAGAAGAAATCACAGTCTCATGCAGTCATACACACAGCCACACATGCACTTGACTTCAGCTGTTGTTATTGAAAAGTCAGCAGCACAAATCCCAAAAGTTTGTTTATCCCAAATTATATACAACACCGATTTATAAACAAAACCAAAACAAATCCAAATGCTCCACAGCAAGAAACCCACACCAAAGACCATCAAATTGCCATATTATGTATGTCCTGGCACCTGCATTGAGTGCTATGTACCTTCTAAAAGTAGAGCTTCCATACTGATCTTCCCTTTATATATTTATTAGTCCTGAAGAGCCAGGTTGCTGTGCATCAGTTCCAGCAGTAGCTTTGACACTTTTTAGGTTTGGCCTCCTCCTCACTGACGACCGTGTAGAGCTAGAGGGTAACATTTGTGCTACCAGTGCCTGCAGAGATTTACATCACTGTGATAAATGATAGCTAGATGAAATGCGTGTTAATAAATAATGTCCAATAAGACTAACTCCTGCTTTCCCAGCAGAAAGACAGAAGGGTAACTATGCGCTGGCAGAGCCTGAAGCCTTCCTACCCAGGACTCTATGCTTGTGGGCATCTGTGGGCATTTTCTTGGGTTTAATTGCTATTACCTACTTAAAGGACTGCTTGCAGTCAAGTTGCCACATGAGTATAGATCAAAGGCTAAATCAACTGCAGGGCATCTCCTGAAAACACTTTCCTGGTGCACTCTCAAAAAAAAAAAAAACAAAACGTAAAAAGAGGTGTTTTTTGAGCAACAGGATGTTTCTTTCTCTTGCATGAACACTTTCCTCCTGTTTTCCACCTCAAACATTTCTAATGCCTTGAAGCTTTTCTCAGGATACGCTATGTAGAGAACCTAATGGATCTGAAACCTGGACTAAGTGACAGTCACCATGATACCACTTCTGTATCAAGAAGCTAATTTAGCTCTTCCTTGAATATTATGAACTCCCGTACAACTCTTCAGTCCCCACAAAACACTGAAGATATTGTAGTTCAATGCCTGGAAGCATTAGCCTTATATTTGATCCAATATTTGTGTTTAAATGGATTGAAAACATAAAAGTCAGCTAAATGAGCAAATATCTGCAAACTAAACTAAGAGTATGTTTAACATGGAAGTACCTCCAAAGAATGATTTCAGCTTCTTACAGCTGGATCAATGCAATTCATGCTTCCCACAGGTGCTCCATAAATCCTTCTGTGCTGCCACCCAGCCTCAGTGTTATGTACAGCCCTTTGACACATTCACGTTAATCTGAACCATTCTTCCCAGAGTAAACACAACCTTAGACTTGCCATGGATTTTATAGTTTTAAATTGCCTTGTCCAAGTCCTCAACAATCTCACTCTCTCATTGCTTACTGTATTTCAATACATGTCACCTGTAATGCAATTTCCCTTTCTTCAAACATTGCTGATGTCTTAAACACCAGCATCTCTGCAACTACTTGAAATTTTAGCTCAATTTGTGTGTCATTTTGAGCTCTCAATTTCACCTTGAAAACGATGCCAAACATCAGCCAAAATATGCACTGCTTGCTACTCCTTTTTTTAGCTTTTTCTTTCCAATATGGCAAGAACAAAACTGAGAGAATACAAATTACCCTGTGCACAGTTGAAGGTGTGAACCACATTACACTGAAGATGAGACATTTAAATGCACACATACCTGTCTCTTAATGACAGATTCAGTGCTACAGCAATAAAAATGGGAGAATTTTAAGAAGTACAGTGGTTGTAGGGATAGATAAAGAAAGAGAAATCTTGCCACCCATATGCCCTGTTTTAACATTGTTATTACTTGCATCAACTATACTATTTCTTTGCAAGACAAATCGTTGGTCAGTCCACAGAGACAAGGCTCCTGCCCTTCTTATTTCCTTTGGTCTTGCTCAAACAGCAGTGATAGAATAGAATGCAAACAAAGGCAGAAGCTTAGCTTCTCTTGAATAGTGGTCCTTTCCTTGGTCATCTTTAATTAAAGTCTCCTACAGGCACAAAAGTGGTCAGGATTTACTTAAGAAAGTAGAAATATTCTCCTGAAAGGGACTCCAGACTGAAAAGTCTATTGAAAAGTTGAGCAAGAAACATGAAACAGACTTTTTCACGCTTTTCATTCCCTCTCATTCTCCTTACAGTATATCACAGAAGTTCTGAAGAAGACTACAAAAAATAATCTGAACAGAAGAGTATTTCACTGAAATACCTGACCAGCCAGACTTTTCTGATAGAAAAATAATTTGGTTCCACTTTTACTGCTTTCTGGTTGTTTTTTTTACAGAAATGTTTCAGAAAGAATAAAAAGCTCTTTAAAACAAATAAGTTTTCAGAACTGATTTTTTACAGAACTTGATTCAGGAGTTGTGACCTGATAACAGCTTGATATATCCATCAAGAAGTCTCCCAGCATCAAGTTTGGTTAGCAAAGTTCATTCATTTTTCTGTAGTTGTATATCACCAGTATCATTTAGTGAAAAAGGGCTAAGACAACCTTCCCATTTTACATTTCAAAAACACGTGCCAGAAAGAGAGAAAAGACATATATACACAGATATATATGAAACATACAGTTTAAATTTAAAGCTCAAAAACCCAACAACTCTGCCAACCAGCTTCTCCCCACTCCAGCTGAAATGTTTACTCCACAAAGACACACAGAAGCCTCCAGGATGGTTGCTTCATTAGTGTGATCACACTTATAGAAAATTTGTGGAGGATAAAGATGCAGGTCAATGAAACCATGGATTTAGAAAAGAAAATTAAACAATTTGAAAAGGATTACCACAAGGGACCAGCTAATGAAGGCCTAACACAAAAATGTTCCTGATTTACATTTATATTGTACTTCTTTGCAAGTGTTTTTGTATTCCCTCCTCTCTTATTCCAAGGTGTTTTATTACTCCAAATCAAGAAACTATAAAATATGGCAACCACTCTATATTTATAAAATAGAAAGATGCAGGGTCTGACAACAAAGTCTGTTTGCTCAAAGATCCGAGGAACTAAAAATTCTGAAACTGAAAACAACATCTGGTAGCTTCACAGCATCTCTGAGTGCTTGTACAGAATGGATTGTGGGAAAAGAAAACTGAATTCCAGCAGAAGAAAACAAAAAGTGGGGTTGATTCTGAACAAAAGTCCTCTCCCAGTCACTCAGGAAATGTCAGAGCTTTGCTGACAGGGATGCGCTAACACAACGCTGTGTGAAAGGGCCACCAGGACCTGTACCCAGAACCTGGTACTGCAGGGGCAGGAGTAATTTCATTCATCCAAGAGAGACATTTTTGAAATGCGTAAACATGAAATATTCATAACTACCCTCCTCTTCTTTATTATCTTTCTTTTTCCACTTTGAACAGGGCAGCTCCAGTCCTGCCTTTGGGATGCACTGGTTGTGCAGACAGCTGTATTAATGCCTGCAAGAGAACTGTTTCTTCTGGAATGAAACATGGGTGAGACTAAATCTGCCTCAGAGGAAGCCACATCAGCTCCCTCACACAATATCAACTCACAGGTATGCAAACTACTGAGTCATTTAAAACCCATAACATAATCATCCACGCCATCCCCTGCTACAGCACATGTGAGGTGCAAACCTGAGCCCTAAAATTATCCAAAAGCAGCTGCTATGTCTTTATCACTAAAGTCTTCACTTGCAAGAGAGAAAGAGGGCTTGCAGGTTTGCTCTGTCATTTCAGTATATCTCAATATAAATGCAAATGATTTTCCCCCTCTCTTTTCTGAGAACACCTTAATAAACTTTTTTGGGGTGAAAGGAAAAAAACCAAATCCCTGAAGTTTTCTAGAAAGACACATCAATTCAAGCTTTAAATTGTATGCTCTTGGTGTTGTGCTTGTTTATTTGTTTTTCAGAGTCCTATAACTCAAATCAAGTTTCTGGTAAAATGGAAAAAGAGATCCATCTCTATGGCCCAACTGCAATTTTGATATTTATATTAGATTCAAGTGAGCTCTGCTATTGAACAGCTCTTGCAGCCTCATGGTAAGTTCTCTTTTAATACCAAAAGCATTGCTAAGTAAAGTATGACTCAAACTTTATGTGTTTTTGCTTTGAATTTAATATTTCATGGCTTGTTTTTAAGGTAGAAAGTATTTATCTACAAGATGGAAGAAATAAGCTTTTCAACCTTGTTTTCTTCAGTCACACTTTAGGACTTTGCTGGTGTTAACTATCACAATCTCCTGCTGCCAACAACATATTAAAGGTTCAATAAAGCTGGAATTCACTGTGTTGCTTAGGTATATATGTAAATAAAAAATGGGATGGTAAAGACTCAATGTTGTTATTTTGCCACTAAAGAATGAGAAAATTCTACATACAAGGAGTTGGGTGTCAAAGCCAAGTAGTTCACCATCACTTCTGATGCATACACATACGTATGGGTACAAATATACAGGTTGAAGACTTTAGCTAAACTAACTAGTGCCAATGCTTAGCCACAGCCTTTTGTGGAATGAAATTATCAATGTGGTTTTGTACTTCGGTGACTTCAATTTATTTTGCTATCTTACACAAGCAAGCCTTTTTCAGTGCATCTTTTTCCTCTCACACCAAAATGTCATGCCTTCAAAATCCAGCTCTTTTTTGAAAGGATGCTGCTCACATCTTCATGTTGATGCTACTCCTTCTTGTAAATGAGCAGAGACTGTAGTGAGGTACAATGTGTTATCAGCTCATACATTTAGTTTACAAGCTACTGTATGAGTGATAACATTTAACTCTGCATGAAACGAGATAAAGTTACAAACCTATACAGGTTGAATGAAAGATGAAATAACCTGCTTTCAAACCCAACTGAATTTCAAGCAGCAGCACAGAGGAATGGGAAGAGCTCTTTCATTCCCTCCCATGCTGAGGAATGTTGTCTGGCAAAGATGAAACCCAGTGAATGAGTTCCTGTACCTGGAAAATGTGGTTTGGTTCCCATTCACTTGGACTAAACAGTAGATCAGTTTATTTTTGTAATACAAATAGGTTGACCAATATCTAAAAGATTAACAAAAAAGTCTTCTGCTATTTTAACTGAAACCAAAGGAGTATGGATTATGGGTTGTTTTTTAATAAGCATGCCCAGAACTTGGGCTTCTTGGAATATCTATAAAATTTCCTTCACACTAATGTCTCATTTAAGTTGGAATACTCACGGCTACTAACTTTTTGAAGGGAATTTTTCTGAATGACACACAAAAAAATTAACAAAACCAACAGAAAATGGAAGGTCTTTACACAATTCCATTTCTCTAATTTTTCTCAAAATTCTGAGAAAAAATGTCAAAAAAAGAATTGTCACATATATAAGAACCTTAAGAAACAGATTTTTGTCAGACAATAAATACTGGTAATGGCCTTCCAGGCAGTTAAAAACATCAGACCAGTGCACAACAATGTCTCGTTTCATCTTGATGGTTTGGATGTCTGCAATATACTGTTCACTGCTGATTAAGAAAATTAGTGAACACCATTAACCCAGTGCTTCAATATCAACACACACTACAGATCTGCAACTGTAACCCAAGTACCATTGATATTGAAACAAACAACACATAAAAGTACTTGTCTGTAGATGTGCTGCTTCTGCCTGCAAGCAGAAAAGCATTCAGATCACCAAGCTGAGCTGAGTACCCTCTTGTAGAATTAATTTTTAGTAAATGACTAATTGCTCCTATCAGTTCTTTCAGCTGTATAGGTGTCCTCATCACTGCACCCACTGGAATAGCTGAGCTTTCCCTCAGGGTGCACACAGGCTTGAAGATGACCCACAAAAACACAGTTAACACCTATGTTATGTATGCAGTGGTTTTAAATAAAGTCTTCCCATTAACTGCTTCTCAAAACCAGCCCACAGCATTCCCAGTTGTTTTAACGGTCATCCAAGGTGACTAACAAGTAAGCTTCAGGTATATCAAAGCATATAGAGAGAAGAGAATCGCAATCAGAGTTTTGAAGTTACGCTTCGGGAACTGTCAGACCTCCTGAAGCTGATAACATAAGGTTTCTGCAACGTTTAAAAAGTCAACTTGCAGTTCTGCCACAGGTCAGGATTTTCCATTTAAAAATTGTCAAGTGGTTTAATTTTCTCTGAAAGATTTGTAGTGATAGAGATTCAGCAAGATAATATATTATTTACCAAGTCAGAACTAAAAGAGAAAAGGTCAAAATGTGACCAAAGCTCAGACTTACTGGCATTTTCTACTGTAAGCACACAGAATAGATGACAAACCCCTTTACGCAAGATTTCTCTATGACAGAGCTCAGCTCACAAAATTCCAGGTGAATCTAACCAGAGCTTAACCTGTCATAGTTTTAGTATAGAACCACACATCTGTGGGTTTATGTAAGGTTCAATATAACAAGGCAGTGATAATGACCACTTGTTATTTATATTGCAAAAGATTTTGAAGAGTGTGCTCTGCCAGGGGCTATATGGAGGGGTAAGAAAATGCCATGGCAGCAATGAGATCTTCCAATATAATTACTGGTGTTAGAACACCTCACTCACAGTATTGTTCACAAATCAGCTTGATAGCCTAAACTTTTAATGACCTTTTAACTTGTGTGGGAATAATTTCTGCAACAGCTCTTTTTAGTTTCTGTAATTAAAGTAATTTGAAAGTTTTAACTAGAAAGTACACTCAAGGCACAAACTGATAAAGGGAAAGGTAGCTTCAAGTGCTTCGTTTTTTTTCCCCCTCCTACACAGAGCTCCCACTGTGTCAGAAAATTACAGGATGTCCATCTTTCAGTTTGGCACAACAACAAAGGATTTCTACCTGCTCCATGCTTTTCATATTTTTATTTTTAAATCTGGATGCTTTAATGAGAAAAAAATGTAATATGCTGCTATGAATATGTGCCAGCATTCAGTGGGAACAGAGAACTGCAAGAAAGTTTGGAGTACAAGGAAGCAAAGAAACCATATATGGTTATTCCCCTGGTTCAAGCACTGAAGCATTTGTGTGTGCTTCAACCTTAGTTTATTTCCTTTTGTGTATAATGCTTCTCTAATTAGTTTTTAAAGATGTTATATTTATTGTGTTCATTTTAAAAACCGATCCAAGTGTTGATTGCTTTCCGCAGAAAGATGATTGCTTTCTATTTGAAAATCCATGTGCGTGTTTAACTGCAACCTCAACTTTTTTTTCAGTGAAAACATGTAAAGGAACAGATTTTAAAGCTATTGAAGCAGTGTAAGGGAAAGATGGGTGTCAAGAATGATTTTCAATCTTCCAATTGTTTACCCACACTATGAGAATTAGGTACTCTTGTATCATGACTTTGGAACAGAAGTCATGCAGCCTAAACATCTTATATTTACAGAAGTGCCCCAAAGAGCTAAGTTTTGGTTTTTAAGTGATGCTCACTGACTACCAAATGATGTGGATCAATTCCAGCCAGAAACCATGCTGAAATATCTTTAAGGTCCTAATTTAATTTAGTAAACATGAAAACTACCTATATTCGAAAGGAGTTTTAGCACTTAATGTGACTATCAAAATATACACAAACTCATTTAGAGATATTTCATAGTATAAATTATTATAAAGTCACAAATCCGTGACAATCTACTATGATCTACCTAAACTGTAGAGACAGTTATAGTTCTCAAGGAGGGTAGGAGAGACTGGGTATACTTTTTATGTCAATTAATAATCCCTCCAGTTTCAATATTCTGCAAGCAAAACACCACTAGGAGTACTGTTCATAACAAAACATTGTGTTGTAAATCAAGCAACATTCATATACACAGTACAAAAAAAAAGAAGTGTTTTTTAAAGCCAGAGAGGCTGTAAAAGACATTCTTTACTATAAGTGTTTGACTCGTGGTTCACTGAAACAAAGTTTAATATACGACATAAAGGCAGAGTGTCAGGAAGTGCTGTTTCTGAAGATGGCTGAAGTGCACTTGCCTCATTTTGTTCAACTTCAGAGCTTATTCTTCACTTTAAGTAACAATTACACAGCCTCACCATGTATATATATTTATAATTAAACTGCATTCATTAGGAGATTATTAGCCTATTCAAGCCATCAACCTCTCATGGATAAATAATCAGTATAACTATGTGCACTTGCCTTCTGGTTATAATTAAATCACGACAGTTTATTATTGCGTGCCAACATCTTTGCACTTGGTGGCAACCATTAACAGGGTTAATGATGATATCCTTTCATCAGTTTGAGGCAATAACCTATAATAACAAATATTAGGCAAGAAGGTATTTGACCCTACACTCAGAATTTTGGCCATTTCACTTTTGATTTTAAAACATCCAATAATGAGACTTACCCTAGGTTGGCAAAAACATAACTGTATAAAAGGCTGCCTTACAGAGGGCACAGAAGCAGACTGTGTTTGGGGAACAGTGTACAAAACACTTTAGAAATGAGAAGGCAAGACCTTGGAAGAATGTGCTACCTAAAGTATGTTATTTACTTACATGACAGTGCTATGTAAGAAGTTCTTCACAGTCCATCTAAAGTTTTGCTGGAGTATCACAGGCTACCTTTTAAAGCTCTGCTACTAAATACTACAGGTGGGATTCTCATATTCTCACTCATGCACACACAACAAAGGAAATTATTATATTGTAATCCTGCTTGCACAAGGCCATAGCAGATAGCCGTAGCTAGGAAAAAAACAGAGCTGAAATTCACAAAGAGATAGATGGTTTTCAAACTTGTTCACTTTGGCAACCTTTCATATGTTTCCTGAAAAATCTTAAGGGAATAAAAGTAGACTACCAGTTTGTAGCACTCTATCAGGAACCAAACTCTCTTCTCCAATTTCAATTACCTTCTGCTTCTTTTAGAGGTGTTCAACAGGACTTCTTATGTTTTCTCTATTTCAAAGCAACAGCTCACTGAAAACGTGGCACTTCAAATATCTGAACATATCAACATACAGTCAATAAAGATCATTGTACTGATCCACAATCTCTCCTCTATATCACTTTGTGGAATCATGCAACAGAATAAGCTCCCTATCCTCATATTGTTCTGTACTTCTAGATTTCCTATCTTATGCGTTTCAAGTAAATCAGGAATGTAAAGTGAACCACAGGATACATTTAATTCCAGGTATGTATTCTATCTTTTCTTTTTTACTGCCTGCCCTCGTTGGCTGAGAGAGAGGCATTCCCTGGGCACTCACCACATTTACAATTCAACCTTTTCCTTAAACACCTGTTAGAAGAACAAACGTGTCAAAAGAAAGTACCTGCATGCAGGAAATATAGATTAGTGTGCCAAAAAGACAGCTTTACATTCCAATTTCTTTTTGATTCAATACTTTTTCAAGCTGAGCAAAATGCATCATTTCTTTTGAATGATATCTCTGCATTGACCAATTTTGCCTTTTGATCATCCATAATATTGACAGAGCCACAGCACAGAAGAAAAACTAAGGAAAGGTTCTGAAAACTTTTAATTGCTCTTTTTGAGCTACCATGGACTAACCTTATTGTACCAACAACAGACTCAGATCTTTTCTGTTCTTCCAGGACATAGTTTATGAGACTTCTTGTATTTATTGTTCATATTATCCTGCCCAGTAAACAAAGATGATGCAGAAATTCTGCATGAAACTCAGATAAAACCTGTCAATTAACTCACCCCTTTCCATTCTCCATCTCCTTTTTTATAATAGTTCCTCTGACAGCATCTATCAAGATACTTTAGGTGGCAGAACAGGCATTCTCACGTAGGCTTGTGGTATGAGCCATCCGATAAGTCAACATCCAAGGAATGGAAGAGACAGAACATCAATATTTATAGTTCTTCAAAGGCCTCTGTCAAGTTTTTATTTCTTAACTTGATGCATGTTAGAGAAAATAATAAGCAAAAGAGAAAGGTGATAAAGAAAAGAAGTTAAAGTGCTTAGAGAGATTAATTCTCAAAGCAAGACAATGAAGTTTCTGGAACATAGTGCTAAACTGGTGGCAGATCAGATTATAAAAGACCCTAGTGGACAGATGAATTGGGCAATCATTTGATACAAATCAGTTTACAGCAAAGATAAAACAGAAAAGGAGAAAGGGAAAGAGATGTTTCATGTCTGAAAACTGCAGGTTTAGGAATAGGGAGTTACCAGCTGGCTTTGCTAAAACAACTGCTACGAAATTAATACAAGAGAGTGACATGCTTGAACAGGCAGGATAAGCAACATAAGAAATGTTTTCAGAAGATGCAAAAGAGATCAATGCCTTGCTCTGTGGCAAGCCATTTAAAAGGCAAACAAGATGCAAGGAAAAGCAAGTGGAAGAGCTGATGCATGAGCAGAGGAACTGAAAGGGAACCAACAGAAAAATAGGAAATAAAAAAAGTGTTAAACTTTATCCTGGGACAAACAAAACCAATAGAGCTTGCCTGAAATTAATAGAAACCTGTTTACTGTACAGCTTTGCCATGTTCCATGTAAAATACCTAGGGCTGCAGCTTGAATTCATGCAAATCACCACTTTATTCGTTGGCTATCAGCTGGGAATTCGGGACTGGGATTATTTTTCAGAAAACAAAAGCAACCCACAGAAACAAAGTCACCACCCAAAACTCCAAATCCTTTGGAAATTTTCACCACCTGTTCTACATGTTTGCTTTGCTATTTTCCCTTTCTAATACCCACTGAATAAATCCATGGTTCTTTTAGTTTCATTACTGGATGCAACCACATTTTGTCTTCTTTGACCTGCTGCCAATGGCTGCATGCACATAGCTTGTCCTCACATACAGGAATCAAATCAGTCCAATAAATCTGTCACAGTTTTCATGGTCCCTTATCAAGAAACACTTTAAAATGCAATTAAGGATAGATATGCCCAGGAAAATACATTAATATAGGACAATTAGAACTTGAAGGACTCAAGGAATGTTAGCCATCCCAGTACCATGGCAACCAACAACATTTACTTTGCAAGCAAAGCTGTGATTTTAGAAAACTGACTCTAATGAGGATAAAACATCTATGCAGTGTGTGGGGGACAATATATTTGTGACAAGCCTTACTGGTTCACTGGGATAGGGGACTGCTGGATGCACAACAAGAACTCTTAGCCCAAGAAGTTGTGTTAAGCAAAATAACATATGTTTTTCACAACACTGTTTTCTCATTATGTGCTCTGAGCAAACAATTGAAAAGTTTCCTTCGGTATTGCCATCAGATTGATCATCGTTATTCTTACACAATAATTACACAGGAATTCTCAGGCAAATACTAAAGAGATGGTCTCTTGACTTAAAAAAAATTTCTCCTACATTTTAATGTATAGAGCATGCCATCTTTTTGTACAAATATGTAGACAGTAGTCATTCAAAGAGAGATTTTGCTAGCAGTTAGCTATTAGTCCTGCATACATACCCATCTGTATTCATTTCTCTATATGGAACTGTAGATGACATAAAAAACTCACAAACATATACCAAAAAAATCCCTGAAAACACCTAGGCTGTAACATCACTCTCTCAGACTGCAGTGTTTCATTGTTAGGAAGCTTGTTTATAAAACTGTCATACAGAGGATTCATTAGTGTCTCTGAAATGGATGTAAAGCTGAGATAGCAATAAGTTTTCTTATAAAAATCTCCCTCTAATTTATTAACCTTATTTCCATCCACTGACTTCCAAAGGATGAGGGTTTTCCCTCACATTTTATTATGGAGATCATCTGGAAAGACCATGAGAATTTGTTTAGGACATCATGGACTGGGATTTGAATACTGTCACTCAGTCTACCTGAGGACCTTCAGATGTACTTTATGTTTGAAAAACAATCTGAACCTGTGGATTCTTTAGAACAGCTACAAACATAGGGCCAGATCTTGTGGGCTTTAATTATTTCCAAAGACCTCAGAATTAGAAGTATTAGAGATGCACACACATATATATTATTATTCTACTTTTAACAACTGGTTATTGAATTCAGTGAAAGAAAACCACTATAAATAAATAAATAAGTAAATGAATAAAAAACCTCAAGTGAACTCTTATTGCCTACAAGACAGAAATAAAGTTTCTAACTGACATAACTTAAAGACAGGCATTTCTCCAGCAAACAACAGGCTTCAAGTAACATGAAGGCAAGTTACTGTCATTGGCCTTAATGTTGACTTAACTATCTGACAGACATAAACAAAGAGTTGTGATAGATGCACTCAACCTCCTTTAATCAAAGTAGCAGTAGTTTGATACAGTGAGAAGAGCTCTTGACTAGCTACTCACAAGGAGAAATGTGTTTGTGAATATTAGCAGAAATTGTCTGTAACGTTGACAGATTCACCATTTGGTTGCCCTCTTCTTTACTCAAAGCCTATTGTTTGCAGGCAATGGCTTGCTGCAGGATTAGTGCTAGGTATTTTAATACCATGTATTGACACATTCAAAAGCAAGCAGTTAAGGATAATATTCACTTTGCACTTGAAAAATGGGGGCACGTTTTCTCTGTTTCACTTGCTACATAGTGTTTGATTTCAGTTCTTTCCACTGAAGAGACTGTTCTGAGGCAAATCCCTGTTAAAATTTGTTCCTTTAAAGGTATGCATGTTATCTGTCTCAATCAATAGTTAGTGCACTTCCTGACATTCTTTCTCTGCAGACTAGTGAGAAAATATCAAAACCATCTCTTTATTTTATTGCTCTTAACCCAAAAGAGCCTCTGCCCTGTCATCTAAATACATACACCATTCCTTTGCAAGCCTCCATAATCCCTTACCAATAACATCCCCATGTCTCTTATTTCACTTTGTACATCCTTTCAGTAAACTCTTGATGTTTTAAATCCCCAATCACTTTTCTCATTCAGCCCTATCTCATTCCAATAATTTCATACTTATGCTTAAAACATTTGTAACTCCCATTCAACAATCCTATTATATAAGAAACACAGCTTTTCTCTCTTAGCTCTCCTTTGATTTACATTCTTACTAGAGGGATCTTCCACTGAACACTGTTAACTAGTGGATACATTACCTTGGGATTTAGGCAGTGACATCTAAATCTCTCTCCACTCTCATTACTTCAGCTAATAAAAGATGGATAGTAATTTTCCAGTTTAGAATTCAGTAGATTTTCTCCTGGGCTCGTGAAAGACAGCTCCTTTCCAAATACCATTCTTCTGTTTTCAGTTTTGATTTGTTTTTTTTCTTTCCTGTTTTGTTTTGGTTTGTTGCTATTTTTAGCTTGGGTGGGTTAGTGTGGTATTTCTTTGTTCTGTATTTAATAAAGACTTTGTTACCTTTAAATGTCTTCCCAACAGAACCTACTGAGGGCAAAGGGAACTTTACACAACTGTGCTCTCCTTTGAAAAAAAAAAAACCTTCCAGATCATTGAAGCATCCTGATTTAAACACTCAGACATTAAAATCATAGTTCAAATTTTCCTGCTTGCTGTCAAGAAGAGTCAGGAAATAAAGGCTGCCATGGAGAGTATCTTGGTAGCAGTCTTCTATTAGCCCATCACTGCTCAGACAGTAGAGATGGAGCCTGAAGGCAGTGATCTCCACAGCATCAGGCACTGAGTACAGCACAGAGCACAGCAGTAAGGGTGCTGCTCCAAGCAGCCTTCAGCTCAGGTTTCCCAAAAAATGTGCCCTGCCCAGGGCTGGAGAAACATTTACAGCATCTCCTTTGTGCTTCCACATGGGAATACTGTGATTAACCACCTCAGAGGAAAGCACAGGGGGAAAGCTCAGGTCGTCTCTTACTGAACTGAAATTGGAGAAAGCACCCAAAAACATGAGAGTGTTTCCCAGCTCTGCTCTCATTGTTTGTTCACTGCTCCATGTATCACAAAAACTTCCAACAGAAATTTCCATCCTTAACAGCACTGCTAAACACATCCTGCTTACACAATCATTTCATCCAACGATGCAACGTTTAACAGATTTAATAAGCACCTTATTTTAAAATTGGCTATGTTGCAATATTATAAAAAATTCAATTAAAAATAAAAGCTTGCTAGCATGTTTGAGGACACAATTAGTAAAGAAATAACCTTACCTAATACAAGGTCTCAACTGAAAAACATCGAGGTGAGATATCTTGCATGTATGTCCTGTGATTGATTTATTTCCACTGTAGTTGTATTTTTCTTTTCTCTAAAGCCCTGAAAGAGCTCGTCACCAAAAGGGAATCATCAAATATCCATTCACTGGGGAAGGAAGGAAGGAAGAAAGAAAGAAAGAAAAAGTCTTAAAAGAGTTATCTACTTAAAAAACAACCCCAAAGCAGCAAATCCAGCCTAAGAAAAAGCCTTTTGTATGCCTTCCGAGATCACTTCGTCCTAAGATTTTGGTGATGCTGAAGCCCCCTTTTCCTCAGGTGAACAACATCAGCAGGGATTATCTTGATTGCAGATTAGCATAGACCTGAGAGCCAGGCTTTTACTCACACAGAGTGGTAATTTACCTTATGAGTAACCCTATTACCCTGCAGTTAATAGAACAGTTTTGGAGAACATAGCTCCTGTTGGGTCCACTTTCCCAATGGTGCATTCAACATCCACAGAGAAGACATAAGAAACTGTGTAATGGCCAAACCCAAGAATCCATGTTTTTTTAAATTACTTACAGAAACCTATTCCTGAAATTTAAATTCTGATTTCAAGTGCAAGTGTAGAGAAGGTTGAGCAACTAATTTGGAAGGTACAGTGTGATTTCTATAAGGAAGCTATGTCAGCTAACCCTTCAAGAAGGACAGTTCAACTATAATGAATTAGATTTTAAATTGAATTTTAAAATAATATCAAAGATGCTATGATCCCATGTGCCTGACCACTGCAGGGTTAAGGCTAAAAATAATGCTGCTTCAAAGAAATACAGTAATTATATGAATTTCTTTAATCTGGCAGTAATAGTCCTGTCATTATAAAAGTTACCCATTTTATCTTGTTGGATTAAAGCTCTCACTGTGCATTTGAAGATGACGGTGTCATAGGCACATAAAATTGGTTTCAGTGCAGGAATGCAAAACACTCTTGGCAGCAGTAATGGGAAATACTTCGGTCACACAGCTTCAATTAGCTACACATATGATCAAATGTTTGATGAAGGACTCTACACTGCAAAACGGCTTCCTCTAAAATGTGAAATCTCAAATAATGTAGTAAAGCACAGAATGGAAATACTGTACAAGTATTTCTCTGGCACCTCTGACCTTTCTCAAATCATTTGGACACTTAAAAATTCACTGCCATTACAGTGCCACTGCACAGTGCTGATACCCTTTGTCTCCCCTGAACATCTCCTGTGGATTTTGGCCTTTTGAACTGCAGTAGCAACAGAGTTTCTGGAGAACATTTTGTGACCTGTGTGATCTTCAACCATAAATAGCGGATATGCTGCAGACCTTACACAGACACAGCATATATTACCCAGTTGCTGAAAGTATTGAGCATGCCCTAACTTGTGCAAGCTGGTCCCAAATCCTTCTTCACCTGTTAAGAGTTGGAATGGCACAGCAGTGAAACTAAACCAAAAAGCATCATCAGGTCCTCTATCATTTAATTCAACACACCATGAAAGCAGAAGAGTTAAAAGTGACACTGGAGGATTTCAAATGAGTGGTCAAAATGCTGGAAGTGTTTGAAGATGAGTTGAACAAACATTTACTCTTCCATGAGCTAACACTGAAAATCCTGCTGGGGTTCTGAACTGCCTGGTCAGAGACAGGGAAAATGTATTTCTATAACACATAAGACACACAAGGGTTTTGTTAATTCAGGCTTCTCCTTCTATCCCAATTCTTCTGAACTAATTTTTAACACAATAAAATACAAGAGATGCCAATGCAAACTATAGGTTCTGATTTAGACTGAAATGGTTTAAATGTAGTTTGCTTGCAACTGTCATAGAAAATTGACATGTTCATGCGAAAAATAAACCTCAACAGACACATTCTGTTTTTTTTTTTTTTTTATTCCAGATTGTTGATTAAGATACTACTACATACTACCAGAAACTTCCTATTTTCCATAATGTGTTATATTTAATTTACGGCTCGGCTTTTTGTAAGCAAAGCACATAGAGATTTTTCCATATTGAGTGACTTTGACTTGAGTGACTGGAGAGTTCATGATTTAGCTGCTAAGGGAGAAATATGAAGAAATAGAAGGAGGAAATCTCATTAATGTTAATGGATTTGCAGTCAGTTGCAGGGACATTTACTGTAACCTATTTCAGCACCATTATTTCTGTAAGGTGAACATGGGGTTTTTTTCCCCAATATGGAAAACTTTGAAAAACACCCATGTTTGGTAAAATTCATCTAGTTATGGAAACTCTGAGCTGTGAAAGCTGCTCAAATAGCTTTTGAACTTCTCTGTAGAACTACTTCATGAATGAGTATATAAATTTAAAAAGATAAGCATAACAAAGAACTCTGTAGCTGATAAGGACAGACAATGGCTATAGCAATGTCATATGCCACTGTCCATTTAAGGACCAAACACAGACAGCACAGGGTGCTGTGTTTTGATAAAATAATGCAACTCTTCTGAGAACGAATGTTTCTCTTGGGTAACTTTTGCAAGATTTACTAGAGCTGCTCATCTTTATGAAGCAGGGAGTCCTCACCAAACTCGCCCTCTTGATCCTACTTGTTATGCTCAGTGACATGACAAACTTCTTAACAGTAGTTAAGTGACTTTGTCAATAAAAACACATTTCTGCAATGTCTATTTTTGAAGAATTGTTAGGCTTTGTGGGTTTTTTTCCCTCCTCCTTAATGCAACTGGAATGGATGGTTTGACACAGTTTGAAATCCTCAGTGTTCCTTTCAGTTGCTTGAACTCATCAGAACTCTGCTGTGGCATTCTTCACCTGGAAGCCAGTAACATTACCCCTGTCACACTGTGAGGTCTTATCACCATCTAATACTGCTCAGATTTGGGCTTCATATTTTAGAAAAGTCTTCCAGACATCTCCTCAAGACAATATATTTTGATGGGATGAAGTTAGGATCATCCTTCAGGATGTAGCACTATACAGTACCAAGCACCAGACATAGCAGCCCAAACTGCCACCATGCCATCCCCAAAAACAACTTGTCCCTCTGAAAGTAGTGTAGGTCATGAACTGGAGACACATATTTCAAGAACTACATATGAAAGTTGATTGAGATGCCAACAGCTGTCCTAAACTCCAGTTCTGCTTCTTCCAACAAACTCTATGCAAAAGCCTTAATTGGGGAGGCTAAGTGAATAATACTGCTGACTCAGCAAGAGAGTTTGTTCGACATACCTAGCAACTAAAGCTTGAAAATTAATTACTCAAGTCCCATTTTAGTGTACAGTGTTTTAAATACTTGGGATTTTGCCTGCATGTGCTGTGGCTGGTCTTGGAAGACCTTCAGAACTCCATTCTATTGCAGCATAGAGTGAAAAAGATTAAATGATCTTCCACATCCTGTACAAAATGAAGAGCTCCAAATTTTTCCTGAGGCTATTTTTTGATGGGTTAGTTAAGAACCATGATGCTTAGATTTTGTTCTTTGATCACACATCATTCATCTAGTTGTTAAAATAAGGAAACTTGGCATTTCTTACCTTCTGGTCATTGAAATTGGCTGTCAGGATACCTGTACCATTTGCTTTATTGTCATGTAGCTGCTGACAAGGCAGAAAAAGACTAAGGATTTAGCAAGGGAACATTGGCAACTGTGAGATACATGTCTGTTCCTAGGGTTATATAAGCCTTTTTATCTCTGTGTATGTAAATATATCTCCTGAGAACCTCTTATCCCATTAGATTGGTTGCTGATAAGATATATTTCAAGAAGGTGATAGAGATGAACCAGTTGTTGAACTGATTGTTTCCAGAAGGCAGTCAGGTTATGCTGGGGAGAACCAAACACTTGAAAGAAAGTCTTGATCTGCCTTTAACCCACATGCCAAGTATATATTGGATAAGTCTGCCCAGGTATCTGCTTCCTTTGCTTGAGTTTTCCTTTTGTTATGTGTAAAATTTTTCTGGCTTTGTAAAATATTTGAGCTCCAGGGCAAAACAATCATGAAACACAAACCAAGTATTTGAAATACGAACCATCCCTCCTTTTGCATGATGTGGTTGATAGTTACAAGAAAGGGTTTTCATTTTCTGCTCACAGATGATGAAATTGCTCCAGTTATTTTAAAACATGAATCTACCCTCCATGTAAAACTATTGTCTGTAATGTCAGTTCATCACTTCTGAGATTGCCTCTCATACTACCGTTTAGCCCGTATTAGATTAGAGAGTGATTGTTGCCATGACATGACTTATGAGCTGTATTAGCACTTACTGGGAAATATTTAACCTATTTCTGAACATCTGTCCAGTTAATATGGTTTGCAAGAGAGCTTTCTGTCTTCTCAAGAATGCAGAGACTTCCTAATTAATAAAAGAGAACTAATTTTAGAAAGGTTGAAATGAACAATTAGAAGGCCCATAAAGGTATTTCTCTGCATGGTGTTAAATATAGCAGGGATTCATTTGCTGGAGTGGTTAAACTGTATGTGACAGGATTTTAGTGAGGGAAAACTTCATGAAATGCAAATAAAATCTAATCAGAAGAGTGGGAATAAAGCACAATTTATGGCTAGGGACTGTGTTTGTCACACAGATTTTTGCAAACTGTGTACTTGTAAAGGGTTCTCAATTAAATATACTGTATAACATTAGACCAGCAGGGCTATTACAGTTAGTCATATAAAAACACACAGAAATGAATCAAAACACATTAAAAAGCTGTATCATTGCAGTTAAGTAGTAGAAAAAAAATAGAAGAGATAGTCTGGACATAAAGACTGGGATGTGTAAATAAAACAAAGAGATGTGGAGTCAATGAGTGGGTGGAAAGGAAATAACAGGTCATGGGAGCAGAGAAATGAGCCCATAGAGGACCAGCATGATGAAGTGTATCACTAAGAAGGCATTACTGAAAATCTGATTAGTGGGAAGCATGTCAGGACAAGAGGGTTACACGTCTGGGATTTTTCTCAAGGTGTCACTATATTGTTCTGCATGCATGTAGCATATTTTTTATCACCCCTGGCACATAATAGTGAAGGATTGGAGCCTGACCATTAACAATGGAGAGCATAGACCACTGGGCACGAGGTTGTGCTCAGTGACCTCCTGAGGTTGTTTCCAACCCCAATTACTTTATGATCCTGCTCATACCAGCAGCGTATCCTTCCTCAGTCAATTTATTTGAACTGAGCTGGGGTGACACTTGCTCAGAGAAGCTGTCACCCCATGCTGATGTGACACAGGATGCTACTGGTCCAGAATGTAGTCATCTGCTTGACCATGAGGGAAGGATGACTTAAGCTTAACAGCAAAAAGCACCAGACATTTTTACCAACTAGAGAAGGAAACAACAGTTACAGCATAGCAGTTACTTGTGCACATATTCTGGATTAGTACCATCTCAATTCAGAGATCCTGCTACCATTACTGGGGCTCTTTTTCTCTAGCTCCTATTACTTATAAATTATTATCAATGACCAAGACCTTACATTCGTAGGCACCGTAAAGAGAGTCATTCACCAAGTAAGCTACAGTGCAAATAATGTGCCAGTTGCCTTCCACTTTGCATACATTAGATATTAGAAACATGCTGGCCTCAAGAGCCTAGGTTCCCATCCCATGCCAGTTAGTTTACCTGGTTTCTCAGCAGGTGTTAAATGCACCAAGATAAAACTAACAGCTGCCTTTTGCAAAGGTTTCTCTTGCGCCGCCACCATAGGGCTTGCACGTGAGTGGCACATACAACAGCTCTCAAGGTCACATTAAGCCTCCTGCCTCTGGCAAAGATGAATTTGAGCTCTGTTCGTGCTTCAAACTCATTTTTCCCTTAGTTAACTTCATGCTTTTACTTAGCTCTATCTTTCTAGTCCAGCAGCCAATACCAAATTTAATAAAACTTCTCATGTAGATTTAATTTTCTTCTATTTATCTACATTACTGAATTTCTCTGCCTTTTCTTCCCCTTTTCCTAAAACCCAGCACCATGCCTCAGTATTATTAGTATACAACCCATTTGAAATTCATGCCTTCAGGCAAAATAGTTCTCTATATTGTGGGAAACATCCTGGAGAACATTACCAAGACAGACTGTCACATTCCTTCTGATCTGCAGCACAGTATCAAACATCTTCAGCAATCTTTACTTTGATATTTCAAAGACTCTTGATTTTCCTGGAGACTCCAACTGACAATGGCAGTTCCTGGGTTAAATGGACCCTTCTTATAGTTGTGTCTCAATGCTCAGCACCCTTTCTGCTCTCAACCTGCAGTCCAGCTCTCGTATTTCTCAATCAATATATTCCACAGAGCTGCACACATACTGCTGGGGATCAAGTGCTATGTGAGGCTACTTATCTTGCCAATTTGATCATAAATGTCTGCCATTCATTTCGAGGTATCTCAGGTCTGAACCATGAGTGGTTCTTTACCCACAGTGATTTTTCCTTCCTCACTGCTTACCTGCCTGTTATTATTAAGTAACCCCAGTGCAATTTGTGCAGTTTCCCCTGGAGAATGGAATCCCAGCAACGTGGCACTTCAGCAGAGGACATCAATTGAGGTGGATATACCAGTATTTATACTGAATTTATGAAACCGGGAGTCTATTTCTCATCAGTAAATCATTCTCCTCCAGCTTTTGCATGGAAATTGCTTCAGCTGTTCCATTCTTTTATATATAGAAAACCTTTCAGAATCTATACAAGGTAAAACATAATAACATGAGCTGTTCTTTAAAAAGAAAAAGGTTTCCAAGAGACTCTAGGATCTTTGCCTGTGGACCAAAAGACCCTCCCTCTCCCCAAGTCATCCTAAGTCATCCTAAGCTCATTTATTTCTGTTTATGAAGCTGGGAAGTTGGTTTGGATGAGCTGTGATGGTCTATTAAAACCAGATAGCTTCACATTTGAGAAGAAATGACCTCTCTGACATAGCAGAGCTTCTAATCATGATTTACCGTTAGCAAAGTTGATTTGAGAGTGACTCATCGAGAGGGAAACTAGGGTAACGGGAGGATTGGGCAACGCACATGGTTCCCTCATAGGCCAACACTGGCTTCTTATTGCAGTGAATATAAAGCAAGCCACTTGCTCTGCAGAGCAGCTGATCAGATTGATTTTTAGCACTTTTGGACAGCTTGGAAGCAGAAACCGTAATAACTAAGAAAATCAAAATATCATCAAAACATAATGGTTGCTTTAACTCTCTTTTACAAAAGGGAAAGCCAAGTGGAAATGGATTCAGGCAATCTCCTCTTTACCTGCTGTGTATTCCTTGTCACTGACAGGCAGAAAATCTGTAACTTTCCAAGTTTACTGCTTTATTGTACCAAAAGGAATAAATCCATCAGTTATCAAAGATTGGCAACTAATTTCCCTAGCATGGGGCCAGATTTGTTTCTCTCCTTACTGTGCACTGCTCTGAAGCAAGAGCAGTTGTTCAAATCCATGTACCCATTTCCTTTTTGCCTGTAGCAAACACATTTTACGTACGTGCGGGTCCTACAGAAACCACATTACACTTACATGGGAACTGTTATCAAAGCACACAGATATTAACCTTAGTTTGCATGCACAATTGAACTCAATGATTTCCCAAGCATCACTTTGCACAGAGATCTTGCCCTCTACTTTAAAAACTGTTTTGTTCTAGATGACAAGGGAAGCACCAGCTTACCTCAAACGTCCTTCTTTTCCGGCAGCTGACATACAATTCACTACCTGAATTTGGAGCAAGGCTTTTAATAGCTCTCCATTTTCAGCCTTGCTTGCACTTTGGATGGAAAAAAGCATGCTGTCTATAAAAGCAATCATTCTGGTCGCACTAGCACGAGTCTTTGTAGAAATAGTGCTAAAAGCAAAAGAAATTGGAAAAGTAAGGCTTGAGAGTATAATCCTATTTAAAAATGACTTTAGAATCTCTATGGGTCACAGAAAAGAGAAAGGGAAAACTTCCTCACGGGCTCTACTTTATATGAAAAAAAAAAAAATCTTACTAGTTTTCATCTCAGTTCTATCTGTAGCTTTGAAGCATTCCTGCTTTAAAGACATAATAATTTGTTCGTATCCTAAAGACAGTTCCTTGTCTCCTTCCTCACTATTATTTCCCACTGTCTGTCCTCCATTTCTTCTCTAGGCAATGGAGAATGTCCTCTTGGCCATTTTACAAGAGCACTACAGCTTCAGCAGAGGTTTTTCCCCACAGTGATGGTGTTATTTAAAACCTCAGCACTGGTCAGTAAACATGTCTTACCTGTCCTTGCCCTGGGAATGCTGCATGTGGACAAGGTCTGACAAACTCAGGTTGCCGCCAGGTAACAAACCCTCATCCTTCATGTCCCATGAGGCTGGAGAAGCTGTTGTGCAGTTTTCAAACTGTAACTAAGATGCAAGGCAAATGATTACGAGGATAAGGGCTCAAGGTAAATGGTAATATATGGAGATAAACCCACGCAGACCAGGGAAAGAAGAAATCCTCATTGTGAACACCAATGAAACACTCCTCTCCATCACTATTCACAAAGAGTGAAGCTCTTGGCATCAAAGAAAATAAAGTTTTCTTAGATAACAACTTTAAGTGTATAATTAATAAGGCTTTCAAGTACTAAAAGTAGGTGTTTGCATTGTCATTAATAGGACTAACAGTCAGTATCAGTTGTATCTTGAAATATAAGATGGACATAACATATTGTTACACACAAAACTAGTTCCTTCCAACCACCTCTGCAAATAAAAGAAAACAGAAAGAGATGAAAAACGTTTTTGTTTAATTATTTACCCCCTAGTAGTAAATATCTACTGGGTTGAATAACCTCCACAGTAGATAAAGTGAGGGGAAAAGTTTACATAAAACATTGACAGTGAAAAATTATATTGGATAGAAAACAAATAAATTGTTTGGTTGATCCTACAAACTATGAACTTTCAAATGATAATGGCTGGTTAGCTGTGGGATATTGACATCTCACTGACAGGTGATGTCCTTTATCAGATGTGATAAAATTAGAGGTTACAGGTGAAGAGTGACACAATGAGCTGTTCACTTATACAGAAAGCTGACAGGAAGATTTTTCATGTGTAAATTGTAGAATGAGATACTTAACATTTTGAACATCGCTTGATGGCATTCATGAGATGATAATGACTTTGTGTTGATAATAACCTAGACTGGATTTGGAGTGGTGACCTAGAGGGAAGAAACTCTAGAAGGCATTACTGTCATCTAAGACATTGCCATCAAGCTTCATTGCCACTTCAGGTGCTTCCTTTAGACATTTATCCATGTTATTAGGAGTCCTGTACTCGGTGTTTGCAAAAGAGGCCAGAATTACTCTCACTATATTGAAACTTCTTTTGATTTAAACAGGAGCAGATCTAAGCCAATCATGAGCACATCTATTATTACCTTCTCCTTACCCTTCTCGTCCACTTTCTGTAACCTTGCTCCATGCTCTGCAGAGCAAAGCTGATGAAGTGACCCCTCAAGTTGACATATGATATGATCTGCTCTACTTTCACCTTTTGTTGCTGACAGCGTGGAAAGTCAAATAAAGAATGTGGTCTAATTAAATCTCTGTATTATTATATTAACAAAGAGGGAGAATCTCTAACAAGAGCAAATCAAGACCAATCTCCAGTGACCTGCTGGATGGAATGGAAGAGGTATAAACTGAGCTGAGCCCTTTTGCTCCAGAACTCCTTTTTGTTCCCCCTAATCTTCTCCTTGGGACTCAGCAATGATTCTTTTTACTGTAAAATTAAAGCTGGCCATTTGAAAGAAAATGACTGTTATATCATGATACCCTAAACCATCCTAAAAATGTGACAGTCAGAATGACTTTGGTTTGCACCTCTTTGGGATATCCTTAATCCTAATTCTAGTTCCAGTTTATTCAGGGACTGCCTGGACAGTTACAAACTGGTCTGCTTTACTGGTCTAATTAGTTTAACTGAAGCTGGAATTGTTTTTCTGATGGCAGCATTTGTAAACACATGTTACAGTGCAAACATCAAGTCACATGTTTACAGTACTTTTCCTGTATTTCAGCCATGGGACAGACCTGTCAAGCACAGACGTAATCCCTTCAACTCAATGTTCAAAGCCAAGACTAGACCACTCATTTTTACATCATAGATACACATAAAATACTGGGAGTTTTTTGCTGATAGTAAACAAAAGCCATAGCCACATCTCAGGAGAATGTGTAAGCTGATGTGCCATGGCCTGCAGTTACTGGGAAGCAAGAGCTACCGGCCTTATAGGGTAAGAAATTAAATGATATGTTGGCAGCTGTTTTGTTTTTCCATCTATCATTCCCATGTTTTGATTTCCATATGCAAGAACTGAGTAGCACCAAGACAGATGAACAACTAAAGCCGGGTCTTTGGCAGAGAGCGATGCCCCTGTATTTCATCATGGTGGCTTCAGGACTTCTGAAGAGGCCATGGATATGGCTCATAAAAGCCTCTAAGGATTCTTTTAAACAAAACCATAACAACTTTCCTTTATCATATAACAGTACATCAACTTTCATGTTCCTTCTGTTTGACACCAGTAATGTATTTGCAAGCAATACCCAAAACACATTTTGGGGAACCAAATCCTTCTTCCTGGGTTTTCTAAAAGTTTCTGGAATTACTGTCAGAGACTGTATTGGTTATGTGTAAGCATATAGATGAGATTGCTGCCTTTATTTACATGCTACACATTAGCCGGCCATCTGGCCTCTCCCAGAATAACACAAGAACAGATTTTTAAATCATTAGAAATACTAAAATAATAAAAGCAATAATCTTTACTATTATCAAGGACAAGTCTGAGTCATTCCCATTCTCCTTATTGATTTTTTAAATATATTATAATATCAAACCCATCCTTTATTAAATATATTACTGGATTTATAATTTTAAGTAAATTTGAGAGTTTTGGTAGATGAAAGAAGATATAATAATCGCCTTATCTAATGAAAACTCATGAGAAAGAAGTCTTCACTGAAAGGTGTTGCCGTATCATCTTTTTGACCAGTTCAATTTTTTCAGGGTTAAAAACATCACCCAATTATCAAATAATAACTTATGTAACCTTCTGTGTTAAACATTAGCTGAAATGGTAGCTGGGAGCCAGTGTCTGTCGGTAATAATACCCCTGCAAGATCACTGAATTGCACATAATATAGCTACCACCACATATACTCCTTCAGGGCAGGTGTGAATTGAGCCATGCTATTGTGATAAACACGTTGACAGTAAAAATCACTCGTGAAAGGAAAAAAAAAACCTATTCATATTTTTGAAGTGAGACAAAACAGAGTGGTTTTTCTCATTTCCCAAATGGTAACTTCTTGCACAATTGGCATGGCATCAGTGTTATCTCTTATTTCATAGAATCTGAAGGTCTCATCTTTATTTACTGTAAATATTTCCACATTCTATTTAAATAAGAATTACATCCTTTTCTCTTTTTTTGAATAAATTGTGATTTTCTCCACTCAGAGAGACTTCCTTTCCTGATGAAAATCAATACACAGGCTCATTTAAAAGGTTTTAAAAAGATTTTAAAAGGTACATGTTTATACTTTCTCTTTATCAAAAGGGAAGTGGCTTTTCCCCTAAGTGTTTTATCACAAGGTGCCCAGTTATAAGCAAAACATTCTTCCAGACATAGCTCAGTAAGTAAGGCATTATTTCAGAGAGGACAATGGAGTTACATTCATGGAAAAATTCCAGCGAGGGAGGAGGAAATCAGGACTCTGAGTACTATTCAGTGATTATATTGCAGCATTCTGTGCTCAGTCATCTGGAGAAGTTAAGCTCATCAGGCCATGACTCTCCATCATTCACTTATTCTCCCTTTGAGGCATGGATGTAACACGTTTTCCTTTCCCTCTACATAGTTGAATTTCATATCGTTTTTCTTTTGAATGTCACAGCAAGCCAGAGGTCTCAATCCGGAATTTGTTCATTTTTGTACTCAAAACAGCATCATTTTCCTGGAAATACAGGCAAAACAGGAAGGGGTCTGGAAACAGGGATGCATCAGTCTTGCTCCAGGACTGCATTTCCAAGGTTGAACCAAACACTCTCCGTGACATTTCTCTCTACAAACAACCTTAAGATACAAGCTTTAAGAATCTTACTGAGTAGAAACTCAGAATTTTTATTCATATCTGAAAACATAACTACCAATTTTTTAGGGGAGAAATTAGAAAAGTCTTATTTGATTAAAAGTCAATTATCTTCAATTCTCTCATCCTTCCACTTAGTTTGCTTTAACTAAGAAACACTAGTGAAATGAAACAAGTGATCAGAAAAGACCAGTAAAGAAGAAATGTATATGATGAGCAAGTGAACTGAACAGTTATGGACAAAAATGAAGGAATGATACATCCATAGAAAGAACCACAAAATCCTTCTTTGGCAATTAAAGGGAACTGTGGATTAATAAAAGTATTCCAACATACAACAATGAACGCCTGTAAATGAAAAGGCTTCATCACATTTCAACATGGCTCAACTTTCAAGGGACCTTCATTGAAAATGGAAAGCTCTGCAAATCTTACCTGTTATTCCCCCATCAGCCTCAAAGACAGATAGGCCCATAAGGGAAGTGTTTCGCTAGACAGATGCAGAAAGATAACAAGAGAAACAGACCACTTTACTTTGATTTCTTATGCACTGAAAGAAATGTGTGCAGCTGAAAAGGCTTATTCTCTAATCCACTTGGCACTTGACAATACACACCAGGGCTGACACTGATACCCTCTGAGATCCTAGGTGAGATCAGCCAGCTTAACACAAATTCTCAGCTGGCCTGAGGTTGGCTGCCCACTGTCCTGAAGCTATCAGCCATTGAATTGCCTTTTGCAGCAGCCAGAGCTCTTCCAATCTCCTTTCTGTCTTGCCTGTCATCATTGGCCTTCCTGTCATTACTGTCCTTACCTGCCTTCAGATGATGACAGACAGCTTGAACCACATAATAACCAATAGAAGGATTTTGGAAGACAGATGCTTTATCAAAAAGTTGTGACATTGTCTGCAAGGACTATGCAAAGCCAAGCACGGGCAGGGGAGTATATAGTCACTTTTGCCATCTATCACTGTATTATGATTACTTTGCAATGATCAACCTCTTGCCCACCTCTAGACTATTAATTTTAGAGAAGGGTTAGAAGAGGTTATTGCTTCTAATTGATCTGTTGGAAAGGCTTTAATCCCAGATCTTGATGATTTTTATAGAAATAAAGTTCAGGCCTCAGTTAGCATAGGCCTTGTTGCAGTTGTCAGTGGTATAGTGCATTACACCAGATGAGCATCTCTCCCAGATGGCAAACTTCAAGACATAACCTGGAAAAACAATCTCTCTTTTACTGCTGTAGCATGGGCTGACCCTGGTGAGATCTGAACTTTGAAACCATGCAATGTTGCAGAAGGCAAATGGAGCATGAAACCCTGCGTGAGAGGTGCTGGTAGGAAAGTTCCTGCAGGATAACAGTGATCCTTATCAGTCTTTTAACCTTTTTAATACTGAGTCTGTAATCCCTTTGCAAGAATCTATCCTGTGTAGACAACCAATCTTTGTCTGACAGATGATACAGAGGCATGGTAAGACAAGCTGTGCTTCGGATGGGAAAAGCAGCAGGTACATGGTGAGGAAGTAGAAACTTTCGTTTCCACACACCCACTGAACTGTGAGATCCCTTAACTTTCTCCAGTCTGCTAAAACAGGGGACTATTTTCAGTCTTTCTTCCCTACCACAGACTGACTATAGAAGGAGAAATTGTACTGTACATTACAGAGTACAATTTAATCAACTAATTTTCTTTTATTGCTTTCTAAGGTGCACTAGCTAGCTGTTTTCTCTCCAAGGCAGGCATGAGGAAAGCTAAGACTGATCTCATTACCACTGTTCACACTATTGAAGTTAAATGTCTGTCTGCAAGACTCTGTTTAAATTATAATAGTTTTGAATATTCCTCGCCTTCAACAGGAAATGAATTTCACCTAGAAACCGTCTTTACCCACCATCATATGATTGCTGATGGCTCCTGAACCCAGTGGATCTCACCCACTGGATAACGTAAACATGAGAGTGCCCTGCTGCACGTTTGTGACAGGCAATTCAAAGCAACATCTTGGAAAGAAGTTTTGCTACAAGATAGGGGGAGAGTGCACTTGTCAGACAAGCCAGGTTAAATGTTCACCAGAGATGGAGCCAGTCAATCTCTACCATTTTAATGTTATGGCTTCCTAGAAGTTGCCACTTTAAATCACTATTCATGGTAAAGGAAATAGAATCTGAGTTTGGGATAAATGTTCTGGAAATCAAAGAGCAGCTGAAGTAGCTGAAGAAGATGCAGAGCATGGCCCCTCCAGCCACATCCTGAGTGCTTCCCCACCAAGCTGTTGTTCTCTGCTTTACACAACCAACGCAAAGCCAGTTCTGTTTCCAAATCCAAGCAGATCATCAATTCATGGAAAACAAACTGACGGATGTAGCTGTCTTTAGAGAATCATTCAAAAACTTCCATGAACAGAGTCTCAGTTAACGAAATGCATTTCTGCTTCGAAAATGCTGAGCTGTCGATGGAAATGACCTCCAGCTTGTGCTAATAGCATCTCAGCAATTTACTTTTATTGTGCGTTATTGTTAGCATTTGACTATTCATCTAAATCCCAGAGCAGTCTGCCTCATCCCTCACAGTACAGTTGAACACTTCAAAAGAGGAAGCCGGAGATCGAGCAACCTGCAACAAGCCTCAGAACTCCACCCAAAATTGTTGGAGAGAAATCCTATTGTAGGAGATTTGGAAGAAAGAGGCTGCATCTGTTATTATGCCTTTGTGAGAAACCTTAACAAAAATCTACTAATATTTACCAAAATAGTGAATCCTCAGCTTTTTTAAATGGGAACAACCATTTGCCTTTGATGTCACGCTCTGCCAGCTGGCTGGCTTTCCTAGAGGAATGGCCAGTCCCTCTATGAGCAAATGGCACTGGTGGCCTTTCAACTGAAGCCCAGGGAAGTGTTTCATTCTAACATGATCGCTCAGCTGTCGCGTTGGGAGGAGCAGGCGGTTGCCCTGCTGCTGCTTCTCTTGTCATTCTGCGTTGTTTGCTCTTCCAAAGAAAAATGACGTGCTTCAAGCTTTTAGGTGCACAGAAGTGCATCTTCCAAACAGTTTACCAAACTTGGATAAAAGTGATATCATATAAAACTATGAGATGTCAGTGTTGATAAGGTGTTCTGTTTTATAAAACAACCCAAACTCATCCAAACAAATCCAAAGCCCTACCTGGTCATAGCAATGGCAGAGAAGAAAGGAAGAGAAGAATGAATATACTGCTGCCTCAGACAACCAATGACATCAGCAGATATTTAGGCCGATAGAAATTAACACTTTGTCTGAGCACAGGCAGTCGCTAGAGATCATTCAGACACAGCTTTGGAGTACAGAGTCTCCCTCCGCCTGGACTGTCTCCCCACAACCTGCAGATCTGCAGCAGAGCAGCTACGCAAGAGGCTGTCAGCAGAGACCCTCGAGCTCCCATTTGACACCTAACTCTAATCCTGCTGCCACCTGGGGCTGGCACTGCACATTTCTCCCCTTTTCACCTACAGCTCTCCAGTTAAATTAATTTTTGTGCATGGGAAACATCCAACAGAAGGCTTAGTAACAATGAAACCATGACAAAATGCTGTAGTTCGGACTTTAGAGAGCTCCATTCTATTCCAGAGCCTGAAGATATGACCTACTTTTCTGCAAACCTCCACGAGCTATGTTGCTATGGTGTTTTAATTGTATTTATCCTTGGTTATTCCAAATCGTAGGTCTACAAAGCATTTGAAGAGCAACATCCAGCAAAGACTGTCGTAGTTGCAGCTACAGTTTCTGGGGGAGTATCATGGTTCTACACTTAGAAAAATTATCTCATCTCCCTTCATTATGGATTGATCTTTAACCTTTATTATTGATGCAGCTGACAAGATAATCATATTAAGATGGCTCTGAGGAAGCTGACACAATGGAGGTCTCGGGTATAAATTTGTACGTGTCCTGACTTGTCAGTTTTCCCATTAAAAATCTTTGGCAGGGTACAAGGCAAAATGGCTAGTTACAATTTAGCCCTGAAAATTTAATTATTGGCTAAAATCTGCTGAATTTAGAAATGAAGTCTGGTCATAAAACTGCATGTGAAGATGAGACTGAAACCGGAAGATTCTTATCATCTAAGAGCCATTGGTTTCACTTGTTAACAGAACAGGGAAGTACTGGATTGTAAAATTAAACACTTCTTTGCTGTAAGGGTAAGAAATGCAGTAAGAACATCTGAAATATGTCGACAAAGTTTCACCTCTTCCATATTGATATAAGTTACTAATGTTTGGCTTATGGTTGATCAAAACATGAAATTACATGAAAAGCACTTCACATCTTCTGTCATTGCCATATGTGCAAAAGTCATGTTAAGTCCTGCTGAAATCAAAGAAGAGATGTATACTTCTTTGAAGAGCAGCTGCCTTTATTTCACACTGTCCAACTACAGCTACACCCAGGAAGCCACCCTTCTGCTCCTAACTCATTCTTTCAGGAATTCAGGATCTTAATCTCAACCATATTTTTTCTAAGACCTACACACGAAATTCAAGCTACTATGAAAACAGAACAGGCAAATGATGCAGTCCAGTCAGACCTTTCAATGCAGCAGGCAGATATGGGTAATTACATTATTTGTAAATAATAAGTTATAATGACCAGAGGATAGAGAAGTACTTTTGAGTTATAGATTTGGAGTAGTTTGAAGCCAGCGTTAAAAAAGACATTAGAGGCCACAGATTGTTAATGCAAATGCTCGAGTTAGCAATTCTGGACAGAGCCCTGGGCACAGACATCAGTGTTCACAGCAAGGACTTCAAAAACAGAGAGGCACACTAATGAAAAAAAGGAGGGGAAAAAAAACTTCACTGCAGATGACAGCTGCTCATTATAGGTCATCTTTCCATTTTCATTCAAACCATCATCTTCCAAGTCAAATTGACTAGTATTAGGGTATCTTCTCCAAGTCATGTTATCCAATCAAATATCAATTTAAAACGTGTTCAAAGAGATTGATTCTTTTAATTTATGGACATGAGAAGCTTTAAGCTCTGCTAGCATCGCCAAGACATGACCAGAGCATCACTCCAGCTACAAAGACATACAATACTCAATGCAAGCAGATTAACTGAAATGAATTTTTATTAACTCACCTGGAAACATAAGCCAGAAATAAATCACTCAGAGTTCATCCTTCCTTGAGTATTTTGCCGTGTCAGCCAGGCTTAAACATTTCTGACCTATAGAGGTCTCTCCAACTTTCTTTGGGTAAAGCACAGCAGATCTTTATGTGCCTTCTCATAAATGCACCTGCATTTCTGGTTCATTGCCAAAGTTTGTGGGAGTTGTTGCCTTTGCCACTTCATTAATTTTAATCGGTGACAGTAGCGGCACGACACGCAGCACGGCACTCGCTGCTCTTCCTGTGCTCCCTCTGTTGTCAACATCAGAGTTCCTCTGCATCAAGTTGGTTTCCCTATTTACAGCTCACCTCTTTCAAAACAATGAAGTCTCTTAGAAATGCACTATTTTAAATCTCAAAGCATCATCATTTCCAGCTTCACAATGCAAAAACTCCTTCCTGAAATAAATCTATTAATAAAAGGAAAGCAAAACATTAAGTTACTAGATGCTCTAAGAGAATACTGTGAGATTCCTTTTCCAGTCCTCCCACACAGTACTGGTCATCTATCTTTGGATTTTTCATAAAACTCCATGGTTTGAGTGACCTCTGTACATAATTTAACACTGGCAAATTTGTTCATTATCCAGTCTGTGGTAACGCAAACACAGCTGCCTGGGGATTCCCAAGGCAATTAATTCTGTGCTGTGTAAAAGGTAAGATGTCTCCATTTACAGAGAGGAAAAAAGCAGCAAAATGTAACATTAATACATTGTTTGATGTCTTTTTTTTTTTTTTTTTAAGATAAAAAAATGTGTTCTGTACCTTAGGAGGTTAGATTATGCTTCCAAACTGTATGAAGGGATCTACTGCCCCTATACAAAGTCACTTTGCATATGCAACACCAGATGCCACGGATACCTGACACTGTTATAATAGCTGAAGGAGTAACACTTCTTCAGCTTGTAAACATGAAGCATTTAGATAGGGATGTACAGGAAAGACTCCCTGACTGGGTGAGGGCATAGTTACGCACTGTTCCACGCACTAAAGAGCTGTAAAAGTTGATGTATAGTTGCAAATCTATCTGAGATGGGCCCTGTGGGTGCAGAGCAGATTCTCACACAGGCACCATGCTGGGTCTGAAAGATGTTGAGCATCATCTGCAAACAGCATTCTGCATCAGGACTCGGGCATGCAGAGACTCACTATGCCATCACTGGAAAGCACTGAAACTGCTGACCTTGGGCTAGAGGGGCATGGACTGAGAAATGTTACCACTGAATTACCACACTTCTTAGGATTTTTAAGTTCTTACTCTGTACTTAGGTAGTCTGTTCCGAATGAAACACACTCATGTTTCCCAGCATTTTCATTCTTTCCTCATGGGATCAGAACAGTAACTTTCTATTTTTTGATACTCATTTCTAAATGAGTTCCATTGCTTTGTCTGAAAAGCTTATTTAAAAATCCCAAACAGTCAGTGTTTGACAATGAAATCAATAATATGTCTTTCTGAGAATGTATTTATCTGAGATTTTTTGGGTTTGCTTTGTTTATTTTTCCACTTCAATAGTTTTTTGCAAATAATTTGTTATTGTAATTAAGATAAAGTGATTGCAAGAACAGTGTTTCCATGAATTCAGGCAGCATAAATCAAGTTACGTAGAACACGATGTTTGAACAGAGTGATTAAGGGAGTCTAGCTGATAGTGCAATTAGAGATGATGTTATTTCAAAACTACAAAAGCTTTAAGGGAGCCTGAGCATTTGAAACAGAAGTTAGAGACTAAAGCATTGCTATGTAATACTTGCAAAGTGGTGGAGGAATTCTTATCACCTAGAAAAGTGACTTTGTTGCAGCCATGAAATGATGAAAGCAGCTGAGGCATTTATGACAGGAAGACAAAGTTATGTGTCTTGTTGGCAACTTACAATACATCATTTACACAAACATAATTCCACGTTTTCCATGTAAATCATTCAGACAAGACTCCAGCTGTCGTGACAACACAATAGTGAGACATGGTTTGATAGACACTACTACAAGGTAAAACTCCAGAGCAGTTGTTAAAATAACATCCTTTTCTGCAACAGGAAAAGCCACCATTGGCTGCTGCCTTTATGTAGAGTCTCAGTCTACATCCTGCTCTCCTGCCACACACAAACTGTATGGCTATACCGAAGTCAACAATCACCAAAGTCTTAAATCAACCTCTTCAGTAAGCAATGTATGTTTTTTGAGTGAATCCTTGTCTTGCATGTTTGACTATCTCGTTATATTCACAGGTCTGAACGTATTACATACAACTTTTATGTAAGTGTTCCTAGAAAATTCAGGCTTATTTACATCTAAAAAATAGCATATGATTGAATAAAATAGTCTTATTTCCTAAATGCCTTTCTGTTTCAATCTAATGAGGAATAAAGTCACTGATAATATGGTGATATGTACAGAACTGTATAGGTTTCCTCAATGGGGAGGGCACAGTTCTGTGTTTATAGTAATACAAAGTCATAATACTCCCTTAAAAGCACCTTCCTGAACAATTTCTTTTGCTTATTTTACCATCTGACTTAATTTTTGTCCAGAATCCCAATCTCTTATCGATAATTTCCTGAGCGGAGGTGGCCTACCAAAAAAGCATCTCTCTGCAAGTGAACCTTACCTTCTTTTCCTGGCATTCTTTCACTAATAATGGTGATGTCCCTCTTGTGAATGTTTCACTGCAGCGGGGATTTTAATCTTGGATTTATGGTAAAAATGGGCACAGGAGGGGTCCAAGTGAGTGCAGGCTCTTAAGCAAACAGAAGGAGCTCTCTGTAATTTGAAGAGAGGGGAAAAAAAATAGACAAGCATTATGCAGTAACGGAAACAGATTTGTGCAGTGACTAAACTGTTTTCAGGAGGTTTTGTTTTATGAAGCCTTTGTTTATACAATATATATCACAATGTTTAAAACAAATCTATAGAAAACTGAGCCAAAATTGGCTTTCTAATGGCTGACAGTCTACACACTGTGAAAGTAAAATATTACCCAGCAAAACAAACAAGACAACCATTTTATGAAATAGAGCAAAGCAGTTTCCTCTAATGCTGGAATCATGGATTAAATTTCTTGGCTTGCAATACACAGGAGGTCAGAAAGGATGTTTATAATGGCACTTTCTTGCTTAAAAATCTATGAAAACAACTGATTGTTCTGTCAGGTTCAGGCTGTATTCTGCTCTGTTACTTTCCAGTTTGACCTCTTAATCCCATCCATCTCCAAAACACGGTTAATATCTTCCTAAATTCACTCAAGTTCTCCTTCAAAGGTTCTGAAATCAGGCAGAGTTTTTCCATCAGGTGCAAGATGCATCTAAAGCTTGTGGGTTTTTTTCTAATTGTCGTGGTTTAGGCCCA